>BTPG01000003.1:205132655-205135155 GCA_036245525.1 Semisulcospira habei | reverse complement strand
GGACGTAGTGTTTTGCAGCAAAGACTGGGCGACAGAAAGAAAATGATTATTAAAAGTTTCTGCAGAAATAGAGGTATGTGTTGGGCTATAGTTTGATTTTGTAAGGGCATTAAGCGCTCTCCAAACAGAGACTGTATCCTTTTTGTCATTCATTATTCGTTTAAAGAGTGACTTTTTGGCATCAAGAACTAATTTTTTAACGCGGTTGCGTTGCTTACGGTAAGCAGGGAAATCTTTTTTCTGTTTTAATTCATCTCTCAGTTGCATGGCATCGATCAAACCTTTGTTTAGCCAAGGCGGCAGTTGCGGGTTTTTTACTCGTTTTTCCCTAATCGGGGCGTGCCTATCAAGAACACTGAGGAACAACCTGTACCACTCAGACAACGCACCATCAGGCTCGCAATGATGATAAACAGTATCAAAAGACACGGAACTAAGGTCAAACAAAAAAGCCTCTTTGTTAAAATGTTTAAGCGATCTATACTTGATGGTAGTGTGCTGGTGTTTACGGATAGGTTTATCTGCTTTCACGGTCCAGTTACAGCACACAGGGTAATGGTCGCTGATTCCAACTTGTAGTACTTCCGTCTCCAACACTCGGCTCTTGTTCGTTGTATATATATGATCAATGAGTGTAGAGGACGTAGACGTACAGACGATAGATACATAGATAGATAGATACATAGATAGATACATAGATACATAGATAGATACATAGATACATAGATAGATACATAGATAGATACATAGATACATAGATAGATACATAGATAGATAGATACATAGATAGATACATAGATACATAGATAGATACATACATAGATAGATACATAGATACATAGATAGATACATAGATACATAGATAGATACATAGATACATAGATAGATACATAGATAGATAGATACATAGATACATAGATAGATACATAGATACATAGATAGATACATACATAGATAGATACATAGATACATAGATAGATACATAGATACATAGATAGATACATAGATACATAGATAGATAGATAGATAGATAGATACATAGATAGATAGATAGATAGATAGATAGATAGATAGATAGATAGATAGATAGATACATAGATAGATAGATACATAGATACATAGATAGATAGATAGATAGATACATAGATACATAGATAGATACATAGATACATAGATAGATACATACATAGATAGATACATAGATACATAGATAGATACATAGATACATAGATAGATACATAGATACATAGATACATAGATAGATACATAGATAGATACATAGATAGATACATAGATACATAGATAGATAGATAGATAGATAGATAGATAGATAGATAGATAGATAGATACATAGATACATAGATACATAGATACATAGATAGATACATAGATAGATACATAGATACATAGATACATAGATAGATACATAGATAGATAGATACATAGATACATAGATACATAGATAGATACATAGATAGATACATAGATACATAGATAGATACATAGATAGATACATAGATAGATAGATACATAGATAGATAGATACATAGATACATAGATAGATGCATAGATACATAGATAGATAGATGATAGATAGTAGGAGGTAACTCGGTTGTATAGCGTTGTCTGGTTTGGTTCAGTTATGTGGGTTTGGAATTCATTGAGGTAATTGGTTTTTTGCCAATTGGTTCTTTACCGAGATGGATAACTAAGGAATGTGAGGTGTGTATACCTAAGTCGTTACGAAGGTAGTACGTGGTTGGTTTAGTCTTTTTTAATGTGTGGAAGAAGGTATGGCGAGTGTTGGGTTATAGTCTGTTTCAAGATAATGACAGGGTTACCGGGTGTTACGAAAGTAGTTCGGGTTATGAAGCACGTGCGTGTTGTGAATGAACGTGTTATTTGTATCAGCCAGGTTACGTAATGTATCTCATATCATCCAATATGTGTGTGTTTAGCAAGTGTTATGATTTAGAACTTTATTATTCAGAGTGCTTGCGGGAGCGGAGCAACGTGACGCCGAGACGTCAGTCAAGAGAGGCTACTGCCGAGGGACCTATTGTGAGGTCATCTCCATCTCTTCACTCAGGGAGTGAGCGACCGGTGCCGAGACACCCGGGTCAGCAAGAACTGCGCTACCGAGCGAGTTACGAGGACGTCCACGGTACGAGAAACGGGACGACCCGGGAGCGTACGACGAAGGACTTGCACGCCTAGACGTGAAAGGACAGAACGTAACCAGGCGAAAACACCACACAGGTTGGATTGTGAGAGACAATTACCTAACCTGGAAGTTACATTGTGTGTGTTTATGTGGTGGTGATGTGCTTGTAGTGAGAAGGGGTATGGTGTACATAATTTTGATAAGCTTTTAAGTGATTTATTTATTGTTTACTTTTATAAAGGTTTATTTTGGAAAGAGAGCTAGTGTGTTGGGTTTTACCGCGTGAATGCGCCCGACTGAGTCAGTGGCGGTGTATGCGTCTGATGTGCGAGAGTC
>BTPG01000003.1:205095155-205127655 GCA_036245525.1 Semisulcospira habei | reverse complement strand
TATGAAATTGAAATAATGACAATAATATCGTTGAAAAGAACGCTCACCTGATGTCAATGTTCATGTTGTTGTTATTGTTTGTTATGATTGGTATTGTTCTTTTGTTATGATTGTTGTTCTTGTTGTTTATTTTCGTTTTCTTTTTTGTTCTTTTTTGTATGTGTGTGTCGGTTTGTTTTTTGTTTGTTTGTTTGTTTGTTTTTTGTTGTTGTTTTTTTTTTTTTTTTTTTGCTTTGTTTGTTTGCTTGCTTTCTTGCTTGCTTGCTCGACTTCTTGCTTGTTTGTTTGTTATGATTTCTCTGCAAAACATATATAACTGTTGGATATTGATTTAAGCTGAAAATGCCTAGGGTGAGATGAGACATAGAGACTTATTTATATCTGACTTCGGGTTATGTTATTTAATTTAAATCACTCGTGCTCACTTCCACCGATAAAATGCGAGCTATAAATTACTCGAGCTCAGTTCCACCGATAAAACGCGAGCTATTAATCAATCGTGCTCAGTTCCACCGATGTAACCCGAGCTATAAATCACTCATGGACAGTTCGACCGATACAACGCCAGCTATAAATCACTCGTGCTCAGTTCGACCGATAAGACGCCAGCTATAAATCACTCATGCTGAGTTCGACCGATACAACGCCAGCTATAAATCACTCATGCTCAGTTCGACCGATAAGACGCCAGCTATAAATCACTCATGCCATGTCCAAACGATAAAACGCCAGCTATAAATCAATCATGCTCACTCCGACCGATAAAACCCGAGCTATAAATCACCCATGCCATGTCCAAACGATAAAACGAGAGCTATAATTCACTCGTGCTCAGTTTGACTGATAAAACGCAAGCTAAAGCATGTTCTTAATTAAACGAACTTTAGTTCGCGAACTCTGATGAACTACAGTTCACGATCTCGGACGAACCAGGTTGGTTCTTAATTGGACGATCTAAAGATACGGCGAACCTAGTTCGAAGTAGTTCACGAACCTCGGCAAACCATAGTTCGCTGTCGGAATAAGTTCGCTCAACGGGTTGAGCAAACCAAGGCGAACATTTTCTCTGTTTGGTCAAAACTTTTACCCTCTTCTGCGTTGGAGATAAGAAGACAGTCACCGATACAAACAAATATGGCGGACGGCGATATTTCACTCATGCAAAGAACAAGACCTATTTTTGTTGATTTGTGGGAGGTGCAACGCTGTTTGTGGGGTCGCTACTGCAAGGAGTACAAAAACAAACATCGTTCAAATCGCGAAGCGGCATAGCGGAGCCATTTTGGACACCTTCGCAGAATCAAGCACTTCAGTTAAGAAAGAGAACCATGGCAAACCTGGTTTGCTGAAGTTTGCCTAGGTTCGTTCAACTTCAATTAAGAAACAAACCCAAAGATCGCCGATCTTCTCCGATCTAGGTTTGCCGATCAATAGTTCGTCTAATTAAGAACAGCTCTAAAGCTAAAGTTCGCATTTTATCGATTAAATTGAGCACGAGTGATTTATTTTACGTAACGGAAGCTCTAGCATACTTTGAATTCTTTGATAAGAAGGGTTAGGAAAGGCATAGCTAAAATGTAAAAAAGTATCAGTATGACGAAATCCTGTCTGTTCTTATTTAGCGAAATAATACTTATGATGCTTGTTTACCTGTTTCTATGTTTTTAAGAAAATAAATTTGAGGGGATCATCGCAAGATTAAAACAATTCAAACACTTTGAAAATCTAAATGTAGTCTGAAGCTTAGAGAGATCATACACTTTCTTCGCTTTCGTCGTAGGATTTTTTTTTTCTATTTTTTTTAACATGAAGATCATGAAGCCTAACTCTATGGTAGCTCTCTTATTCAGAGATAGACAACTTTGCACAGTTAATGTATTGGGAGGCATGAAAGTGCGACTTAAAGGAAAAAAGCGATCTTTACTGGAGATAAATTTGAGCCGTGTGTAATAGGCATCGGATTCTCATGAGTCAACGCATAAATGTCTTAAATTTGAGTTTGTGTTGTGTTGAGTTTGTGTTTCCTTCAGAAAGGTTTACGCGTGATACGGAATTGTGCCGAATCATTAAAAAGGAACAGTATTTGCACAGAACAAGCCCAAGACCTCAAACTATCCCACCCATAAATAAATAAAGTATGAATATTCAGGCTTTCTTCAAGTGGGCAGATCCCGCGGAAGAAAAACATGTTAACAAGTAGAGCTTAAGTGTTGAAACTGACATGGGCCTCTACGCTAAAGGAGTTTGACCTAGTAAGGACGGCGATGTACGCAGTAGGGAATACAAGACATAATGAAGAGCAACACATGTACACTTGGAATAAACTGTTCAGTGCCGAGAAAATCTGAACACCACCTAACTGCAAGAGGTTGAGGGGGCTCATGAGGATCTATGCCTCTTGCTGACACCACTTTGAATCCATTCTTTCTGGGACATCTAGGTTTCTTGGTTTTAAATTAACAAAAATTGCAGAAATCCATTCTGCGTCAGCTGGCTGAGAAAAAAATCCCTAAATCGCCCAGGAACATGGATACAAAGAGGTGTCAGCAAGGCATATATCCTCGCGAACCCCCGCAAGTGCGGGGGCTCATGCGGATCTATGCCTCTTTCAGTTGGGTGGTGTTCAAATTATCTCGGCACTAAACGGGTTAATTTTAGGATCTTTAATTAGTCCATTGAAACGTGGGTCAACATTTCATCCCATTTTCTAGCATTGCTTCATAGCGTCTCACATTCAAGGAACTTGAATACACAGGTCCTGAATTAAGGTGCTGTTGTCAATTCAAGGAATAGCAATATGTCCCGTTACACGAAAAACATGAGCATTGCAGAAACAAATTGAATTTATACGCAAAACAGTTTCTTGAGTCAATACAATTTCTGTTATACGAACAACAACAAAATCTGTAAATGAAATTACCGACACATTAATAGAGTATTGATGCATTGCGATTACATGACATGAGCATCAAATAAAATACGACTGACGAAAACACTGAACGTTACAAACTGACCTAGCAAACTCAGCAAGAGGCATAGATCCTCATGAGAATGCACAGTCGCGGGGAATCATGATGGTCTATTTATATATTCTTTTTTTTTTTCTACCCAGTGAAGGGTTAGTTAGATATTATTACTGCCGAGCAGGCGACTAAAGCCATCTCCCGCAGACTAAAATAAAGGTCTTAAAACATTATGTATATACAGTTTAAAAGTATTCTTAGCTTAAAGGTAATACAGGTCAATCGTACATATCTACAGACTTTGAAAGTTCATAAGAATAGTCAGATTGTTGACTACAGAGATTTAAATTTTGTAAAACAAATTGGCTTCCTTTTGAAAGCTGAAGATTTTGTCCGGGGAACGTCCCGACATAAAACCTTCAACGAGTCTTCTGTATAGTGTTTCCGCTGATACCGATTAGGTCAGCACATGATGTCAAGAAGTGCTTCACCGAAAACGGCTCGCAACAGGCGAAGCACCAGGGGCGTTCCTCCCCTTTCAATAATGAAGAGTGTGTGAAAAACAGTATGGCCAATGTATAGGCGAGCAAGGACAGTCTCCTCACGGCGGCTGCCGCAACGATGAGGTAGATTGTCGGACACTTTGGGAAGAGGTTCACGGAGACTGTTGGCCTCCTCCTTGTCACACTCAGTCTGCCACATATGATATATAGACACCAATGGCGGGCTTAAAATCAGAGTGAAGGGGTTAACGCCACGATTAACACTACATATACATGATAATAAACACAAACAAAATCATAGTCGAAAACACATAATTTGCCACATGCATAACAAAATCCAAGTCAGAAAGGTGACAACCAAGCGTGTATTTGTAACCAACAAACAAACACGCTTAGTAAGGACAAGTTTAACATAATTTCATAAACTGGGTCGTCCTTTCTTGGACTTTCTAAACGTGTTTCTTTTTTCTTTTCTTTTTTTTTTTTTTTTTTTTTTTTTTTTTTTTTGGGGGGGGGGGGGGGGGGCGTTCTTCATGTACATTACAAAACATCTCGTAGGATTATGTCGTAAAAACTAAGAAACTAAATTGCAACAAATTCAGAAAAGTAAATTTGAAACATTACCTTTTCTGAATGTTTTCGCCATTTTAGTATTTACCTTCTCGTGTGTGATCCGGGCTGTGCCTGAGGCTGCAGGAGATGAGCCAGTGCACCAGGGCTGCTGCAGCTTGCAATAATAATAAATGGTGGATGCAATACCCTCTCTTACCCCCCTCTCCCTTCCCCACCCATGCACCTAAACAAATCGCTTCTTATTCGACAGACAGCATGAAATCTGCAGCAACATGTGACATTAACCCCTTGGCTACCAAAGATCACGAAACGCGCGTCTGAAATCACTACACACTGAACGACATTCGCGTGAAAAATACAGAAATACAATCTGAACGGGACCCAAAACAGACATAAAGAACACATATGCTATATCAAGAGACACAAACCCTCATAAGTCCCAGCGACTGCGTTAAGTTAGTGCGACCACGGGGCTCATGAGGGTTAATGTCTCTTGCAGCTGGGTGGCGTTTGCCTTGCCCCGGCAGTTAACTCATTCTACCCCATCACCGAATTCCCCACGTCCTCTGAAGACTGCTTTGCAGTGCAGGACACAGATCGACCATGATAGTTCAAGGGTGATGCCAGAATAGCTTGGCGCCCATAGGCGCCAAGCTATTCTGGCATCACCCTTGAACTATCATGGTCGATCCTTATCTTCCTGTGGTGTGTCTGGGGTAGAATGAGTTAAGGGGTTAAGAGAACCAAACTGAAGTATGTGTCTTGAATTTTATTTCAACATTGTGAGTCAACCAGGAAGGAAAGTACAAGATGATATAAATGTACGATCTAACTTGCTCGCACAAGTTGCGGGAAAAAGAACTCGATCATGATAGTTCAGTGGCAGTGCGTGCTTGAAGCCTGCACGAAACGTACATACGACAAAATATACAACATAATACATACAGTGAACCTAACAACAAGTTTTACACCTTTACTTCTTTTCAAATACTAATCCTAAGTGGGAGCTTTCGCCTAATATTAAGGTACACGAACAACCATGATAGCTCAAGGTAGCTCTGGATTAGCTTGGCGACTTGAACTATCATGGTCGATCGTCTCTTGTTGTAATGTTGGTGGGATAAAGAAATCGACAGCAGTACATTAATCGGACCTCTATTCAAATTGCCCTCACCTATCCATACCTCACATTGAAAACATGTTATGTTCTCACTAATTCGCGTAAAATGTACTTTCAATGCGCTTTTAAGTAAACACGGCGCTGCACTCAGCCAGACAGTCGTGTTGTAAGTTTGCAAAGGCCTGAATTAGTTTTACTTCCTTTTTACTTACTTCATCCTATGATTCTGGGGACATATTATAGGTTATAGGGGGGTGGAGGGTGGGGGTTGGGGGTGCATATTTGTACAGTCGACAAAATCTCTCTCTCTCTCTCTCTCTCTCTCTCTCTCTCTCTCTCTCTCTCTCTCTCTCTCTCTCTCTCTCTCTCTCTCTCTCTCTCTCTCTCTCTCTCTCTCACTCTCAGCAGCGTTTGTCGAACAGAGTCCAGGAATTTATTTCTTCTTTCAAAACTGCGTTATTTTACAGATACACCGACAAAGAAAATATTCGATAACACACATATTCAATCCCATATACTCACAAACCAGATAGGTGAGGCTAGCGCTGGCAGAATTGTACAACAAACCAAGGGGAATTACTCAGCGCTGGCGATTGGGTGCCTGATAGGCGGGGGCAGGGGATCTAACTGTTGTCCAGCGCTGAGTAATTCCCCTTGGTTTGTTGTACAATCCCATATAGATTATGCTTCCACAGTTTGGGGTGGATGTAGCGATGCGTGCATAAAAAGGCTTAATGCTCTTCACCGTAGGGCAGCCAAATTAATCCACCCGGATAGTAAAGAAAGCACCGACGACCGACTCAAAGCCCTCGACATGCTGCCTCTGCGTAAGTTACTCATGTGCAATAAAGGCGTACTTATGTTTAAAATCTACCACTCTAAAACGCCTAGTTATCTAACAGATCTATTTAGCCCTGCTCATACGCCTTATAAAAGGAAGAGGAACAATCTATCTATACCAAGGCCGCGCCTCGATATATTCAAAACTAGTTTGTCTTGCTCAGGAGCCAAACTATGAAATTTGTTGCCTATCGACATTACTGGGGATCCTTCTTTGTCCACATTCAGGGTCCGCTTATTTCGGCAGCTGAAAGAAACTTAAGCCCATAGTTGTGTAGTTGTGTCGGCGTTTTATCGAGCGCATTGAGTTGTATTGTCGAGTTTGCTGTTGCTGCTCAAAGTAAGTTTCTAACGTTCATGTTTAATCAGGTTTTTTTAGTGTGTGTGTGTGTGTGTGTGTGTGTGTGTGTGTGTGTGTGTGTGTGTGTGTGTGTGTGTGTGTGTGTGTGTGTGTGTGTGTGTGTGTGTGTGACTGCTAAATAGTTTGTTTGGTTGCTTTTTGGTTTGTTTTTTTTTATCACGTTTTGCCTTTCCAATTTGTTTTAGTTTTAGTCACGCGCGTGAGATTGTTGTGTGAGTGCGTGTGCAAGGACATGATTGAAAAAGGTCTGTGTACCTAATCATTTATCCTTGAGAAATAAAGTTTCATTTCATTTCATTTCATTTCTCTCTCTTCCTGGCTACGCCTGTCATCATAGTCCCAACACTGTGTAAACACACCAGTGCAGATGCCTGGCCCAGGGGTCAGGGGTCTGACCTCATCATCCGACCGCCTCTATATCTGTCAAACATAAAAGCAGAGATAGGAGAAATAAGAGTTTTAACTCTTGTGGAGCCCTGGGTTTGTCAAAATTGGCCGCCGAAGACAACCCAGTGCAAATCATTGTCGACCACTAAATATCTTTTCATTTATCGAGGTCTGCCGAACGACGTCATCACTTTCTGCGGTAACGCCCTTGGAGGGCAGCTTGGCAGAGTAGACCGCGTGGACTGTCTGTTTCCGATAGCCGTTTGATCGCGTTCATTTTGGCACATGTAAAAATGGTGAACATAATTATGTTGTGTGAGCGGTTGTTTTATGAGAAGTTCATCTATTGCAAAACGGAAGTTCTTCAGAATTCCTTCTTTAATTGCGAACAAAGGGGATAATTTACGGGAACTGAGCGAGAGACGTCGCCGGGCATGGTTTGTGAAAATCAACAGGAAGACTGTCACAGAAACAACAGTGAAGTCATGGACCCGTGTCTGCTCAAGACATTTTCTAACTGGTAAGTCATTCATTAGGTGTATTATAAGTCATCCATTAGTAGGACAGCTAAATCAAAGTGGCCAACAGGAACCAACTGAACTGGTTCACTACTTCGAGCATGGCGGCCTTACTGTGCTTTCTCTCGTTCGTTATGCTTCTTTGTAATGTGATGAACTGTTAAAAATAAATCGTTTAAACATTTTTATTCAAGAGGTAGTAAGTCTAGTGTTCATGGTGAAGTTGGTACACAATAATCATTGTGTAGCAGTTGGGATTGCTCCGTCACAATTACTGCCAGGCTGTTCACACCATTGCATTATTCTACACACTGACTTCACATGAATTACAATAATATGCTACAGTTATGTAGGAGTTGTTGGGGTCGGCATCACTCCACTGTAATAAACAGCAAAGCCCTCAGACAGGCAAGCTGAGATGTGACACAAAATCTAGAATGTTCGTCATAGTAAAATTGTCTTTTATTTCACAGGAAAACCAGCCGAGATGTATGATGAAAAGAACCCAGACTGGGCACCAACTCTTTATATGGGTTACGCCTGCAAAGCAGCCAGCGTGGGCCGATTTCAGCCCTCAGAGTCATTGAAGAAAAGAAACAACAGGGCAAAGGAAGTACAGAGTCCACTGAAGATGTGCCAGTGCAGGATGCAGAGGACACTGACAACACTGTTGCTGAGCACAACGCTGATGTAGCAGACCTACAGGCTAGTTTTGGGAGAATGACTTTAGATTTGCAGCGGTTAGAGAGAGAAAAAGTGCCTTGAAAGTCAAGGTTTCAAGACTGCAAAAAGACAACGCTGGGCTGCTGTCAGAAATTCAGTGTCTTCTTAATGAGAACATAACTCTCAAAACAAATTTCGATGACCAGAACTTTAAAGAAGAAGCTTACATGAAAGATGATGATATGGTCAAATACTACACTGGCCTACCAAACTATCTCATGCTGCTGGCTCTCCTGAATTTTATTTCCCCACACATCTCCAGCGGGCCAAGAAGTGTCAATATCAAGTTCCAAGAACTGCTGATAGTGCTCATGCGCCCGAGGTTGGCTTTGCCAGTTAGGCTTCTGGCTGATGTGTTCAGAGTCGGACCATCCACCATTTTACGCATTTTTTTACAATGAGTGGATGTGATGCATGTCCTTCTTAGTCCACTGATCACATGGCCAGACAGGGAAAGCCTGTACCGCACAATGCCGCTGGAGTTTGTCAGAAGCTTTGGGAGAAAAGTGACTGTAATTATTTATTGTTTTGAACTGTTTATTGAAACACCGTCTGGTCTGAAGCCTAGGTCACAAACTTTCTCCTCATATAAGCATCGTAACACTATAAATACTTGATCGGCATCACATCTCAAGGTGTTGTGTCTTTTATCACAAATAGCTGCGGTGGTCGGTGTAATGACAAACATGTCACTGAGAACAGCGACTACTTTGACAAACTGTTACCTGGTGACCTTGTTTTAGCTGACCGTGGGTTTAACATTCATGAAAGTGTAGGTCTGGTGTGTGCTGAAGTGAAGATCCCAGCATTCACAAAGGGTAAAAAGCAGCTGTCGGCGTATGATGTCGAGTCCACTCGAAAGATCGCACATGTTAGAGTTCATGTTGAACGTGTCATTGGCAATGTGATCCAGAATACTTGACTCCACCATTCCCGTCACATTCTTAAATGTAGCAGAGGGTGATACTGTTACAACTTTGGACAAGGTCGTTGCCATCTGCTGTGCTCTAGTAAATAATTATGTGTTCTTTCTTTAGTTGTGCCATTTGACTAAAACCGGAGATTTGAGTCCCAGTATGTTAAACCCTCGGTCAGCTAACACAATGTCACCAGGCAACAGTTTATCAAGGAACATACCAATTAAAGGTTACAGAGGATCATGCATTTTTTCCTCTTAAATTCTAAATGCAGCTTCCATCCCAAACCTGGTACAGAGATACCTGATGGTAAGAGCTTCCTATGCATGCTAACGTGGATGACCTCTTGGAAAGGTCAGGGGGCACAAGAGATCAGCAAATGATGTGAATTGTTTTTTGGGTTTTTTTTTTTAGAATTTTAGGTTTTTTTGCACGATTTTTGCAAAACTGTTCAACCAAATTTGGCAAAAAGGTAGCTGATGATAAGTCCTTTCTATGCATACCTTATGTTAGAACACTTAGTCAAGGTCACAAAGTCATTAATTATGTGGACTGGATGCATGTAAGCATTGAGGGCTTTGCCATTCTTGTTTTGTAATAAAGGTGCATTTTAGAAGATGGTATTATTATTCATGTGTGTGGGTGTGTGTGATGCATGTCTAATTTCAAATGTGTTTTGTGTCATACTCAGAACCAAAATCAAAGTGTATCAAATTTTGAACCTTGACAGTAAAAGATTAGTAACTGATGTAACAGACACCGTGGAAAGCACAAAACTACTCAGGTACTATCCTTCACTGTCGTGGTTGTACTGTAGTGCGCCATAATTGAATTAATCATTTCAACTTCCCATTTGATGAAAACATATGCATGCATACTAATAAGTATATAATCTAATATCACTTCAAACTTACTTCTACTGCATCAGAAATAACACGACGAAAAGAAATAACTAATTCAAACATAAAATTGTTGGGCAAATTTATCATGCACATGTATCTATAACAACTGCAATCACTTTCACAGAGTAACCGCTTTGTGTTCGCAGCCATCAGTAATCTTTACAGTGCTGGTGGCTATACACACAGGGGGGTTACTAATTATACAATGTGTAATACCAGTATCGGGTAATTAACCCATTTAGTCCTGCCTCACTACACCAGATGGATCAATCATCATGATTCAAGAGTAGTGCCAGATTAGCTTGCCACCTGATGGCACCAAGCTCACGTAGCAATACCATTAAATTATCATGGTCGACCCATCTCCTGCAACTGGTACAGACAGGTCTTAGGTGACACCTCCTAAGTTGGGGAAATGCAGCCTTGGGGTTAAATGGCTTCAGCTGCAAGCTGACTGAGTGACAGTAGCATGACTTCAGTTCTGATTTCACTTCATCTTCAGGCGAGATTTGCCTTTCAGTCGAAATTCAGGAAGGTGGCGACAGTCAGGGCAGTACCAACATCCCTTGTGTGAAGTTTTGATGCCCACACACAAAAAAATGAAACCACTGCATACTGCAGTTCTCATTGTCACAAGCAACTATGTCATCTTCCTCATCTCCACGGTTACAATAGCAGTAGAGTGATCTGCCGGTAGCCTCAGTGTTGGCCTTGCTGGGGAAAGTCTGACGTGGTTGTCGGCGGGGTTGAAAGAAACTGTGAGCGACAACCTGAGCAGGCAGAACAGCTATTCTAATCTAAAGAAATGTTCCATTTTTGGCAGCATCTCGTCCCACCTTTCTGCATCTGGGAACACCCTCTCTATGAAAATGTCCTTGGTTGTCCACACGATAAAATCACAGTACTCTGCCTTTCTCCGGCCATACATGTACAATGTCCAGTAATGATGTTGCCATCCGGTTCTGTGATGACCCATGGTCTCAGCAGCTTGTCCGTCAGGGACTGGGAATGGTATACTTGTAAAACAGACAGGTAAATATAAATAAATGAATAAACCAACAAATAGTGGAAGCAGATCACACTGATCTATGTAAACAACACCGAATAATAATGCAGCAGTGCATGTCTACAGAATAAAGAGTGACCGTGTGAGATACTCCGGATCATTCGCACATGTAGTCATGTATGCATGCTTTCATTCATCTACATCATACACTGTACATCACTTCAAAACCCTATCAAAACTAAAAGTTAAAGTAGTTTTCTTGCTTGCCATGTTACGCCATCAACCACTGAAAACCCCACACAAAACGGTCTTACCACATGGTCTCCAGCTGAATGCTCTTTCTCTTAAAACTAAAAGTGTTGATAAAAAAAAATAGCCGCTTTATTCTCACCTGCGCTGTGATGACAGTGTTCTGGCAGCCTTGTGGTCTGTGGGTCTGGATGGGGCGCTGTACCCAGCCAGCAGTCAGCTGGTTGTGAGCCCCCAAGCTCTTCAGTGTCTGCTGTAAACTTTTCCCTCGTGTAGAAGCTTGTACAGGGTACTCGCTGATATCAGCTTGCTCTATGTTTGGTAAACACTTCGCTTCGTCCGACCACTCAGTGTGCTGGTACGGATCTACGCTTCCACCGCGCTCAATTTTTGCAGATACCGAGTTTTACTTACACTGTCTAGATTGTCTACATACTTGTCAAAAGTTTCTTTTGACATCTTTGCCATGAAAACAGAAAAACCACTGAGAAGAAATGCACGCGCTCGCTCAGTACAGAAAATGTTGGTTGCCCTCCACGCTTCTTTGTGTGTGTCACGTGATACGCACAAACAGGCCGAAAGGTACGCATCGGCAGACCTCGATACCAACGAAAACCCGCAAACATTCAACAGCGCCTCACCGGTGCGCCTTCAGATAATACAACTTGCGTTTTCAGACCCCCTACTTACACCAGGTTTTGCCACCCGTGACCGACCCTGTATTGTCAGGCCAGGTGTGTGCTAATCTGTGCGTTGTCTGTAGGTGATTAGTGGCTTTGTGTGGTGTCAGCTAGAGTGATGGCAAGATGGGCCCGACCACACGGTCCAAGCTAAGCTTCACACAGACAAACGTAGAAGAGATAAGAAGTATT
Source organism: Semisulcospira habei (assembly GCA_036245525.1). Lineage (NCBI taxonomy): Eukaryota > Metazoa > Mollusca > Gastropoda > Semisulcospiridae > Semisulcospira > Semisulcospira habei. The sequence goes on along the minus strand of BTPG01000003.1, from coordinate 205,115,721 downwards.
CTGGACCCCATTCAGATCACTTACCAGTGTGGCGAAAGGTTTTAAATCTACGCTACGTTGACGAATTTCGGCCTCAAGGTGTCACAACAACCTGGGTGGATTATGGAGAACACCATACCATTTATGAACACCTAATTGACCCAGATTTGAGTAGTCTGCCCAAAGACCTTGTGCATTCAACTATACGGCTGAAAGACGGTACGCGGCAACTACTTGTCATCCATGTGTATTACACAACAGCAAGTGTCCTGGTGTCCCTGTCGCCAGTGGGTGGACAGGGAGTTTGCGGCACTGAGAGACATCGTAAAAGCCTTGGCCGCCCAGTCTGGACACAGTCAGTTGGCGCTGCCGTCTAGAGTCGACTCTGCACTGCCAGTGGACCATGACTCCTTTACCAACACCGAGATGAACGACACCGTCAGCCCCACCAACAAGGACAACGCCACCAGCGGCAACTGTGCTCGGGCTGTCATCACAACTATCGTCGGCGACAGTAGCACCACCATCAAGACCAGCGACAGCGTCATCAGTACTGATACTTCTGACGTCGGCATCAACGACAATCCCACCACCATCACAACCAGTGACAACGTTGACAGTGTTAGTGCTTCCGATACCTCCGACCTGGGTAGCACTGGCATCACCGCCAACGTCAACAGTGCTAGTGCTGCCAATACGTCTAACATCGGCAGCACTGGCAGCACCATCAGCGACAGCCTATACAGTGCTAGTGCAGCCAATATGTCTGTCAACGGCAGCACTGGCGCCACCATCAGCGACCGCGTCAACAGTACTGGTGCTGCCAATATGTCTGACATTAGCAGCACCGGCACCACAATCAACGACAGCGTCAACAGTGCTACTGCTGCCAATACGTCTGACATCGGCAGCACTGGCACCACCATCAGCGACAGCGTCAACAGTGCATGTGCTGCCGATACTGCTGACATCGGCAGCACTGGCACCACCATAAGTGACAGCATCAACAGTGCTGGTGCTGCCAATACGTGTGACATCGGCTGCACTGGCACCACCATCAGCGACAGCGTCAACAGTGCTGGTGCTGCCAATATGTCTGACATCGGCAGCACTGGCACCACCATCAGCGACAGCGTGAACAGTGCTTGTGCTGTCAATGCCTGTGACGTCGGCAGCACTAGCACCAACGTCCCCATCAGCAACAGCATCAACAGTGCTGGTGCTGCCAATACGTATAACACCGGCAGTACTGGTACCAGCATCACCACCAGCGATCGTGACAGCAGTGTTCCCGCTGCCAGTACAACAGACGCCGGCGGCACTGGCACTCATCCATCTGCTCCTATTGCTGCAGTGTCCACTGAGTCTGCGTGCCAGACAGTCTGCCCGGTAGTACTCAACCCTGACCCCCTGGCTGTTGATCGCCTGATGGCGGAGATATCGGCTCTCCGATCCGCCGTTGGGGAGATCCGCCACTCGTACAACATCGAGGTGAATTCGCTACACACGGAGATCAGACACCTGCGTGAGCGGATCACCCAGCTGGAGGGGAGAAGGATGACCTGCGTGAGCGGATCACCCAGCTGGAGGGGGAGAAGGAGGACCTGCGTGAGCGGATCACCCAGCTGGAGGGGGAGGAGGACCTGCGTGAGCGGATCACCCAGCTGGAGGGGGAGGAGGACCTGCGTGAGCGGATCACCCAGCTGGAGGGGGAGGAGGACCTGCGTGAGCGGATCACCCAGCTGGAGGGGGAGGAGGACCTGCGTGAGCGGATCACCCAGCTGGAGGGGGAGAAGGAAGACCTGCGTGAGCGGATCACCCAGCTGGATGGGGAGGAGGACCTGCGTGAGCGGATCACCCAGCTGGAGGGGGAGAAGGAGGACCTGCGTGAGCGGATCACCCAGCTGGAGGGGGAGAAGGAGGACCTGCGTGAGCGGATCATCCAGCTGGAGGGGGAGAAGGAGGACCTGCGTGAGCGGATCACCCAGCTGGAGGGAGAGAAGGAGGACCTGCGTGAGCGGATCATCCAGCTGGAGGGGAGAAGGAGGACCTGCGTGAGCGGATCACCCAGCTGGAGGGAGAGAAGGAGGGCCTGCGCGAGCGAATCACCCAGCTGGAGGGAGAGAAAGAGGGCCAGAGATGCGGCAGTAAAAGCGACAAGAAGAACCCCTCAACACCGTCCAACACTCGGCGCAAGCAAGCGCTGGACAAGTCGCCAACCTCAACGACAACTTCTGAGCCCCCGCGTGCATCTCCTGCTAACCCCCGAGCGCAAAGAGCCGGCACCAAAACGACCATCTTCAGATAACGACAAAGCCACCGACCTTTCTGCACTCCAAAACCCAAAGCCGAGCACCCAGCCGCTACTACTCGGCCATTCGATACTACGCGGCCTTCATGGAGACCTGATGTCTGTCACTGGCACAGACAAGGCGCAGGTCGTGTCAGTGTCAGGCCTCGACAGAGCCGGCATCCTCCAGCACCTTCACGATGCCGACCCCACGAATGCAGTCACCACAGTCGTCATGCATGTCGGCATTAATGACTGTAAGCGTGGGTTCGTCATCGGCAAGAAGGGCTGGAAGGATGTGATTTCTGCTGCCAGACGAGTCTTCCCCAAGGCAGAAATCTTCATCTCATCCATCCTGCCCACGAACAACGAACGTCAGCAGTCGGATCCATGCGTCACAGACACCAACCTTTGCCTCAGGTAGGTGTGCCACTCGCTAAAGGTCAACTTTATTGACAACGACCAAGTGTTTTACACAAGGACCGGCGAGGTAAAGAGCGGGTGGTTTAGAGACGCCATCCATCCGAACAAGCGGGGCACCAGTGCTCTCGCTGTAAACATCAAGCGGGTGTACTCTGGCCGTACCTCCAACAACGTAACCCGCCCCACTGAGGATGAACACCAAAACCCACACCGCCACGGACAGCTAAATATACCCGGGCATGGCGGTAAAAACGGGCATCCCGGACCTAGAGACCAAGGGCCTCAACACAGTCAGCGCCCTCAGCACGCAGCCAGTTCAAGCCAGGCGCCCCGATTCCGCCAGGAGCAGTCTGTGACGAAAGTCTTCGGACTGGCGCCCCAATTCCACCAAGAACAGTACTGTACACAAACCAAGGGAAATCACTCAGCGCTGGACAGACAAACAGTTAGATCCCCTGCCCCCGCCTATCAGGCACCCATTCGCCAGCCCACAGAGAAATACGCAGTTATAGAACAAGACGATCATCTACATCTCAGGAGAGCACAGTCGAGGCGGGTTACAAACTGACCTGGGAGACACGTTACATGCCGTGTAACAGACACACAATTCTTGAGTGGTTTCAAACAGTACAAGAATTATACACACGTTTCGAACTATAAAGGCGTCGTGATGATAAATATATGCGCTTATTGATGTGTAAACCATTCTTAATTTTTTTTAATGCCTTCACGTATAAAACAAAATGGATATATTATTATTCTTTATTGCAACTGACTTATTAAACTCGAATTTTGTATCAGATTGTCTTTGAGGATAATATCATATGTCGATCTCTGAACACGTTTTGTTGGTGTGTTTTTGTTTGTTTTGTTTTTTCATTCGTAGCTAAGTGTCGGAACCCCGCTATTGTCGGAACACAATTTATAACGCCACGCAAACGCAAGAGATATAGATACTCACCAACCCTCGCAGTTGAGCGGGCTGATGAGGATCTATGCCTATTGATGAAACTACTTTGTATTCAGAATCCTCGGACAGCCTTTGGCGATGAATTAACAGAAATGTCAGAAACAGTCTGCGACCACTTGCAGTAAAAGGGTCAAAATCCGCACACAACACTTACCCTGTACAGTATTTGATACAGTCCACAGATTCACAAGAACAAAGCACACACAGCCTGTCAAGGCACACAACACTCACCCTGTATAGTATTTGATACAGTCCACAGAACCACAAGAACAAAGCACACACAGCCTGTCAGGGCACACAACACTTACCCTGTACAGTATTGGATACAGTCCACAGAACCACAAGAACAAAGCACACACAGCCTGTCAGGGCACACAACACTCACCCTGTACAGTATTTGATACAGTCCACAGAACCACAAGAACAAAGCACACACAGCCTGTCAGGGCACACAACACTTACCCTGTACAGTATTTGATACAGTCCACAGAACCACAAGAACAAAGCACACACAGCCTGTCAGGGCACACAACACTCACCCTGTACAGTATTTGATACAGTCCACAGAACCACAAGAACAAAGCACACACAGCCTGTCAGGGCACACAACGCTCACCCTGTACAGTATTTGATACAGTCCACAGAACCACAAGAACAAAGCACACACAGCCTGTCAGGGCACACAACACTCACCCTGTACAGTATTGGATACAGTCCACAGAACCACAAGAACAAAGCACACACAGCCTGTCAGGGCACACATCACTCACCCTGTACAGTATTTGATACAGTCCACAGAACCACAAGCACAAAGCACACACAGCCTGTCAGGGCACACAACACTCACCCTGTACAGTATTTGATACAGTCCACAGAACCACAAGAACAATGCACACACAGCCTGTCAGGGCACACAACACTCACCCTGTACAGTATTTGATACAGTCCACAGAACCACAAGAACAAAGCACACACAGCCTGTCAGGGCACACAACACTCACCCTGTACAGTATTTGATACAGTCCACAGAACCACAAGCACAAAGCACACACAGCCTGTCAGGGCACACAACACTCACCCTGTACAGTATTTGATACAGTCCACAGAACCACAAGAACAAAGCACACACAGCCTGTCAGGGCACACAACACTTACCCTGTACAGTATTTGATACAGTCCACAGAACCACAAGAACACAGCACACACAGCCTGTCAGGGCACACAACACTTACCCTGTACAGTATTGGATACAGTCCACAGAACCACAAGAACACAGCACACACAGCCTGTCAGGGCACACAACACTCACCCTGTACAGTATTTGTTACAGTCCACAGAACCACAAGAACACAGCACACACAGCCTGTCAGGGCACACAACACTTACCCTGTACAGTATTTGATACAGTCCACAGAACCACAAGAACAAAGCACACACAGCCTGTCAGGGCACACAACACTCACCCTGTACAGTATTTGATACAGTCCACAGAACCACAAGAACAAAGCACACACAGCCTGTCAGGGCACACAACACTTACCCTGTACAGTATTTGATACAGTCCACAGAACCACAAGACCAAAGCACACACAGCCTGTCAGGGCACACAACACTTACCCTGTACAGTATTGGATACAGTCCACAGAACCACAAGACCAAAGCACACACAGCCTGTCAGGGCACACAACACTTACCCTGTACAGTATTGGATACAGTCCACAGAACCACAAGACCAAAGCACACACAGCCTGTCAGGGCACACAACACTTACCCTGTACAGTATTTGATACAGTCCACAGAACCACAAGACCAAAGCACACACAGCCTGTCAGGGCACACAACACTTACCCTGGACAGTATTTGATACAGTCCACAGAACCACAAGAACACAGCACACACAGCCTGTCAGGGCACACAACACTTACCCTGTACAGTATTGGATACAGTCCACAGAACCACAAGAACACAGCACACACAGCCTGTCAGGGCACACAACACTTACCCTGTATAGTATTTGATACAGTCCACAGAACCACAAGAACAAAGCACACACAGCCTGTCAGGGCACACAACACTTACCCTGTACAGTATTTGATACAGTCCACAGAACCACAAGAACAAAGCACACACAGCCTGTCAGGGCACACAACACTCACCCTGTACAGTATTTGATACAGTCCACAGAACCACAAGAACAAAGCACACACAGCCTGTCAGGGCACACAACACTTACCCTGTACAGTATTTGATACAGTCCACAGAACCACAAGAACAAAGCACACACAGCCTGTCAGGGCACACAACACTTACCCTGGACAGTATTTGATACAGTCCACAGAACCACAAGAACAAAGCACACACAGCCTGTCAGGGCACACAACACTTACCCTGGACAGTATTTGATACAGTCCACAGAACCACAAGAACAAAGTACACACAGCCTGTCAGGGCACACAACACTTACCCTGGACAGTATTTGATACAGTCCACAGAACCACAGGAACAAAGCACACACAGCCTGTCAAGGCACACAACACTTACCCTGTACAGTATTTGATACAGTCCACAGAACCACAAGACCAAAGCACACACAGCATGTCAGGGCACACAACACTTACCCTGTACAGTATTTGATACAGTCCACAGAACCACAAGAACAAAGCACACACAGCCTGTCAGGGCAGACATCGTGAAGGTGTGTGGAGTGTGGACCACTGACAGTCAGGTTGAGGCGCACAGACTTAATAAGCGATCAAAACACCAGTAGACTACGTTTTAACCAGGAAATAGTCTTGTTTGCAACACATATAGGGCCGTGGGTGTTGGTATGGTATGGTATGGTATGGTATGGTATGGTATCTCCGATCCACCTAATTAAAGATGCTCAAGGCGCCGTAGAGATTGCCAACTGAAGCTTTGAAAGCCTGCTGCTGCTAAGCGCTACTTTATGCGCAAACCTCCACCTCCAACTTCGGTGCATGTGATATATTTCTGTTTCCATTTCACCGGCCCTACCGGGCCTTCTCTTTTCGAATAGTGGTAATGGGATTTTTAAACGTGCGCACTTGATGATTATGCGTGCTGTACACACGAAGGCGAGACAGGCAACCCAAGCCGAGTCTGTACGTAAATTTGACTCGATGGGAATGAAGAAAAGTCCACATTCCATTCCTGCCCACCAGCATTCTGTTCATAAAGGAAAAGCTACTAGCCGCACTGCACACTTCATGCTGAGGTGATGCTGGAAACTATTCGTACATGCACAGGGCAGCCGTAGTACGCCCACAAGTACAGCCAGGTTAACTCATTCTACCCCATCACCGAAATCTTTCAATTTTGCCGTTGTCCTTTGAAGACTGCTTTGCAGTGCAGGACACAGGCCGACCATGATAGTTCAAGGGTGATGCCAGAATAGCTTGGCGCCCCTAGGCGCCAAGCTATTCTGGCATCACCCTTGGACTATCATGGTCGATCCTTATCTTCCTGTGGAGTGTCTGGGGTAGAATGAGTTAAAGCGTATGCTCATGACACTCACAAACCAGATAGGTGAGGCTAGCGCTGGCAGAATTGTACAACAAACCAAGTAATTCCCCTTGGTTTGTTGTGTATGCTCATGACACCCAAGATGCACCTTGCGCAAATATGAACACGCCGACGTCCTTGTAGCAGGTCGGGAAAAGGCAATGCGTGGATAAACTGCATCACACGTCAGCCAAGGACCTCTTCCTTAATTTTTTCTCAGTTGAGCTATTCCCAGTACACAAAAGACTATCGGACCAAAGTCGGCCGCAGTAAGCCGGCCGCGCACGGTCGTGCGTGGGCCCACCGTGCCGCCAACTACCGCGCGATAGCCTTTGCGTACTGCGCTGGGATATAAATTCGAACGCAAATAACACAGTGTGACTCCGAAATAGCTCAGGCGGTTAAACGTCGGAGCAGGAGAGCGAAGGGAATCGCCGGGTCGTGGGTTCGAATCCCGTCCCGGCCCCGGTAGCTGGACTCACAATCCAGGGGGAAAAACGGATTTGTTCAATAGAATGTCCGTTGAAAGGTCCTGGTAAATCAAAGTGGCACAGTTGGAGTGCGCCTGAGTTGATCAGTGTACAGGTCGTACTCCATAGGCAATAGATTTCCCTGTCCCCCATAACCCGCCCGTGAGGGCCGTCCATGATCACCTCGGTGCTGTGGACGTTAAACCCGAACTAACCAACCACCACCACCACAGTGTGACTTGTTAGTGTGTGACTCCCGGCATACCACGTCACACGTAGCCCGTATGCCAGGCTTATGTTCCCAGATATTGCAGTACACTGAGGCTGATCTGTTTTTATCTGGTCACTACAGAAATTGAAATCTCTGAAACCATGGCATGTTGGCTGTCATTCTGTTGAGGAGCATAGACGTATATTTCATTATCAAGAGGCAACAATCCTCATGAGCCCCCTCAAATGCGGAGGCTCATGCAGGTCTGCGCGTCTTGTACCGATAGGTGTTTGCCATACGCTCTCTCAGTGAAAGAGTTACGGCCCCTGCACATGACCTATGACCCCACAGTGAAAGGTTAGCTTTTACCACTGCGCCGCGGACCGCTACAAATGTCGGTAGGGATCAATTAGCTTTTAACCCATTCAGCCCGATGGCCGTATTTCCCAAATTTTGGGGTGTCATCTAACGACTATTCACCAGTTGCAGGAGATGGATGGACCAAGATAATTCAAGGGCAGTGCCAGATTAGCTCGGCTCCTGAAGGCACCAAGCTAATCTGGCACTACCCTTGAATTATCATGGTCGACTCATCGCCTGCTGTAGTGCGTCAGGCCTGAATGGGTTAACCCTTCGTCTGTTACTGACGATGCAGTTCGGCGGAAAAGACGTGTGACTTAACATGAGACTACACGCGTGACTTACTCTACAACTATGGCAGAGCAAAACAGAGACATTCACTGCCGAGGAAAACCGAACACAAGAGGCATAGATCCTCATAAGCCCCCGCAGTTGCGGGGGCTCATGAGGACATATGCCTCTTCATAACAGGACTTTATATCCATGTTTCTTGAACGGCTGGAGATCTTTGGCGTTGATTTAACGAATGATTCAGAATACGATCTGCGTCCACTGGCGTCGAGGGGTTTTAGAAGCTGGAAGACACAAAGACGGTTTAGGATTTATTTAGTATCGGGATTCACAACACGAGACCAGGGTACAATCAAAAAAATGAATTACATTTCGTTCTGAGGAAAAACAAGTTGTTATCTGTAATACACGTAATCTAAAATGATGGTAGTCCGGTGGCTTGTTCAGAACAGGATTTTCCTTGCCGTTTTGCGATTTTCCTTCTTCAGTGAAACGCAGAAAGCCGTCTCAGCTTGAAATGCCATTAGAAAAACAATAAATATTGAAATCAGCTTTTGTGCGATGTGGTTCGTGAGCAGAAAAGAAAAGATGCAGTCATGATTCAGGAAGTTTATTCTGCGTGAAGGCCTGAAAAAAAATTCTATTTCAAATGCCCGAGGAAAGTTTTGAGCTTGTTGTTTAATATATTTTAGGGTCTACAAATTATTTAAGTTCACGTATTTCTGTAAGTAGGAAGGGAGAAAGAACGCGATCGTGATAGTTCAATGACAGTGCGTGCTTTCCCTAGATGAAGTGGAAAGAGTATACACGACAATACATACCAAATGACAGTTATACGTTCCTCCTTGGCTTGACTTCGCGAACGAAGATTTTATAGGAGTTGCCCACGACGTCTGCAGGCTTGTTCGTGGCTGCGGAGGCCAATCCGAGACAGGCAGGTTCGACCGCAGTGGCTGCAGGGGAAGGTCTGGCCAGGGTTCTGAGCTGCGGCATCTCTGTTTTTTCTCCTGAGCCGCTTGTCCTTAAGGCTAGCTCTGCGAGAGTCCTCAAAGGAGACAGCTGCCTTGTAAATGGTGGAGCGCCAGGTGTCACGGTCCGCAGCAAGCGAAGACCACTGGTGGTGGTCGATTTGGCAGGCACTAAGTGACTTCTTGAGACAGTCTTTGTATCTCTTCTTTGGTGCCCCTCTGTCACGGTGTCCAGTAGCAAGCTCGCCGAACAGGGTGATCTTTGGTAGGCGATGATCCTCCATCCTGGAGACATGCCCCGCCCAGCGGAGCTGTGTCCGCAGCAGCAAAGCCTCGATGCTCACAGTTTCAGCCTGTTCAAGGACCTCGACGTTGGTGACATAGTCACTCCAGTGAATGCCCAGGATGGTACGCAGGCAGCGCTGGTGGAAGCGTTCGAGGAGTCGTAGTTGGCTGCGGTAGAGGGCCCAGGACTCGGAACCATATAGCAGGGTGGTGAGGACCACAGCTCTGTACACGCTGATCTTGGTGCCTGTTTTCAGCTGTTGATTGTGCCACACCCGCTTGAAAAGTCGCCCGAAAGCACTGTTCGCTTTTGCCAGCCTGCTGTCTAGCTCCTTGTCCAGCTTGGCGTCCGACGTGATAATGCAGCCAAGGTAAGTAAACTGGTGCACTGACTTTAGTTCAGACTCGCCAATGGTGATGTGAGGAGGGCGATACACTGTCTTGGGTGCCGGCTGATGGAGGACCTCTGTCTTTTTCAGACTGACCTCGAGTCCAAAGAGCTGGGCAGCATCTGCGAAGCAAGACGTGATGCGCTGCAGGGCTCTCTCTGTGTGTGCAACGAGGGCAGCATCATCAGCAAAAAGCAGCTCACGAATCAGTTGGTCTAGGGTTTTCGTGTGGGCCTGCAGTCGTCTGAGGTTGAACAGGCTGCCATCGAGACGATACCTGATGTACACTGCATCGTCATCATCGAGGTCCACTGTGGCCTGCTTCAACATCATGCTAAAAAAGATGGTGAAGAGGGTCGGTGCTAGCACGCAGCCCTGCTTTACTCCGTTGAGAATAGGGAATGGTTCTGAGAGGTCATTGTTGAGTCTGACCTGGCCTTGCTGGTCCTCGTGTAGCTGGACAATCATGTTGAGGAACTTTGGGGGACAGCCAAGTCGCTCCAGGATCTGCCACATGCCTTGCCTGCTCACAGTGTCGAACGCTTTTGTTAGGTCGACAAATGTTACGTACAGCCCTTTGTTCTGCTCGCGGCACTTCTCCTGTAGCTGTCTCAGCACAAAGACCATATCGGTGGTGCTCCTGTTTGCTCTGAAGCCACACTGGCCCTCTGGGAGTTGGTCTTCAGCGATGGCAGGTACCAGCCGATTCAGGAGCAGCCTTGCAAGGATTTTCCCAGCAATGGACAGCAGGGTAATTCCCCGATAGTTGGAACAGTCAGACTTCTCGCCTTTGTTCTTGTACAGGGTGATAACGACTGCGTCACGGAGATCTTTTGGTAGTGTTCCTTCCTCCCAGCAGCAGAGAAAGAGGTCATTGAGCTTGTTGTGCAGTGCTGTGCCTCCATGTTTCCAGATCTCTGGCGGTATTCCATCAATGCCTGCTGCTTTGCCACTCTTGAGCTGGTGGATGGCTGTGAGGGTCTCTTCAGCGGTGGGCGGTTCGTCCAATTCAACCTTTACTGGGAGGTGTGGGATTTGTAGGATGACTGCTTCTTGAACAGTGCGCTCAGCGCTGAAGAGGCTCTGAAAGTATTCCGACCAGCGGTTCAAGATGGAGGTATTATCTGTGAGGAGTGCCTGGCCATTCAATGACAATGATAGTTCAATGACAGTGCGTGCTTTCCCTAGATGAAGTGGAAAGAGTATACACGACAATACATACCAAATGACAGTTATACGTTAGTACTCTTTCAAATCGCAGTCCTAGGTTGAGTCTCGTTTCACATAAAGGTGTTCCCAAATATCAACACAAACTACCTTGACAGCTCAAGGTAGTGCTGCATTAGCCTAGCGCCTTTAAGGCATCCCCAAGACATCATTCAGGCCATGAGGGTGAGAGATGATCTGAGAAAACAGAAGCGTGTTGCTGAATTTAAACGTGAGCGCAATCGTGTCAAATGTCTAGTGCGGCAGGTTAAAAAAATCTTTCATTGATCGTTTGATTAAACAAGACAAAGATATGTTCACCCTCTGGCGCGCTATGGCGTAGTGACTTTAGGCAAGAGTAGTAAATCCACTATAATCCCGTCTATCCTGACTGCCGATAATTTTAACGATCATTTCCTTTCAATTGCTGAGTCCCTGGTCCCTTCTAAAACAAACTCTCGGCCCTATACCTGTCCTGAAACCCTGATTGATTTTTGTAGAACGTCAACTGCGAAATTTGATCCGGCTATTCCACCTCTGGCAGTTTACGAGGTTGGTAAGACAATTAGCTCCATGAAGAATAAAAAATCTTCCGGACCAGATGAAATAAGCACCAAAATACTGAAACTATCACTTCCCTATGTTGTAGAAACAATAACTTATATCTACAATTTATGCATCCAGAAAAATGTTTTCCCAAAAGAACTAAAAAGGGCTAAAGTTATTCCCCTACCTAAAACAAAAGATCTGTCCGATGTTAACAATTATCGCCCCATTTCACTTTTTTTCTGTCTTAAGTAAATCCCGTTAACGACACATTCATAAGCATCTGTTAAAATACCTGGGAAAACGCAAATTAATCCACCCCCTCCAGTCAGGTTTTCGCCCGAAGCAAAGTTGTCATACAGCCTTAGCGCGACTTACAGACGCGTGGCTAAGTTCAATGAACCAAGGCGAATTTACAGGTGCTGTTTTCATAGACCTTCGGAAAGCTTTCGACCTGGTAGATCATGACATTCTCCTTTCCAAGCTTAGTATATATCTGGATGGTTTATTTTCAAGTAACCGTTTTCATACCTCAGAAGCCAGTTCTCAGGCATCTATTCATTCCTTGAAAACAACCTCGTTTTTCGCTTCCTATCTTACAGACAGACAGCAGCGCGTGATGGTCAATGAATCTTACTCTTCAAGTGGTTTAGTAATAAGAGGAGTACCCCAGGGCTCTGTCCTGGGACCTCTTCTCTTTTGCATATCTATCAATGACCTGCCACTACATTTCACGAATGACAAAATTGCATGTGACTTGTTTGCCGATGACGCAACAATCCACACCCCCGATAAGTGTCTTGAGTCTTTAAATGGTCGTTTGCAACAGAATGAGCGAAATTTCCAAATGGTGTGAAAATAATGCAATGATCTTTAATCCCACCAAAACCGAATGTATGACGATAGCAACCCGTCAGAAGCATCAGCTGAAGCCACTTTCGCTTAGCCTGGAAATCCAAGACCACACCATTACACAAGTAACTGAACATCGTCTACTTGGAGTTATTGTTGATAACCAGATGAAATGGCAATCTCACATCAATGCTGTCTGGAAAACTGTGTCCATAAATGTTTTTATGCTGTTTAAGATAAAATATCTTATTGATGTCGACGCTCGCAAACTATTTTACAATGCCCATGTCAAATCCCACATCGATTATGCCTCCACCACATGGGACGGCAGCGGTGACATACACTTGAAGAGGCTTAACTCCTTGCATCGCAGGGCAGTGAAGCAGATCCTGCCTGATCCAGCCTTTTCTACTGACCAAAAATTTGAAAAACTAAATATGCTTCCTCTCGACAGGCACCATCTCTTTAACAAAGGGGTAGTCATGTATAAAATCTGGAATGAAATCCACCCAGAATACTTGTGTAAGCTCTTCACCAAGGCAGCTTCAGGCTATTCAACATCAAGGCGTAACTTCATCACACCACGCCCGAGGTTAGATTTATTTAAAACCACCCTCTCATTCTCGGGCGCCTCGTTTTGGAATAAACTGCCAGCGCACATAACACACACTGGTTCACTCACCTCTTTCAAGGAAAGCCTCTTCAAGTACCTGCTATCTAACAGCTCATTCACTGGTTCGGGTATCCCCATCGCCTAAAGCTTTGATAATTATTAACCTCCGCGCGCACGTGTATGTGTGTGTGTGTGTGCGCGCGCGTGCGTGCGTGCGCGAGTGTGTGTGTGTGTGTGTGTGGGTGGGTGCGGCGAGAGCGTGCGCGCGTGTTTGATTTCAGTGAAAAAAGGAATTTTAAAGAATATATTCTTCTTTGTTTTTGCCATTCACATTATTACCAATCATAATCGGTGTCCTCCATTTTGCCTTATTCATCTTTTTTTGAACGACTTGTTATATTATGTGCACTTGTATGTTAGTAGCTTTGTACCTTTGTATGTTAGTAGCTTTGTACCTGTGTACGTTAGTAGCTTTGTACCTTTAGCAGAGTTGTACCTTTGTAGATTAGCAACGGCAAGCGTGAAAAATGGCACATGTGCTAACTGCTTCCCCCGTGCAGAAATAAAGTTTCATTTCATTTCATTTCTGTTCTCTGCCATTCTTAGCGTATCGCGCAGCTTCAGTCCTGTCCACTGTGAGATATTGTCCTCCCATCTTTTCCTCTGTCTTCGTCCTCCTTGCACAGTGCCTTGCAGGATTGTTTTGGCAAGCCCTGCTGAACGCGAGGCATGCCCATACCACTTCAGTTTGCGTTTTTTCACTTTGGCTAATAGGTCTTCATAGGGCCCGATGGCTTGCCTGATTCTGCTTCCCACTTCCACGTTTGTGACGTGATCTCTGTATGAAATGCCAAGCAGCCTTCGAAAACATCTCATTTCAGTGGACCCCCACCCGCGTCTGCCCTAGGGGACTTGGGTGGGGTTAACTACTTTTTAGTTCCCAGGGTCACAGGGTGGGGTTTTCCCTCTATTCTGGGGCATGTGTTTCTGCCTACCCTTGGTCCATTCACCTGTATTTTCCTTTTTTAAACCCTCCCTACTGTCTGCGCTGCCTGTAGCTCTTGATATTGGATGTGTGTTGCTAAATGGTCTTAGCTTTATTTAGGCCCCATGACGTAGGTTTATTTAATTTATTGGACCGGCTGGCGACATACATTCAATATTGTTGTTGTTGTTGTTTTTTTTTTCAAGAGCAGTGCAGGCACGTCCTGAGAAAGCCTTGTTGCTGTCGGGACGTTAAGCAATGTACAATCAATCAATCATGTCAGTGGCTTGTATCCTCCTTTCAAGGTCTGCTGTGAGGGTCCATTACTCGCAGGCATACAAAAACACTGAGATGACTAAAGAGCGCATCGGTCTGATCTTGGAGCAGAGTGTGATGTTTCTGTCCTTCAATATGGTCTTCAATCTTGTCAGTGCTGTTGTTGTCTGTGCAATCCTGGACAGTATTTCTGGTTTTGATCCCTCATCTGTCACACTGGCTCCTAAGTATTTGAATTTATTAACGGTTTCCAGTTTTTGGCTTCCAATTATGATGTCAGTGCCAATGCCACTGGTGTTATTGGTCATCAGTTTGGTCTTCTCTGCACTGATTTGAATCTCGTACGCAGTGGCTGTACTGTCCAGCTTTTCCACCAGCTGAGCTAGTTCCTTTTCTGTTCCTGCAAGGCCATCAATGTCGTCCGCAATGCGCAAGTTCGTGATTGTTCTGCCTCCAATACTGACAGATCCTTCATGATCTTTCAGAGCGTCTGTCATAATTCGTTCCAGGAAGATGTTGAAAAGAGTAGGTGAGAGCAAGCACCCTTGTCTGACTCCGACTGTAGTCCTAAACCAGTTTCCTATTTTGCCGTTGAAGCAGACTGCGCTAGTGGCCTTGTTGTAAAGATTTGCTACGACTTTGATCAGGTTGGCATTAATGTTGTATAGCTTCATTGTGAACTAAAGGGCTGCATGCCACACCCTGTCAAACGCTTTCTTAAAATCCACAAAGACATGATAGAGATCTTGCTGGTGCTGTAGGTACCTCTCACATAGAACTCTCAGGTTGAAGATCTGCTCAGTTGTACTGCGCCCTGGTCTGAAGCCTGCCTGTTCCTCAGCTATGATTTCCTCTGCCTGTGGCTTCAGCCTGTTCAACAGAATCTTTAACATGACTTTGCTTGGGTGGCATATAAGACTGATCGTGCGATATTTCTGGCATTGATGTAAGTTGCCTTTTTGGGGGAGAGTTATTATAAGTGATTGGGTCCATGGTGTGGGCCAATCCCCTGACTGCCAGATCTTATTGCAGATTGTTAGTAAGGCGCTTATCCTGTCTTCTCCCCCTTCTTGGACTAGCTCTGCAGGGATGTTGTCTGCTCCTGCTGCCTTCCCTTTTTTCAGCGACTTCACTGCGGCCTCTACTTCTTCTCGGAGGATGGGATAGTTGCCATTGTTGGTCACGGGTGGGTTGACAAGTATGCCTGGGTCCCCTGTAGCTCGGTGGTTGTACAAATCTGAGCAGTACTCTGTCCATCTCTTCAGTATGTCTTGGTCTTCCGTAAGACAGTTCCCTTCCCTATCTTGAATGATCGAGGAGCGTCCTTGTTTTACACTGGTCAGGTCTTTCACCAGCTGGTATGCTTTTTTTGCTATTATTTTCGTTCAGATTTACTTCTATGTGTTTACACTGATCTTCAATCCACTTATTCTTTGCCTTTTTCATGCTTTTCTTGATATCCTGGTTAATTTCCCTGTATTGTTTAGCTCCTTCTACCTCTAATTTCTTTTTCTTAAATTCTCGACGCTTGTCACATATAACAAAGATGTCACATAGAACATACGGCGCTTCCCGCCAAATGTACGTTCAGCAGCGAGGTTAGTGTAACTAGACATGACGTAATTTTTATCTTGTTACTTCAATTGTTAGACGTTTAGCCTGCCCGCCGCCTTTGACATCATGGACCCCACCGCGATCTATAAATAAAAGGGACTTAAAAACGAATCAGCCGGAAAAAAAAAACAAGTCAAATAATTCTGTGACATGCTGCAACTTTTAACTACTTGCTCGAAGAATTACCAATCCCGAAGTAGTTCCCTCTCAACCCCCAATCCGCAAAAGGCCATCGGGCCGAAGTCTAGCTAACCGGACTAACGGCTGCCGACGTCGGCCCGATGGGACCGTCCCTCCATAAGTATGAAAAGCGTGCAAGTCTACAAAATGTGCGCTATATTGCATATGTCAAAGAAAGAACAATTTGATGAAGTGAGAAAATATTATTGTTTTATCACTGCGTCACACGACCAATTACTTTAGAGCAAACTGTACCACATGACCGAGTTACAAAAACCCTTGTAGCGACTAATAGCGGTCTTTTTGTATCCCGCTGTAGGGTCGTGTTACATATTCAAATGTAGGTGAGGCAGTAAGAGGCAGTAAGAGGACCGGTGCTTACAAAAAAATCTTGTGCCTACTTTGGTATTTTGGTACAGAGGCAGCATGCTGGAATTTGCTTAAAATCTCTTGATAAATGAGTAGAGACATGTTTGGTGCTTTCATTCATACCAGCCGTGGCTTAACCGGCGGACTCTTTTTGTCCTAGTTTGAGTTGCCAAGCGGATGGTGATTTGAGGTGTGTACCAGTTTTGGCTGTGCTTGGATGTAGGGTTGGTACAGAATCACGTTGATAGTCAGGAAATGAGAATGGTGATGTCCTTAGTTTTTATATTTTGTGCATGGCAAATGCGCAGCGAGTCGGCGTAGTGTTGTTTAGGGGATTGAAAAATTAGGGGATGACTCGGACAGACTAAGGCTAGGGCATTTTAACAGATGTGACTGCAGGGGAACACACTGTGTACTTTGGCTTGTATGACGCGTTTCAGTGACCTCGACGGTTTTCGATTCTCGAGTACTAGCTTTGTTCGACAAAAGCGCAAAACACACGTCAAACAACATAGCTTCTTCGCATTGGTTGTAACAATACGCACTCTAGTGTTGTTTTAAAGACGACAACATACGGTTTTTAACAATACTTTCCAACGAAAGGCACGAGACTGAAAATAGAGTAAGTCTTCCCCGGATCGAAAATGGCGCACCCAGGTCACTGTCATCGTCGCTTCAATGCCGAATATTAAATTCAGAACTATTTTTTTAGTGATAGACAATTGGAAAAACACGTACTCGCTGTTAATTGCATTACTCTGACAATATGTAGACAGTGCGGCTCGAAAAGCGCTTTCCAAAAGTCAAATTGAAATTGAGAAGCTGACAGCAGGGGCGGTCCGTGGCGCAGTGGTTAAGGCGCCTGCCACCAATGCTAAAGGTGCGAGGTTCGATTACGGGTTCCGGCGTCGGATTTTTCTCCTCTAGTAAGTGTCACCGTTAATTCGGGCGGACCGTCGGGGGTTCTTTCTCCGGGTACTCCGGCTCTTCCTCCCCCTCCACTTTGGTATCAGTTTCAGCCCACTTAATCAAATTTCAAATACAAAAAACGACTTTGAATTTCCAAAAACTACAGTAGCTCGCTTGAGCTTGCCCTTAGCACCACGTGAATGTTCTGTGTTTATGTACAGTGTGTGAGTGAATGCGCGTGTTTCACGTGAGCGTGCTTGTTGGGTTCAGTTCGCGGCGGCGCTTTGAGCCGATTTTCAATTGGGATAAAGCGCCTATTTAATGCGCTTATTATTAAGAGCGGTGTTTGCGCATGCTCGTGACCCTTTGCAATTACAGGGGCTAGCTCAGAACATGTATTTAGGTCAGCTATAGTGTCACAGACGTTCGAAGTTTGATCAATTTGTCTAATTGTACGAAATTAGCGGAGGAATGAAAACAAATACGTTATTGGTTGCTGGGGATTGCTGCACGGAACCTTGCAGGCCTTCGGGAGGTCAAAGTAACCAAAGTACCCCTCAGGCCTTCGGCCTTCGGGGTACAATGGTTAGTTTGACCTCACTCAGGCCTACAAGGGTCCGTACGTGTAGCAAACCTCTGCTACCAATAACTTATCGTATAGCATGATAGGTTTATGACGTCATTATCATGTGTTGTAGTAGTTCTCGTCCAGTCCTGTTCGCTCAGGCTTGAGTCTGTCTTCATGGTCAGTGTTCCCGTAGTAGACAGTGTCCGCTTGTCCCCCATCGACTTTGAAAACCGAGTTTGTGTAGACTGAGTTTTCGTCCGGTCTCTGGTCTTCTGGCTGAAGAATGTCGTACGTGTTTCGTCGTTCCCCAACATCCTCATAGGTTGATGCTAGATAGCGTGGAGCCGAAGGATTAGGTGTTGGTGCAGCTAAAAAATACAAAAGCACACGATGAAAACGAACACACACACACAAAAATACTAAATTCGATCGGTTTACTCCTGAAACTCTTTACAACACACTGGCTGACTGAGGTTATTCCTTTAACGTGACACAATGTTTACAATAGAATGCCATCTTAACAATATCTACATGCTGTGGAAGAATGGGCTCACAGTTTACTAATAACTTTATTTTGCGATCAATAATTTTTTTATTATTAAGATTATTTGTATATTCGTTTGGTTAATTGGTTGTTTTGTTAGCTGATTCGTTCGTTGCTTCTTTAGTCTCTTAATATTTAATTTAATTTTCTTTTTAAGGCAGGAGAGGGTGGGGAGGGTGGATTGGGACTTGTTATCTCACCGTCGTTTTGAGAGTGTGTAGACAGGCGTGCATCTTGAGGCAGAGACTGTTGTGTAGAGGCTGACCGCCTGTACACAACTGCAAAGATCGAGACATCAGTAGATGTCAAAGAGACGCCGCATTATCCACGCCCGTGTGCATGCAGCCATCGGTAATGTACACAGGAGTGCACGCACAAGGGGGGTATTCTATCTCTTATCGAATTCAGCCAAACACGTCTGATTAACCCTTTGCGTGTCGGTAGCGGTTTTAGTCTCGATGTTTCATACACGCAGAGGGTTAATATACAGATGCATATTTAAATTACGTACGAGAAGGCAGCAACTAACCCGGCCTTTCACTGCAAAGAGCTTCTAGAAACCATGGCAGATTGATTGTCAGGCGACCTCGTCCGCTTGAGGAACATGGATTTAAATGAGACAAGAGGCATAAATCCACATGAGCACCAGCCACTGCGGGGTCTCATGAGGATCTTTGCCTCTTGCAGTTGCTTGGTGTTTGCACTGGCCCGACGTGGAAGGAATAAAAAGGCCGGTCTTGAATCTTGTGAGCAGAAGGGTCACTCGGCTTTACCTGTGTCCCTTTCTACATTACGCCTTTTGCGTCCGGTCACTGGTTTTCTTGCTGAAGACTCTCGTACGTGATTTCAGTGGCGGATCCAGGGGGGCCTGCCCCCCCCCCCCCCAACAGCACTGTCATTTATTCTTTTTTAGGTGGTGGAGGGTTGGTTAGTTGTTGTTGTTGTTGTTGTTGTTTGTTTGTTGTTTTTTTAAAGTGGTGTTTGGTTGGTTGGTTGGTGAGATTTCTTTTCATCACGGCACGCAGTCTTAACCTTTCTTGTCCTCTCTTACGCACTGAATCGGTGGGTAGGCCTAATGTGTCGAGACTAGTCAAATAACCTCAGTTCGCACTAAATACCTTCACCCCGACATAGTCTTTCAGCCAGAAACAGAGTGTCAAATGCCCCCGCAATCAAAGGGGCTCATGAAAAGTTGTATCTCTCACTGTGCGATATCATCAGCATCGCATCCTCACCCCGAGTCAGCAATATGATTAAGTGTTGGTCCACCGGAGAGGGCCAGTGTGGCTGCAGAGCAAACAGGAGCACCACCGATATGGTCTTTGTGCTGAGACAGCTTCAGGAGAAGTGCCGCGAGCAGAACAAAAGGCTGTACGTAACGTTTGTCGACCTAACAAAAGCGTTCGACACTGTGAGCAGGCAAGGCATGTGGCAGATCCTGGAGCGACTTGGCTGTCCCCCAAAGTTCCTCAGCATGATTGTCCAGCTACACGAGGACCAGCAAGGCCAGGTCAGACTCAACAATGACCTCTCAGAACCATTCCCTATTCTCAACGGCGTAAAGCAGGGCTGCGTGCTGGCACCGACCCTCTTCACCATCTTTTTTAGCATGATGTTGAAGCAGGCCACAGTGGACCTCGATGATGACGATGCAGTGTACATCAGGTATCGTCTCGATGGCAGCCTTTTCAACCTCAGACGACTGCAGGCCCACACGAAAACCCTAGACCAACTGATTCGTGAGCT
>BTPG01000003.1:204772655-205090155 GCA_036245525.1 Semisulcospira habei | reverse complement strand
TCAAAAAAAAAATAACAGAATTAGAAAATGATTCCACGTTTTCAATCCTAGCTGCATCTATGAAGGAAATGAGAATAAAAATGCAAAAACAAAGTGGAAGCAATGAGAAAAAGTGAGTGTTAAACCGCTTAGTGAAGACCGTGATGTAAGCTAATACACTGGCTCTCAGGGTTATGAACGTGCAAGCAAATTTGATACATTGTACTTCTTTGCCATAGCAGTCATGTGTTGGGAAACACATACACACGGTATAAGTTTTTTGTGACTTAGCCCCGGGAGTGCTGTGTGTATGTGTTTCTTTCTAACATGTGTTTTTTCTCTAGGATGCACTGACAGCGGAACATGTGTTGGGAAACACATACACACGGTATAAGTTTTTTGTGACTTAGCCCCGGGAGTGCTGTGTGTATGTGTTTCTTTCTAACATGTGTTTTTTCTCTAGGATGCACTGACAGCGGAACATGTGTTGGGAAACACATACACACGGTATAAGTTTTTTGTGACTTAGCCCCGGGAGTGCTGTGTGTATGTGTTTCTTTCTAACATGTGTTTTTTCTCTAGGATGCGCCGACAACCCAACAAAACAAACAAAACACAAATTACACCTGAGAGCTAACACGTTTGGATTTTGTGGTTTGGCGCAGTTAGAAGACCACGGAAATTGTTCATCCAAAAATGGGTTGTCAAAGGTTTTAAACCTTTCTGACGAGGCTAAACTAAGCCGAAACAACCCTGAAAAGGTAAGTGAATACTTTTAATATATGTGACTACTTAGCCTGCTCTCAGAGATGTTTAGTTGCGCATCATAAATCAGATACAAATATATATTGATTGCTTCAGATTTTTCTGTTTTTTTCTGTATTTGAATTGAGATTCCGTCACTACCGTTTTCGATAATACGGCCAGAACCATGAAGGAAATTGTCCTCCGTAGAACGCAGATCTAGCCACAGTGCGTACTTATCTGTCAGGTATTCACCGATTCTTACGTCATACAGATGCAGATCTTTGCACGCAATATTTGCTGATTTTTCTCTAAGTCTTCCCCCAGCAAAATACTTTGTGATCTCATCATAGTGCTGATATCCCATCATTCCAGACGCAAAAATTTGATTAGGTCGGCCTTCGATTGTGCAGGATAAATGTGTAATTTTCGGATTATAGAATTTTTCTGAATCTCCTTGGTAAGGACTTTTTGGTTCAACAAATAACATAAGAACGCCTTTTAGTGACCTAGCAGGCGTGTTTAGGTTTATACACCAAATTTGGTCGCTCTTGTCTTTGGGTAATAAACTGTGTCTAATCACTCGATCATAATAAATTGGAAGTCTTGACTGGTACTGATTTTGAATGAGTCTGGCTAGTTCAGTATGCGTGACAATCTCATATTCCAAGGAAATGTTAGAGATCTTATATGATGCATTGAGATCCGTTGATTTGATAACTTTGGAGTAATCATTGAAGGTTAGTTCGAAGCTCAGGCGGTCATTTAGTGCCCCTTGGTAATAAGGCGAATGTCCTGTTAGGATTTCAAATTCGAGTGGAATGCAAAACCTATTTCCATATGTTTCGGCCACAATAACGTCCTTTGCTTCTGTGGTTGTTTTATCTGATGCATTTATTCGAAGTTTACCAACATTATCAGACTGTATACCTTGGTAAATACGATCTTCTCGTTCTTCTCTTGTAAGCCACAAATCCGTGTAGCAGTAGAACACATCAGCATCGTCAAGACTAAACACTTCCTGTCCTTCAAGTTTAACTTTAATATTCTTAATAATTGCTCTACCTAGATTGTTAACTAGTGTTCTTTTGTCATCTGCGTCCCGGATGAAAGTTCAATATTAAAAGCAAGGCGAGCAGTACCAGGAACAATAACGTCACTGGGGCCTAGGTTTGGAAACTTGACAGTAAGAGTCTGGTTTTGGTCTATAGTACTAGGATTGTTTGTGATGACAATTGATTGTCTAACTGCTTTAACACCGAAAGGTTCACGTAGTTTTCTGTGTGGGTCTAACTTTGATCCGTAGGACTGTGTCATTTTTATTATGCACAATAAAAAAAATTAAATTAATAAAAACAATGGCCGCGGGAGGATTTAATCATGAAGATTTTGAAATGGATGACATGTATGATTTTGGTAATACAACAGATATGGCAGATATGACTGGTACAAGAAATATTTACAGTTTACGTCATGAACTTTTAGAAACCAAAGTGAACTCATTTTATGATCATGTTGGTGGCCGCCCAGACAACATAGACCCTAACCAGTTTGAACTTGATGGCAAGGGTCATTTATATTTAAATACTGTTGACAAAGGAAAAGTACTATTGACTAACAAAAAAGACCCTAGTAGGTTTAGGGCTTTAAGTACAATAAAAAATGAAGGCGGTGTTAGTGCCTTGCGTCAACTTGGTATTGGTGGGTCTCCTATCACGCCAAGACTGGTTAGTGTGCTTCAAGACACGCAAACAAAGTTACCAACAGGGCAAGAAATTGAAATGGCACCAGTAACAAGCCTACCAGAAATAGCAAACACAGTGATACAAGAAACCTCATTTACTGAAGGACAAATAAATGACGCTTTGAAAACAATAGATGATCCACCTTTGTCAATGCGGGAGATTATAGGGTTAGATAAATCACTGCAGACAATAAGAGGTGAGATGGTTAATAATCTTGCCAAACTGGGAGAACTTGATAAACACATTGAACGTGAAAAGGAGAAACTGGCTACAGCAGACAATGGGAATCTTGACACAGAAATGAAAGAAAGAATCCAACACAGATTAAATGATTTGCAGATAGAAAGATCAGGAAGGTTAGAAGCGATTAGTATCGGGAGGGAAAAACTAAAATCACAGGTCAACAGGATTAGAGAAACTATTCAGAAAATACTTAATGAAGACACTACTCTGTCTGAGAGACTTAAAACACTTTTCAGAGAACAGGGTATCACAATTGCCAGTTTAATTACAGCTCTGGGGTTTATTATCAGTACAGTTGTGTTGGCTGTAACGGGTGGTGGTTCTCCACCTCCAGCACCACCAACCCCAGTCCCCACAGATCCAAAAGATTTACAGTCATGGGTAAAAAAGCAGTTGTCACACATATCAGACTTGCTTAAGAAATTGGCTCTGAAAGCAGTAGACTCGTTGCCTGGCATTATAGGCACTGTTGTCAATTGGTTGATTAGTACAGCGGCAAAGGCAGTAGGGTTTATGGCGGAGCATGTTTGGATCTTTTTGGTGACAGTAGGAGGGTTAATGATAGGTTATTTAATAAAACAGGTAAAGAAGTAATATTCCTACTCCAGTAAGGCCAATTACCAATGCAGTTCTCTCGGATTCATGTGTGTCAGGGGTTGACTGTACTGGTTGTATAGCTGTTGGAGCAAGGGAAGTAATCACTTGTAATGATTTTTTCAACTGTACGTGCACAGTTGTTCCTCCTAAATTTACAGATTTATTGAGACCTAGTTTTTGATCACTCCCAGCAACAATGATTTCATTATTATAATTTGTTATTGTACCCATTTGGAGTTGAAGGTCAGATGGTAACATGTATAACCCAGTGCCAACTACAAAGTCAACTTTTGATCTGGCATATCTGAGTACATCTTGGTAACGTTGTATGCTTGATGGGAGATCAACTGATGAATTTACTGAATCTTCAAGATTAGCGAGAAACTGTTTTTGAGATTCAAAAATTCCACTCCCATTTAAAATATTTGACTTTGTTTGAGCTTGTGCTCCTAGTATACACCAGACATATGTTCTGATAGACTCATTGATGCGCTCGACTCCCGCTTGAGTAAACCCGTCAGATTTATCTAAAATAAATGTGGTCCACGCATTAGACTGTTTCTGCTCTATTGATCCTAACCAGACTTCAGATTTAGATGAGAATGAAGTGTAGGGAGGCCAGTAATCTTGAGGGTATTGTCTGTGACTCAAAGCATAATATAATGTACCAATGCCGTGGTGATCATCAAGTTTTTGTGTGAAGTCATACTTAGTGCCAGGGTTAATGTTAAATTCATTACAGATGCGTTCAAATGCTTTCATATCCATGGGGTTGTTAAACCTGTTGAAACTGGATTCAGTTGGTAGTGGTGTATGCAGTTCTGACAGTATACGTCTAAGCTGGTAATACATGTGGAAACGATAGACAGACTTAATCAGTTTGTTTGGGTGATTCAAATGGTCTGTAAAAGAAACGCCACAGCCTGTAGTTGAGCATAGTATAGCAAAGTTAAGTTGGTTTTGAAACATCTGTAGTGGACTTGAAGACCACTTTCTTGCTGTAGCATCGTCTGTTATTGGAGGGTTTAGGTAATGATCAAACGGATTGGGTACTTTGACTTGGAATAGATCTTGTTCAGACACAGAAATATCAAGCTGATTTAACTGAATTATTTTCTGATCATATGTTGGTGCGACATTATACTTGGCATCCACATTAAATTGGTATGCATTTACAGTATTAATTGTTGGTGATTTAAATTCCATCCTTTTTTTTTTATGTGATAATAAAAATGTTTATAACCTTAACAAATATTGACACAAGCAAACCAATGTGGTTAACTAATGGGATTGATAATCGTGATGGTAGCAAGGCTGTAGCTATCCATGAAATGTTCTACACAGTAAAGTGGTTTAATGTAACGGATGATGAAAATTATTCTGTAAGTGGAACTCTTGATGGTATTGAGAAGGGTGATACTTTACGAGCCGGATATTATGACTTTTGTACTTTAGCTGAATGGCTTCAAAATGAATTTAAAATTAAAGCAACTTTAAACCCAGCTAATTTACTTGTTTCAGTTGATTTTCCGAAAAGTGGTCAGTTTTCTTTATCAATTAGTCTTTTATTATTACTTGGATTTTTTAAAACAATAACACATCCAGATGAAGATTGGTCACAATCAGTTGGTAGTCTACTATCACCAAAAAAACCAAGAATAACTGGCAGATATCCTGTTCATTTGTCAGTACACACAGTGCTAAATGTTCATTTGAAAGAACTGAACACTACTGAAAATGTACACAATGGAAAGCCTTCAACTTTGTTAAGATGCTTGCCGACTGGAACTGCCCCATATTGTGAAAATGTGGTTGCTAGATTTCCTAATTCTCAGTTTAAAAAATTAGGTTCTAGTTTCTTTGAATCATTGTGCTTATCTGTAACTAATCAGAATGGTAAACCAGTTGTAATGCATGATTTTTATGTTGTGTTGGAAATTAAATAATTTTATTTTTGTTTATAAAAAATGAGTGGTGGTCCAAAGCCGAGAATCATACCAGTTGCGTGTCCGGTTACAGAGTTGAAAGATTTGGCAGACGTACAGGATTTTGAGAAGGAAGGGGAAATTGGAGAAATATATGGTTTTGAACTTGATTCCTATGGCATGTACAAGAGAAAAGTAATTGTTGACATAAAAGACGGTGAAAAACAGATTCCTAAACTTGGTCAGCTACGTGATGTTACTGTACCTACTCCACCTGTAAATAATGTGCCCTACAACTTAATACATGTGGGTACTAAATGGGTTGTTTCACCTGTACCGGCACCACCACCCACAATTGACTGGGACATAAAGATTGAATTTATTAGTCCTTATGTATACACTGATGATGAAGGCGCCTTAGTGTTTAGGAAGGTTGTTAATTCTGGGCCGCTTATTGTAAGCCTTGTTCCAAGTTTTGCCCTAGACAACAATAGCAGAGAAAAACTGAAAGTTGAAAATTATGAGAAACGGAGATATCTTCTTACAACTAGAAAGGGTAGATCAGATACTTCTGTTGTGTTTATGCCAGCAAGCTTAGTCGTGGCTAGAGAAGCGACAATAGTATTTGAAATTATCATGAAATCTGTTGCTACTGCTAAAGAGGCTCAAATTGCACAAGGAATTAAACTTACATGGGATGAAGCAGTGGCAGAGTCATCAAAGGTCTTTATTGCTATTACAAAAAATAATGATGTTATTAATGTTTCGAGCAGTATTCCAGCTGTCAAGGTGGTGGTTGACAAAACAACTTTTGTTCGTCTAACTTACATAAACCTTGAACACATTGATCTTGTTGCATTTTATTATGCCAGCAAATTGTATAATTTTGAAGAGTTGCAAAATGTAATTGCTGATTAAAAAAATATTTGTCATAAAAAATGGTGAACTTGTATCCACAAATACCACCTGAGCCTATTGAGCGTGATAAAACATTAAAGGCAGATTCATTTCGTTTAATGAATATTACAGAAGCGTTGAAGTATTTGGAAGAAGAACAAGCAAAATACTCGAGGTGTAAACGCCGTTACAATACGGTTTTCAATTCTGTACACAACACATCAATGGCCATGGGGGTGGTTTCAGCCGGATTATCTGTAGGAGGTATAACTCTTTTTGCAACGGGGGTGGGAAGTGTTATAGGAATTGCTGTTGAAGGTATTGGTCTTGTCACAAGTCTAGCATGCTTTGGTATGGAAGCCATTAACAAAAGATTTTATATGAAGTTGCAGAAGCATGAAGCATTAAGTACGCTCGCAGCAGCTAAGCTGACGAGTATGAAACTTATTATTAGTAAGGCTTTGGAAAATAATGAAATTGATGACGAAGAATTTAAGCGAGTCCAGGATGATTTGGCTAACTATAAACAACAAAAATCTGAAATACAGAATAAGATGCGTAGTCAGGCTATAAATGTTGAAGAGCTAAAGAAATCTTTTTTAGAACAAGGAAAAAAGATAGGCGTAGAAGAAACTATGAAAAAAGTTCGAGAACTTACAAGCAAGTAACGATAGGTTTTGGTAATCCATTATTTTTGTCATACACTTCGCAAAGAGATGTCATGCCTGCTCATTTGATGCCATCAGCCCCACCACCAGATTATTACTAAAAAAAAGTTTTCTTGTTGTCCTTGTAACTTGAGAAATCTGTCCGAGTGTCTTATGACTTGGGTTAAGAACTTATGATAACTAACGTCAAAGTTACTTGTAAGTTGTAGGTAACTTTGAAATTAGTTATCAAGTAAGATCACATTATTCTAGACAGTTACATGAACAGTAACTTCATAAGTTATTCACAGGCAAAGTTTTTTTTATTTTATTATAAAATGAACCAAGACGAATTACTTCTTCTTAATGATATCAATGCGGTAGAGAACAAAGACTTAGACTCGAAAAAACAACGCATTCTTTCTGTTATTGTGTCAGGCAAATCAAAGACTTATCTCGGAAAACAATACATGGTAGAAGACATAGAGTCTCTCACCGCTGACGAACTATTAAAACTTCATGCTAAATATGAAAACCATATTGCTTCACTAATGACACGCGATTTAAGCAGGTCTCTTATTTACCTATACACAAAAGCTGTTAATCACTTCATACCAATAGACACTGACAGCCTTTCTCATGATCTCGAAAGCAACCCTATAGTTTCTAGTTCGATTGGCAAATTAGCATGTACCATGTTTTTACAAGTTTGGCAATTACCTTGCACCTGCCGTAACTTTGATGGTAACTAGTAGTTATATCGATTTTTCAAAAATAAATTTTACTGCAGAAGAAAAAGAAGTATCAAATGGACGAGACGACTCCAGTTTTGACGCAGGTTCAAACTGTGACGAAGACTAAAAGTCCAGGCCGTGTTGATGCTGGAAAAAGACTGGCTGAATATAATAGGCAAAAAAAATTACAGCTTAAGGCACAAACAGAAAAGACTCATGTAACTGATCCACCGTCAGGATCGTCAGGACCTGTGTCAGTACCGTCACACCTTCATGAAAGTGAGAGACAAACAACTAAGTCTGACCCTGACCCCGAACCTCAAACAACAAAATATGTAGTTGCCGGATTTGTTGTCGGATTTGGTTACGTAGGTTATCAATTATACAAAAAATACAAACCACAGACTCGTACAGTGACCAAAAAATCAGACACTCCAAAAATAAAAGAAGAAGTCTCCACATTACCAACAGTGTCAAAACCTTTGGACTCATTTTACATGCAGTAAATAAAAATATTATTTTAATTTTTCTTGCCTAAGAAATGAACGACTCAAAAAATTTAATGAACCTTGTGTATCACTCTGCCGTAATCAGCGGATTAGCAGTAGCGTTTTCTATGCTGGGAAAAAATCTACTCAAAATGAAATCAGCAGACTTGAG
Organism: Semisulcospira habei; assembly: GCA_036245525.1. Lineage (NCBI taxonomy): Eukaryota > Metazoa > Mollusca > Gastropoda > Semisulcospiridae > Semisulcospira > Semisulcospira habei. The sequence goes on along the minus strand of BTPG01000003.1, from coordinate 205,081,984 downwards.
TAGACTTGACTTTGAAGACAGCGCTAAGCTAATTGTAGTTGTCACAGCGTCAATTGCGACAAAAGATTTTCTTGTTAAGCAGGGAATTATTCCTGAAAATGTTTCTATGTAAATAAAAATATTATGGCGACGATAGCTATTATGATAGGAGGTGCTATGGTTAACGCATTGGCATTTAGTGGCTCTAATTATCTCTTTTCAAAAATGGGTAGAGAAGAATCTGCAGAAGAATTAAAACGTCATAATGAAGCATCTGAAAAACTTGCTCAAGCCCAGCAAGATTATGAAAAGAATAGAATTGAGAAACTTGATTTCATCAATGAAAAACTCAGGCTTGAAGGTCACGCACAGCATACGTTTTCAAATACAGACGAAGCAATCAGGGAATATTTTCTTGTCACAGGTGAAGACATGTCTATCCCAAAACCAAAACTAAGTGACTATTACAAACCAAGCACACAACAAAGAAACGGGGAGATAATCTTTGTTCTAGTGGGAATGACATTTGTTTATTTTACAGGAGTTTTCATTGCTAGAAAAAATGGCAGCCGAAAATAAACTATCAAAAATATATTACTCTCCATCAGGCTATTGGAAAGGAGCAACAGCTATTCAGAAATTACATGCCGCTGTGGGCGGAGATATAACACTCAATCAAGTCAAGCAATGGTTACAGAGACAGGCAATTTGGCAGATATATTTACCTGCTCCAAGAAAAATAACAAGGCCTCATTTTGAAAACACTACCCCAAATGACACACACCAAATGGACCTCCTGTTCTTACCACATGACACAATAAGAAAGAAACGATACAAGTATGCACTGACTGTTGTAGACATTGCTTCAAGGTATAAAGACGCTGAACCCATATCTGACAAAACAGCCAGTACAGTTGCTACAGCATTAACAAAAATATATGGTCGAGGCCCTTTAAGATACCCCAGACTAGTGCAGGTTGATGACGGATCAGAATTCAAAGGTGCAGTTAATCAGTTATTTGCTAAGCATGGCGTACTGGTCAGACGCGGTATTCCAGGTGTGCACAGATCACAGGCAATTGTAGAAAATTTCAATAAACAGTTGTCAGAGAGACTTTTCAGTTACCAGTATTCTAAGGAACTCATGCATGACACCCGTAACACGGAGTGGGTTAAGAGATTACCACATGTGATAAAAGCAATGAATAATGAAGGACACCCTAAGCCTGCTGATGCTATTAAATTGAAAACAATTGCAGAGCCAAAAAAAGGGCCAACCCCACCTCCAGACACAAGTTTATTTACCAAACAGGTGAGATATTTATATCAACCTGGTGAGGCTGAAAATGACATCAGGCGCAGGTCGACAGACCCCATCTGGTCAACATCTGTTCATAATATAAAAAAAATAATCCCTGGTCCAGACGCAACAATATATTATCTGTATGAGCCTGCGCCTCAGAGGGCATTTGTCAGAGAAGAATTACAGATTATTCCCCCAGACACCGTTACGCATTTTTAATCATTTCATCAACTAACTCATTGATTAGTTCATCAACCAGTTCGTCAGCTATTTCTTCAGATAACTTGAGTCTGTAATGACCTGGTGCATAAGCTTTTTCCTTACTGAAAAACACTCGTTTCGTGTCCCCTACTGCTAGAGACTTCTTATGTGTTTGGATCATTTCAATATTGTGTCTATTTGACCTCAGTGTTTTGTTTGGATAATCAGGCATCAGTTCTCCATCTAATACTTGCTTATAATGTTCATGTCGAATGTCTTTATTTTTTATTGCTGTTTTCTTGATACCTTTGGCTTTGGATTGACTTCCCTTTTGATGCAGTATAGAATACATTTTTGATCTCAGTCCAACATACTCAACTATAGGCACACCATTTAGTTCATCCTTAAACTTTCCAGGCACTTTCTTGTTTTGTGTGCTAAACAGTGGATGGTCTTTAGGGTAATCAGACGTGTCATACATGTGTAGTTCTGTTTTCATGTCTTCATAAAAGTCTTCAGTACATACGTCTATGATCATAGAGTCAGTGTCAGTGTATAACAGACGGCAGTCAGGATACTTCGGTTTAAAGTAATCATAATAAAATTCAAGCATTAATAATTTTGACAACTCAAGAATTGCCATACCAATAAATACTGGCTTGTCTAGTTTAACAATCTTTTTTTTGAGTGACACTGCATACAATGATGAATGAAATTCTTTATACCCTGTGTACTGGGGCTTACCTGTAAGTTTAATTGCACCTGATTCAGTTGTAACCAGTCTCACATCTTTGCGGTGATGAGGATTTTCCATCGTCTTACCAAAACAGGCATTGTTCATAAGCTTAAAGAAGTCTTTGTCAAATGCAGTGTTGCCGTCTCTGGCACGAAGGGTTGTGTTCTTCATTATGTAATCTTTCATGAAAGCACTCTGATCAAATTGAATTCCTCTGTGAACTTTCTTTAGTACTAACCCGTGTCTGATGTAAAACTGCAACAAGCGATAGTGACACACGTAATTAAATTTGTCATTCAGATTGGGTACAAGTTTAGTGTCTTCTTTTTTCCCCGTCATACTCATTTTCTCAACAGCCAACGGATAATCATTGTGGTAATCATGTAGGTGGTGTGGGTACTCCAGGTCTACTTCAAAGATCCAACCCTTTTCATCATTTTGACCTCGATCCATAATATATTTTGTTAATTTTTTTATGCCATACTGTGACAAATCATACAAACAAAAGTTTTTTAATGGTAATAATTCACACATCGCGAATCCGTACAAATTGTTAGCGTCCACGTACGTAATAAATGACCTTGGCTTTGAGGGGTCAAAGTCATCAAGATATTTATTATTTGCCTTGGCATAATTGTTTGCTGCTAGACTAATCCCTCCCCTCAATCCACGTTCCACCATTTCACCCATCGTACGATCAGACAACAGGTCTATAAATATCTTACTGGATTTCAAAAATGCATCCCATGTCATGCCAGGACTAGTGATGTAGCAGGCTGGGTCAAGTTTGTAGTGTAACAAACCCTTCTCACGGTAACTTTCAAATACGTCTGCTAGCAAACAAACGTCAGCTTTCAAGTACTGGTCATGGTAATCACCAATTGTCTGACATCCTAACTTCCCCCATGCATCAAGTGCGTGTTGATATTCAGAGTCAGAAATACCTTTACCAGTTAGTGTAGAATAAAATTTCTCTTTTGGTGGCAGTCTTGTTTCTTCAAACACAACCCAGTCACTGATGTACTCATATGGATAAACACCTTTTTTAATCAAGTCCGGCTCAAAATATTTACTTGTTATTGGATACTCAGTCAGTCCTTCTGCTAGACTAGCCAACCCTAAAGACAGATGTTGCATAGAGTCATAAAATGCTAATTTGTCTAACCTAAAAGTCAAGTATTTTTCAGTTGTCTGGGCAATACAACTAATTTTTTTGTAAGACTCATCAACAGCCTGCATGATGTGTGAATCATATCCCTTCAGATTGTGGAAAAAGATTGGTAACTTATATGTCTTAGGATCTGTTTTTAATAACAAGTTACAATTGTTATGTGCAGCGCCTCTGTAACATCCAGTTATGTGATCATGGTCACGAACTTTATCACCCCCCAGAGGCTGTTCACAAATCCAACACATCTCAGCTGTATCAAATTTTAGTTTGTCTTCTTCTGTCATCACCAAAGGCATCTGACATGTTGTGAGATACTGTACTACCTGACTATACAGATGTCTCATTTCTGTTAAAAACAGACATGCTGCATTTTCACCTCTGTAGATAACAGGCTCTGAATGAAGACCGTCTGACCTAACAATAATGTATCCAAAAGAACACACCACTTGGTCACTCAATTTTATAGTCTTTGGTAATGACTCTGGAATTGGACCTTCATATGGAACGACGAGTGATTCAAAATCTGCGTATACTACAAACGGCAGCTTTTGTTGATTAACATAGTTCTTGAAATAAACCTTGCTGCCAGGATCTGGATACCTAAGTATTGTTTGAATGTCATCAGCCGACCTACAGTGCTGGGTATGCTTATGTGCCACTTTTATACAGGAGAACCTTTGTAAGCATCTTTTACATATTTCCTGTTTGCCATTGTGTTTTGATACATGATTATGAATTAGTCGTGACATACTCCTAATAATTGTGTAGTGAAAGTTATCACCAGAGCTTATTAGTAACATATCAACATGTTTATCTTCTGACTGTCCATAGGTTGGGGCAATTGGTGATACTCTAATTGGCTGTAACTTATTCTCTGACTCATTTTCCCATACAAACACATTCACAGATATACCAGGATTTAGTTTTTCAAACAAGTCTATGTCCTCTATTTTAACAGGGAACTCAATGCCACTGAAGTTGAGTTCGTTTATAAATTTGGTATAGTTAGATACACGTTCAGGTTTTGTTTTTACAAAATGAAGTTTAGAAAGCACACACCACATGAAACATAAATTATCATTGTTCTGAATATTGACCACAACCCTTTTTGTCTACAACCTCTTTTGGTAGTGGTATCCATGATTTGCCTAAAATAGGATGATATCTTGACTGCTTTAGTTGTAGTTCATGTACAAGGCCTTCATGCCAGCCAGACCCTTGCATTTCTGCTCTGTCAATTGCTTCATGGAAGTCAGGCAACAATCTTTCTCTAAACACTTTTTCTAGTTCTCTTCTCGAATTAACTGTGTGCTGCCTTGTCGAGATATACATTACAATAACTTTACCAACATCTCTGACAAATTCTATTTTTGCAACAATCTGAATCTTTACACTATCAGAAAGAAGGTTATTTTGTATGACTAAAAAAGATCTTTCTATTGATTCATAGACATTGTAAATATTATATATAGGTAAGTCAGTTGTGTGAAACACGTTTCTTAATCTTTGACGGTTGTCCATCTTTTTTATTTGTCCGACAAAAAAATAAATAGAAAATTATATAATGAAAATGGCACTTTATTGACTGTAACTCCTACAAAACAGATTTGTTTACACACTGACTCAATCATCATTATTGGTTTTGTATGTGCAATACCATTTTATTAAATGTAACAACGTTAAAATATAAATTTATTTTATATAGTTCTTTTGCTAAATTACTACACAATTTAGTAAACCAACCATCATAATATTCATTAATAATAAATGATTGTGTCTTAATATCAACAGTTATTTTTTTAATAAATGGATTATCAACATAAAAAGTTATATTACCAGACATATACACTGTTGTTGGTATAATAAATAAATTACCAGGTGACTCTCTATTATTAAGCTGGCTTTTATATTTAACATCTTTAAAGCAATGTGTAATATCTATGATTTCACTAATAGGCCAATTTTGTCTGTCTGTCATTTTTAAAGACAAACCCAAAAGTATAAATTAATTTACTAATCCATACCCAGTGGGTTGATCTGTCTTCAAAATGAGCTTTAGATGCTTAGTTGATTTCAGTTTATTTTTTACATCATCCCGTTCTTGCTTATTTGGAATGACATCGTTTTCTCTGAGACAGTCTTCGAAGCTGTCACGATCCTTACAGTAAAACAAACAGATAAACTTTAACTGTTCTCGAAAATCTTTTAGTACAGCATTATATTTCTGAGTGAGAATCCATACACTTATGTTTGCATGTCTGCCACTGAAGGCAAGTTCTGCTAATATGTTTCTCTTTTTGACAATGTCTTTTTCTGCAGAACAGTCATCAACTATGAACAATGTTGGCTGTCCTTCAAATTGCTTGTAAAAATATAGCAGGTAATCATTCAGTTTTTTTCTCAGGGTCGACTAAGTATATGTTGTTGTCAGTCCAAATGAATGAACGGTTGTGATAAGCTTTGTTGTGTTTGATTGTTGGACAAAATATTACAATGTTTTCGAAATGATGAAGGTATCTTGTTTGTAAGAGGTTAAGAACAAATTCAGTCTTCCCACACGAAGTGGCGCCACAAAATAGGCCGCAATGTGAATCGTGCGTCATTAAGTCCATTTTAAAAAACACAATATAATCTGTTTGTACAAAAACACTATGCTTGCCTTTCTGGTTATAAAAGGGGTTTCAAACTAACCACTCACACCGCAAGCCTTATAATAATGACTACGAAAAGCTTGTCTGGTTTTATTTTCTCCCTACTTGGACGTCAGTGACGGTGTGCGGTCTGTGATTTTAGACCTTACACCCAGAAGCTGCAAGGTCTAAAATCACAGATAGGTCCGCCATTATCATGTTGGTTGGGTAAACAGCACGCAACACAAATGTCCGTGATCTGGTTTCAATTTAAATGCATAACAGGACAAGGCAATGTCCGTGATCTGGTTCAAACTAACAACTCACTCCCCGATTTTCTCCTCGAGTGATCTAAAACACTTGTAAAACATGGTGGGGTGTATACTAAATTGAATAATTGAGGTCTCTCCCGGGATTAAAGTTGTGGGTTTCAATTTAAAGGCATCACGCGACAGGGTAATAAATAACTGTATGAAAGGCTGATTGTCACCCGCTGGAGCGAAAACAGGAAACCGTTTCACAACCAATTTTCAAGCCCAACTTTCTGGTTATTAAAGAGATGCAATCTTGTAAACTCACATGACTACACAACAGCTGTCTCTACCTACAGGTTATGGCGGCAATAACTGCACGCAACAGGGATTTGGTTTCATCACGCGACAGTCTTGAACACAAAGACCGATTGTTCAACAGCGCGTGCGTCGAAGCAGTCACGATGTGTGAAGTGAAAACTTTTCACAGATAAATTTTCCTCCACACAATTTTTCACGTTGGACGTTTCATTTACGAAATAACCTATATTAGAGATTTGTTCTATATTTTTGGTTTGCCCCAGAGTAAGAAAAATGACATAGTGGTTTAGTGACATACATTGAAGCGTTGACACAAAAAGGAATGCTAATTTGTTTTGTGTGTGCAGAGAGAGAGAGAGAGAGAGAGAGAGAGAGAGAGAGAGAGAGAGAGAGAGAGAGAGAGAGAGAGAGAGAGAGAGAGAGAGAGAGAGAGAGAGAGAGAGAGACTATTTGGACACAGAAGACTATTGTTTACTATGGTGGTATGAACAGGAAGTAGACACTATTTCTCAGGAAGGCCAACTCTGACAGCATTGAGTGGTGGGGTGTGGGGGTGTGTGTGTGGGGGGGGGGGGTGGGTGGGTGGTGTGTATTTCTCGGGAAGATATTTTAACTAGCCTTTTGTTTCCAAGGGGTTGGGGGACCTGACTGGGCAGATAAATCTGTTAAATGAATTTGGTCAAGTGCGTTTGTTTATTTACGGAAAGGATTAAATAAATCAATTGTTTCTTAAATGGGTGGGGTTGTATTCTCCTATATACTCTCTCTGGCCGAGCCTTGACCTCCGAGGGAGGGGGGTGGGGAGGGGAGCGGAAAGGGGGATGAACTTGTGGGCCATACGGCCTCCCCCTATCCCTCTGACTATCGGTAACCAAAGAAATAAATGAATACTTCAGCCATACCTCCTGTAGATGTGCCGATGTGTTGGTCACAGCGAGTCCCAATCCACCCCTCCTGACATCCTGCCGGACAGTCTCCGTGTGTTTTGTTGCACTTGCTGCCTCCGGCGCACTGTCCACATTGATTAGCGCAGCCAGGACCGTAGGTTCCATCTCCACAAGCTGCACGTCACGAGGCGTAAGTTTATACCAACTTTATCGGTAGAGATTGCACAACGTCATTTCAGTGAAGAAAGCAAAAAAGCAAACTTGCTAGGAGTTAAAGTGTATTTTGCTTCCAGCATCGTTTTGAACAGCAAGAAACATGTAGCACCTTGCCCTCATTGTTTTTTATAATGCATATGAGCACAAAAAGCTGTGACAAGGCAGGGGCGGATCTGGGGGGATCCTAAGGGTACCGGGACACCCCCCTCCCCCTTCCTGACCCAAAATTGTTTTAACCCATTCTACCCCAGACACACCGCAGCAAGATAAGGATCGACCATGATAGTCAAGGGTGATGCCAGAATAGCTTGGCGCGCGTGGGCGCGCCAAGCTATTCTGGCATCACCCTTGAACTATCATGGTCGAGCTGTGTCCTGCACTGCAAAGTAGTCTTCTGAGGACAACGGCAACATTTGGAGATTTCGGTGTCGGGGACAAGACAAGATGGCGGCCATGCAACACCTCCCGGCCGCCCGCTCCGGCAGAAATAGTCGCCACCCGCAGTATTTAGCAGTCATTGTGCCTTCGTTGATATATGATGTCGGGCCCTGCCATGCTGCATCATGACTGGTGTTTCTGTTCAGTGATGACTTTTGTGAATTTGCTGTGCTATGGCTGTTAAATGGATTCAGTAGTCTCAGCCCAACGGTAGTTTCCTCCGCCGTCAGTGCAATGCTGGTACTGAGTTTATACACGCCGGCTGATAGTTTGTTAGTCAGTACCATGGAAATCGGAACTCAGAAGAACAGCGCGCATTATGCTGTGGCAAAGAACCAACGTGCTTTTCTCCCCTTATACCTGCCTGGAGTGCGTATTTCTCTGTGGGCTGGCGATTGGGTGCCTGATAGGCGGGGGCAGGGGATCTAACTGTTGTCTGTCCAGCGCTGTGATTCCCCTTGGTTTGAGTACTGACTTTTCTCCCCTTAGTAATCATCTCAGGAGTGGCTCTTCCCACGAGGAGTGGCGTGCGTGCAGTGAGGCGAGTGCCAGCAGGCTTCGGGCCCCCACATTCCAGCCGAGTGATGTGATGACGGACACTTCCCCGACACAGTGACTGTGTTTTTACAACACTTAACAGCGTGTGCATGTGTGTACTGTGGATTAGGAACAACGTGCTTTTCACGTTAATGAGTTGTAGTTTTAGTATCAAAATGAGTAGGTGTGTAGTTATATACTACTTAAGTTATACATATATGATTAAGGTGTGGTGACTGTTTATGACGGAGCGGCGAATGTCTGTCTAATAGCCGGCGCTGATCTATAGCGACGGGCCCCCAGGTAGCAACTGTGGAAGTATAATTTGTCTTTTTGTTTTGTTTATGCGGCGTATTTTTTTTTTACTTTTATTTGTGAAACTAGTCTCAGCCAAGCAGGAAGTATAAAAACATTATATTACGTGTTTAAGAGATACTATGATAGGGCTGTCCTTAGTTTGCTTTGTGTTAGGGAGGTTCAGGTCGGGTTGGGGCCGTTGGCGCCGGCCATGAGACGCCTTGGCGACGGGCTTCACCCGTCCCGAGCCATTGTCCATTTGTTGTTGTAAATGTTGTGTGAGTTTGGGTGATTGCGAGTTGCACCTGAGGTGGCGAAACAAATTTTCCTGTACGTGGCAACATGTATTTGGAAGAATAAAGTTACTTGACTTGAATGAGTTAAAAGGCTATATCAACGTCACTTGTGGGGGGTGTTTGGAACCCCTCCCCACACCCCATTTCCCTCCCCACACCCCATTTCCCTCCCCACACCCCATTTCCCTCCCCACACCCCATTTCCCTCCCTACACCCCATTTCATATTTTGGGCGAGTTTCCACACACACACACACACGCTGCCCCCCCCCCCCCCACCCACCCCCCACCCGCCCCGCCAACCTTGTTTAATATTGTGGCGAGTGGCGAGAGTAATGATACACACATGCCTTCTTCCTCTACCTCCCCCCCCCTCCCCCCCCCCACACACACAATGGAAGAAGGTCTAACTCGTCGGGGAGGCCTCTTGTGTCAGGTCGAAGGTCCCCAAAAATAAAACCCTCTCCCCCTTTAACCCCCCGACCCCCACCCCCTTCGAGGTAACTGATCCGTCCCTGCAAGGTCTTACGCGTGTCACATCGCGCTCAATATCAGCCCGAATGACATCCTGCACGACACGCACCCTAGGATTAGTAAAATCAAAGGCGATGACTATACCTAGTGCGGTATTATTTCATTCTGCCAAACAAGGATTTGTTGCAACTATATGGTGTCCCAAAGTGAATACTTTAATCACATGAAACCTGCCATTGTTAACATTTACTCACGTTGGAGACAGCGTTCCCCTTGCCATCCTGCCTTACAACATTTTGGACACCGGCCTGTAGTGTCACACGTGGTGCCGTCTTGGCAGTTACCACACGCTGTACAGCTGTCTCCGTAATAACCAGCGGCACACGCTGCATGATAGCGGACAGTTCAGACACTGCAGTAAATTACTGGGCTGGTGATGATGGTATGATGATGGTATGACACAGGATGAAACACTGACTGATTGCTTCGTTGACTGATGACTGGACATTCTCTATTTCACTCCATCACTTAACTCATTCTACCCCAACACCGAAATCCACAAATTTTGCCGTTGTACTCTTGAGACTGCTTTGCAGTGAAGGACACAGATCGACCATGATAGTTCAGTCAGTGATGTCAGAATAGCTTGGCGCCCATAGGCGCCAAGCTATTCTGGCATCACCCTTGAACTGTCATGGTCGATCCATATCTTGCTGTGGTGTGTCTGGGGTAGAATGGGTTAATAAATGAGTCATAAAGTGGTCGCGTTATTAAGTGAAGTGGTGGAAAAGAGAATTTGTGTTTGTGTCAGTGAGAGGGTGGTCATAATTTCGATTATTCAAAAAGTCAGCGTTTCACGAGTCCACAGAATTAACCGCATGTTATATACGAGATAAATGCACTGTGGCATGAAATACATGAGTTAGTTAGTTATTTGGGTTTAACGCCAAGCAGGCAAGTAAGACCATTTCACGGCGAATGAAATACATGATACGAGGTACGACATAGGCGAATCCTAACCTCTTTCCTGCCAACGGACGTACATTTTGTTTCCGAACAAAAACCACAACCGTCCAAATAACATGGATTCACATTGGTCTGATCAAGAGACACATATCCCCAGGTGCCCCCGCAGTCGCGGAATCTCAAGAGGATCTATGCCTCTTGAAGTTGGATCGCGTTCACTTTTTTCCTCAGCAGTGAAGGGGTTAAATCAGCAGTAATCACATATTGACAAAGAACCCACTTTGGCAGGTTGGAAGTTGCCATCCGTTCTGACAGACATTGTGAGGACACCGACCGGAAGTCTTGTCACAGTAGTTGTATCTGCATTGTCCACACGTTTTCATGCACTGGTCACCGTACGTACCATTGTCACACGCTGCACACAGGTGAAAATGTGCTTCAAAATTATAGATCAACTACTTCAAATGGAGTACTTTTTATACTTTTCCATTCGATTGAATCCTGTTTGTTTCTTAGGGTTCAATGAAAACATTTAAATTAATTTTGATAGGAGACTTGCGTGAGACATTTTTAAACAGCAAAACTACAACTCTGGAGTCCTGGCTCTTCTGCAGTTTGTATACTGTACTGGTAGTCCCATTTACGTGTTATAAACATGTCTGCTGGAATTAATTGTTCAAGTGCAAGCGCTTTTCATCTCATGTAAAACAGTACAAAGCTTATCACTGTTATACTTACGCTGAAGACACTGTTGTCCTTGCCATCCAGCTAGACATCCACTGGGACAAACTCCTGTCACAATGTTGCACGTGCCATCTCCAGCACAATGTCCGCAAGGGGCACAGTCAGCACCGTAATAACCTGGTGTACAGCCTGCAACATATGTCTGTCCATAATATGATACATGTTTTTAATTATACTGTCACCCCGGTAAGCAAAGGTCCTCGAGCCCATGACGGACACAGTGGGCCTGCGCACAGCTATGCGCTGGTCCCCCGCGGCAGTCATGGGCCCGAGGATGTTTTGCTTTTGGGGACACGACGAATTACGCTCGTCTCCCTGACAACGTGAGGCGCCAAAGAAGATAATACACCAGTGTGCAGTGCTACAAGTTCGTGTCGTCTGCTCCACCTTGCTCTCGTCAAAACAGTCGGGAAAACAATGTCTGCACAATGCCTAATGCGAAAGCAATGCCTAATGCCTAAAGCATGTAAATTAACTATTTATAGTGGAACACATCATCCCAGTACAGTTTCAAGCTACATATAGTGAATATCGTCAGCCTGCCCCCCAAAAAAACATCAACAATGCCTGCAAGTCATTTAGAACGGGCTAGCTGAAAACGCAAAGCGTGGCTGTTCAATTATAGGTGCAGAAAGCATTACCAGAACGATGACAATACTAAAGAACATGTCATTTGGGCCTTTGGCACAATTCTCTTGCTGAATGGTAACAAATGTCATAATGCCCCTCGCCTAAAGCCGGCGTGTCTGAATCGATCTTCACAAACAAATTTTAAACAAATAAACACAAATTCATTGCAGTGCTTTGTTGTCAACTACAACCGTTGTTGTGCGCCTGGGATGATTCGACGTCATGTCTGTTTCCCTTAGCTGCGCTTCCTGAGGTACAAAAGTCATCGACACCCTTCACATACAACAGTGGTATTAGTGAACAACACAACATAATAACTAATAGTGTACGCCCTTCTGTCTCTTAGCATGCTTGTCGTTAATTCATTCCTTCATTCATTCATTCATTCATTCATTCATTCATTCAGTCATTCATTCATTCATTTATTCATTCATTCAGTCATTCATTCATTCATTCATTCATTTAGTTATTTATTTATTTATTAAATTAATAATAACAAGTATTATATCACTCGCGCATCCACATACGTTCCTGAACAAGTTGGATGCTTTCTTCTTTCTTTTGATACATACTGAAAAGTGAAAACAAGAAATCTGAAAGGAAACTGTGACATCAGCACATACCCCACACTTGAACTTCACAGACGCTGAGGACATGAGTCTTATAGTCATCAGTACGATTCGTGTTGACTTTCTGCAAGCTGACAACTCGTCCCGTGAGTGGAGCGGCACACTGTATGTTCACAGGGAAAGGCAGGCTGTTCAGTTTGTCAAGTTCAGCATGAGAAACGTGTAGCACAGCAGACCGTCCACTTTCACCTGAACATCAGCCATACGAGACGACCCTGTTGAGAAGTAGTGAGTTACATGTATTCTTAAATCAGTGTGATGAAGCTCTATGCCCACGCATAAAGTTCACACAGGGATTCTGCATTGTGCTGTCTTGTCAGCGGTTTTTCTAGATTCACGAGGTTCTGTGCGATCACGAGGTCAACGATTTGCATAGAGTTTTCATGGCGCAGTTCAGCCTAACAGAGCTCGAGTAGTTAGTATATACATCTCTTCCACGGTACCCTACATCACCACCAAAGATGAGCACAGCACTGTGAGCAAGAAATCCCTGACACTGGCCATGCTCGAAGAAAAGTATCCCCAGGAAGCATGGATACGGGCATACACCGATGGATCAGCCACATATGCAGTTCAGAATGGAGGAGCTGGGGTGTACATTCAGTACCCAAACGGAAAATGGCAGGCAGAGGCAGTATCAACAGGCCTCCACTGCACAAATTACAGAGCTGAGGTGGAAGCCCTGGTCCGTGCTGCAAACACCCTTAGTGGTACTGCAGACCATGATGCCCAGATTGTCTTACTGACTGATGCCATGTCTGTCCTTGAGGCAGCAACGGCAAGCAAACTGCCACATCTACAAGATGCACTGCAAAACATCAAGTGCACCAGACTGGTGCTGCAGTGGATCCCTTCACACTGTGGCATCTACGGCAATGAAGAAGCTGACAGAATGGCAAAAGTGGGCGCAGAGAAAGAACAAGATGAAAATGGAGTCAGCTTCACAGAGATGAAGACCATCATTAAGTCTGTGTACAGACCACCACAACGGCCCCTAGACAGTTACCATCAGCTGTCCAGACAAGAGCAGTAACCATCTTCCGTCTGAGGACCGGGCACAACCGACTCAATTTCCACCTGCACAGACGCTTTCACCTCGTGCCATTTCCCCTGTGCCCTTGTGGAGAAGCAAAGCAGACCACAGAGCACATCCTCCAGGACTGTGGGAACCACCAGCTGCTGAGGGAGGAGATATGGCAGAAGCCCGCCACTCTACAAGAGAAACTGTACGGGCCTGTGGAGGTGCTACAGAAGACCACAGATTTCATTTTGAGAGCCAAACTCCAAGTGTGACGGCGTTCGAGAAGAAGAAGAAGAAGTTAGTATACACGTGCTATTCTATCATAGAGGATGGACGTATGTCGGATACATTAGCCGTATTCCAAGACTCTGAAACCGAGATTTCAGATGCGTTTTATATGTATTATCGACAGCTAGTGAGTTAAAGGTAGTATGATTTAGTTCGGTTGTGTAGCGTTGATTTGGTACAGTTATGGCGGTATAGAATTTTTTGAGATACCCTGCCTGGGATTTTTCTATATAGTTATTTACCGGGATGGACAACTAAAGAATGTGGTGTGTGTATGCCTAGGTTGTTTTCGAAGGTAGTACGTGGGTGTTGTAAGTATAATCTTTTCCTAGGTAATAACCAGTGTATGGCGCGTGCGTCATGTTATAGTCTTTTTCAGTGTAGTGACTGAGTTATGGTTGTTGCAAATCTAGTCTGTTTTATGAAATCGAGTGTTTGAATAAACGTGTAGATTTATTTGTATCAGCCAGGTTACGTAATGTACCTCATATCATCCAATATGTGTGTGTTAATCAAGTGTTATGACATTAGAACTTTATTGTACAGAGTTCTTGTGCGGAGCGAGGGACGACGCCGAGACGTCAAAGTCAACAGAGGCTGCCGCTGGAGGAACGTGTCGAAAGGACATCCACACTGAGCAGGGGGAGCGAGAGACTTGGTGCCGAGTCATCAAAGTCAACAGAGGCTGCGCTAGAGGAGCGTGTCGAGAGGACGTCCATAGCTCGGGGAGCGTGGGACAGCTTCAGGAACGCGTGACGAAAGAAACTACACGCCTAGACGTGGAGGAACGTGCGAACGATACAGAACGATAACACCAGTTGTGCAGGTTGGATAACGAGGACAGTTTACCTAACCTGGCTTTTATTATATTGTGTGTGGATGTGAGTGTGACGTGCTAGTGTTGAGAATTGTGTATCTTGTGAAGAGTATTTTTTTGTTAGTTAGGATTATACGCTGGGCCACAGAAAAAGAAGAAATGATGTTTTTGCGTTTATACTGCACGAATGCGTCTGACTGAGAAATAGCGTTGTTTGTGTATGTGCCCGTTGCGTGTGAGAGTCTGTGCGTGCGACCGGTTGAAAGTATGCGTACGTTACAATCAGAAACAGATCAAAGACAGTAGGCTGGGCCCCTTTATAGAGCTCAACCTACCGCTTTGATGTGATTTTCATTTAGCCCTTTTGGTGTTGGTAGCCCAGTTTTAGTCGCGATGATTCCTACAGGAATAGCACACTGACATCCTACAGGATTCATCGCGACTAAAACCGCTGCCGGCACCGAAAGGTTAAGAGACAGTTGATTGTGACCTTGTAATGGGACCGTTTCGCTTAATCGCCCCGATCACTGCAGGATGCGTCATGGAACAGCTAGTCGTATTGTGAATACCGGATAAATACCTGAAACTGTGGATGTCAATAAAGAGACTCTTTGCTCGAGCAAGAGGCTTGCTTTCTGATGAGCCTGTGAGAATATACGCCTCTTGCAGATGGAGCGGGGCGGATGAATCCACGAAATGTTTGAAATCCGTGCAATGTTTGACCTACTTCTAATGAATTATGCTTTTTATTTCAAAAAGTTTACATATTGTGAACAGGATGGTATTTCCTGTAAGCATCAAGTCTTCAGGCCGACAATAGTGTACGCTTGTGCACTGGAGGAACAAATCACTAGCTATGTGAAGCCGCACAATGTAGTACGTGATGCACTATACAATGTTGCTAATGTGCATCAAAAGTACAGAAGCGCAAAATGTTGCACCTGCTACAAAAGTGCAACAATTGCAATTTTTGTGTTGGGAGTGTATCGTGAAGCGTAACAATTGTTGGCGCCTGTGTAGCAGGGCTACATTTTTCATCTGCGATGCAAGTGACGTGTTTTCTATTGTGATATGTCTTCCGTGATTTGTGTTACGGTGAAATCTCATTTCAAGTCATAACAGGTTTTCGGTCATAATATTATTTATTGGAATAGTTATTAATTTAGTGTGTGTGTGTGTGTGTGTGTGTGTGTGTGTGTGTGTGTGTGTGTGTGTGTGTGTGTGTCTGTCTGTGTGTGTGTGTGTGTGTGTGTGTGTGTGTGTGTGTGTGTGTGTGTGTGTGTGTGTGTGTGTGTGTGTGTGCGGGCGAACAGTTTGATTATATATTGTATGTGTTTTATGTCCTTATATTATGCGCAGCACCGAGACACAGTGTGCGTGTGTGTGTGTGTGTGTCTGTGTGTGTGTGTGTGTCTGTCTGTGTGTGTGTGTGTGTGTGTGTGTGTGTGTGTGTGTGTGTGTGTGTGTGCGGGCGAACAGTTTGATTATATATTGTATGTGTTTTATGTCCTTATATTATGCGCAGCACCGAGACGATTTCCTGATGTATTTTTACATATGGCAATATAGTTCTATCTTATCTTATCTTTACAGTGTGGTTGTAGGAAAACAAAAGCTTCCGAGTTCATCTCTGTCTCTGTCTCTCTGTTTGTCTGTCGCTATATTGTCCTTTTGTTAATCACACGCGATACAATTTCACCCAAAAGTTTTTTTAAGGGGGGAGATGGGGGTAGGTGGTGGTGGAAGGGGTGCTAGAGGGGGGGGGGGGATGAGAGAATTCATGAAAGTCATAAATCGTAGTAACAGTAATAATTGGGTACCGCTAAGTTAAAACATATACTCACAACTTGGCCGTCTGTAGATGGCGATTTCTGTGATGGTGTAGTTCTGACCTATGTCTACGTTCCACCAGGCGCTGTAGTCACCACCTCTGGACTCCGCAAATGTGCAGTATCCACTAGTAGACGAGGTAATATTTCCATCCACAGCATTACATGGCGACGCGTTGCTGGACGACATGTTCGTTGGTCGTCCAAGAGCCACGTTTTCTGATCAAAGCGCACGAATAAAGTGAATTGCAAAGGAATAAGCTGTTCGTCTTTGACCTTAGATTACATTGTAAATTCCTATTTAAAAAAAAATGTTTTCCTTCCATCAATATGTCGTTACTTTGTAACAGAACATGATACACAGTCATCTACACTTATAAAATGGTCGGATTTTCTGTTTTAAATTTGTTTTTCTTTATAGGTCTTGACTGTGCATTTTAACCCGTTCATTGCCAGCTGACGCAGACTGTGTTTTTACAATCCTCGTTAATTCAACACACAAAAACCTAGATGTCCCAAGAACATGGATTCAAAGCGGTGACAGCAAGAGGCAGAGATCCTCATGAGCCCCCGCAACTGCGGGGGCTCATGAGGATCTATACCTCTTGCATTCGGGTGGTGTTTAACGTTTCTCGGCACTGAACGGGTTAAACTACCTCGCTAAGAAATAATAAGAAACTTTCGATATAACAACAAACCAATTTGGTTCACTTCGCGTTTGGTTATATCCGAAATTCACTTTAAAACCCAGCTGGGGAATTCACACATACCTCTGTTACACTGCTGACTGCCAGGATAGCACAGTCGAGGCGGGTTACAATCTCCAGGTTTACTGCAGTCACACGTCTGACCTGGGGACGTACAGTCACGTCACAGGCTCGGTTACATTTATCGTACATGCATGCTGTTAGTTGATAAACAGACCATGGAAATGATAACTCAAGGCATTGGTGAATACCTTGGTGCTGCACTCTCAGACGCCAAGCTATCCCGACACTACCCTGAAGCCATCAAGGTCGATCGACATCTCGAGCCGCTGGCGCATGACTTGAAGCATCTAACAAAATGACGATGGCAATTAAGTGAAGCGCGTAGACGTACATGTTTGCAAATTAACCTTTTCACTACCGACATGCAGTGATCCCAATCCAACTGTAGGAAGGATAGATCCTCATGAGCCCCCGCAGCTGCGAGGATTTATGAGGATCTATGCCTCTTGGTGAAACCCTCTTTGTATCTGTGTTCCTTTGGCGCCTTTGGGTCTTTCACGTTGAATCTCCCATTTCAAAAACACGACCTGCGTTCTACACCATCAAGGGTTAACCCATGCGCTGCCAGTGATCACGAATTGCGCGTCCAAAAGCACTGACATTATTACTTACACGTACTGTCTCTTTTTTTTCCCCCCTTTTACTTGTGCATCTAGCGTACTTTTTATTGTAATAATTTGCTGAGTGCCGATTGGTAATTTGATATGGGACTTGGTGCAATATTTTTTCTTAATAGCTTAACTCATTCAGCCGCGACACACCACAGCAAGACATGATAGTTCAACGATGGTGCCAGAATAGCTTGGCGCCTATGGGCGCCAAGCTATTCTGGCACCACCCTTGAACTATCATGGTCGATCTGTCTCTATAATTTTAATACAGTCCTTCAGATGGCAATTTCAAAATTTGAGAATTTCGATCTTGGGGTAGAGTGTGTTTGTCTTATTAATTTGAGTGTAAACACTCCATACAATGTTTGCAACATTTGTGTGCGTTGTGATATTTTATTTCTTTATTCTAATTTACGCTTGGCAGGCAAAGAAAAATATCCTTTCATGGACCAATCAATTTCTAGAATCCTCAACACTGCAAGACATAGGCGTGAAGAACACAAGTGAAATGGAAACAAAAAGAACACAGGACTAACAAGATATATACGTCCTCATCAGACCCAACGACCGCGGGGGCTTCATGAGGTTCCGTCAGTCTCATGCAGATGAGTGGCGTTCGCCTTGCACCGGCAGTTAAGGAGTTAATAACTCCGCACTACTTACCGAGCACTACAGAGATGCGCAAACACCAAAGCGCCCACAATCCCAGGGTGGTGTTATAAAGCAGAGTTGTCCTCCACATCCCGCCGGTTGCAAACGGTCGACTTACAGCATTTGTAAAAGTCGTATGACTGTAATGACGTATACCGTCAAAAAGCCACGCTCGGTTCAAATCTTTCATCTGGCCGATGATTAACTCATTCAGCCCGACGGCCATATTTCCCCAATTTTGGAGGTGTCATCTAATGAATATGCACCAGTTGCAGGAAATGGATCGACCATGATAATTCAAGGGCAGTGCCAGATTAGCTTGGCGCCGACAGGCGCCAAGCTAATCTGGCACTGCCCTTGAATTATCGTGGTCGACCCATCTCCTGCTGTAGTGCGTCAGGGATGAATGGGTTAAGATGGTGCTTCTACAAACGTAAAACTTGCCAACCAGGAAAATGGAACCGATACTCCACGCGAGAGTATCGCTAGCACACCGTATCACAACTCTGTATCGATCGCTAGCTAAGCGCTACGTGTTGATAGCACTACATGTCTCAAGAACTGCATGTCGTTAGTACCACATAGTGATAGACCAGCGGCTTGCAAACTACATTAGTATACGTGTCAGTAGCTCTACGTGTCGATAGACATATTTTGACTCTTAGTACTCGCGAGACATAGCGCAGCCACTAACGTATAGTTGTTATGATAACTACCAGACAAAACACAGAGCGTTTATGCGGTAACAGTTTTTTCGCGGAAACGCCTTTTTATTTTCGCGGACGATTTTTTTTCCCGCGGAATTTCGCGGATTTCGCGGACAATTCCCATGCCACACACACACACACACACACACACACACACACACACACACACACACCGGAGTCCTGGATTTTCCCCGCTGTCTGTACAAATGTATATAATGTTCGGTCATTGGCAAATAAAGTTGATTAATAACGTCTGTATGTATGGGTTGTTATTTGGTTGTTGTTGTTTGTTTTTTCTCTTCTCGGACCCTTTCAAGTTTCAGGAATCATCGCGACAAAAACCACTACCACAGCCAAAGGGCTAACTCATTCGAGACGTGCCGCCTACGGATACGCGTATCCGTAGGCGGCACGTCTCGAATGAGTTAATCTCAGCATTCCAAGTGTACGCTGATAGCCGCCTTTATGTCTTGTCAAAGAAACGACATAAAAGCTGCAAACTCTGCTACATATTTTCTTGCATGAACAAACATGTCCTTGGAGGGCACCTGCGAGTGCTCATGTGGTTGTCTGTCTCTTGCTGGCCCCGTTTATAACCAACGGAGTTCCATAGCTGGATGGAACCTCAACTTTTGGTCGTGAATTTGTCTTAATTTCGAAGACGGAATTTGCGTCCGCTGTCAGAGAAGGATTAAGGTGTTTCAAACTCTAGTCCATCAAGAACGAGAGCAGTCGGTCGCGCCACAAGGCGGGTCAGCTATTTCTGCCTTCCTCTGATGTGCAATCATTTACACATCGGCGTATACACTCTGTCACAGAACGATTCACCGTCATAAGCACGAGCAAACAGTGCATGGAAGCCTACATTCAAAGCAGCTTGTTTTCAGTCGTCAGAAATAGTAATGTCAAGACAACTTCAAAAGCTGTTTTTAAGACTGTGACATCCTCTACTACATTCTCGCCACCAGCCAAAATATCGAAAAGGGGGGTGGGGAAGGGAGGGGTGGGGGGTGGAAAAACAAATATGCAATCCGAGAACGCAAGCATAATTATGGGCAGACCATCAATATTGACAAATGAAATGCAATCTTTTTTTTTTTCACCTGAAGAGTCAGAATTGAAAATTGCTTTTGAGTTTGTGGGGAAAAGAATGGCTGGAAAACACTTGCTAAAGAGTCTTCTCAGTCGAAGTTAACTTGATGAGTGGTATCATCTCAAAGTACAAGAACAACAACAACTATTACAACAATAATAAGATTATTATTATTATTATTATTGTTATTATTATGATTTAAATAAATACTGACCGACGCCATATATATTTGAATCTCGCAGGATGCTGCTGATATGTGTTCTATAATCGCCATTAACATCTGTGATGACTTTGTGGCAACTCGTCCCTTGAGCGGGGCGTCACACTGTGCTACCGGAGTGTTCATAGAGACAAATGTAGATTGAGACTGTTGATGTAAGTGATCGTAAAGTTTTCGCCAATATCCCTGGTACACCGGCCGTCAGCCCGGCTGTATCAGTTTTAGAAACTTTTTTTTTCTTCTTTCTTTTTTAGCAAGATCTCCACACAGTGACATTTACTGAACTGTAACGCCCCGCTGCGGCAACTCGGTGACTGCGGCTAGCCAACACTGAACTTGAATTGTGACTTAACTCATTCAGCCCCGACACACCACAGCAAGACATGCATCGAGCATGATAGTTCAAGGGTGGTGCCAGAATAGCTAGGCGCCCATAGGCGCCAAGCTATTCTGGCACCACCCTTGAACTATCATGCTCAATCTGTATTTGGAATTATAATACAGTCCTTCAGAGGGCAACTTCAAACTTTGGGGATTTCGGTCTTGGGGAAGAATGCGTTAAAAGGTCAGGGGAACTGAGAGATTAGAAATATGAGAGGAAAAGGGCAATTTCTATAGACCTCATTATTCCATTGTTTTTTACCACAAATCGCTCATCTAATAACACACCCCGTTTTTCTAAGATTTTCTTTATTGTTTTCAGTAAAATAAAGATTTCTAAAACCGATGCCATTAAAATTAATATTTTTTATTATAAAATGAATCAAGACGAATTACTTCTTCTAAATGATATCAATGCTGTAGAAAACAAAGACTTAGACTCGAAAAAACAGCGCCTTCTTTCTGTAGTTGTGTCAGGCAAATCAAAGGCTTATCTCGGAAAACAATACATGACAGAGGATATTGAATCTCTCACCGCTGACGAGCTAATCAAGCTTCATTCTAAATATGAAAACCACATCGCTTCACTAATGACTCGTGATTTGAGTCGATCTCTTGTATGCCTATACACAAAAGCAATGAGTCACTTTCTACCTGTGGATAGTGACAGCCTATCACACGACCTTGAAAGCAATCCTATTGTTTCAAGTTCAATTGGTAAATTAGCATGCGTCATGTTTTACAAGTTTGGCAATTATCTTGCTCCTGTCGTAACATTGCTTGTTACCGGGAGTCATATTGATTTTTCAAAAATAACTTTTACTGCAGAAGAAAATGGACGAAACCCAGACGACTCCACAACAGAACCCCGACCCTGTTTTGACACAGGTTCCAACGGTGATGAAGGCTAAAAGTCCAGGCAGGGTTGAGGCTGGAAAAAGAGTGGCTGAATGGAACAGGCAAAAAAAATTACAGCTTCAAGCACAAACAGAAAAGACTCATGTATCTGATCCACCATCAGGACCGTCAGGACCATCAGGACCTGTGTCAATACCGTCACTCCCTCATCAAAGTGAGAGACAAACAACCCAGTCTAACCCTAACCCTGAACCTCAAACAACAAAATATAGAGTTGCCGGATTTGTTGTCGGATTTGGTTACATAGGTTATCAATTATACAAAAAATACAAACCACTGACTCGTACAGTGACCAAAAAATCAGACACTCCAAAAACAAAACCAGAAGTCGCCACATTACCAGTAACATCCAAAGACGTTGACCCATTTTATATAGAGTGAATAAAATATTATTTTAATATTTATTGCCTTAGAAAATGAGCGACACAAAGAACATAATGAACCTTGTATATCACTCTGCCGTGATAAGTGGACTAGCAGTAGCTTATTCTATGCTAGGAAAAAATCTACTCAAAATGAAATCAGCAGACCTGAGTAGATTAGATTTTGAAGACAGCGCTAAGCTAATTGTAGTTGTCACAGCATCAATTGCGACAAAAGATTTTCTTGTCAAGCAGGGAATTATTCCCGAAAATGTTTGTATGTAAATAAAAATAATATGGCGAC
The DNA here is from genome assembly GCA_036245525.1 of Semisulcospira habei. Taxonomy (NCBI): domain Eukaryota; kingdom Metazoa; phylum Mollusca; class Gastropoda; family Semisulcospiridae; genus Semisulcospira; species Semisulcospira habei. Next base: position 205,059,307 of record BTPG01000003.1, on the reverse strand, counting down.
TTTAGCAGTAATAATTGGAGGCGCGATGGTCAACGCCCTGGCATTCAGCGGCTCAAATTATCTCTTTTCAAAAGTAGGCAGAGAAGAATCAGCTGAAGAAATGAAGCGTCACAATGAGGCGTCTGAAAAACTGGCACAAGCTCAACAGGATTATGAAAAGCAGCGAATAGAGAAACTTGATTTTATCAATGAAAAACTCAGACTTGAAGGTCACGCACAACATACGTTTTCAAATACAGACGACGCAATTCGTGAGTATTTTTTAGTCACTGGTAATGACATGTCTATCCCGAAACCTAAACTAAGTGACTATTTCAAACTGAGTACAGAACAAAGAAATGGGGAGATAATTTTTGTTCTAGTGGGAATGACATTTGTATTTTTTACTGGTCTTTATATTGCTAGAAAAAATGAACGTAGAAAATAAACTATCAAAAATATATTACTCCCCATCAGGGTATTGGAAAGGAGCAACCGCTATTCAGAAATTACATGCCGCTGTGGGCGGAGATATAACACTCAATCAAGTAAAACAATGGTTGCAGAGACAAGCAATTTGGCAGATATACCTCCCTGCTCCAAAAAAAATAACAAGACCTCATTTTGAAAACACTACCCCAAATGACACATCAAATGGACCTCCTGTTTCTTCCACATGACACAATAAGAAAGAAACGATACAAATACGCACTGACTGTAGTTGACATTGCTTCAAGGTACAAGGATGCTGAACCCATATCTGACAAGACTGCTACCACAGTTGCTACAGCATTAACAAAAATATATAGTTGAGGTCCTTTAAGATACCCAAGACTTGTTCAAGTTGATGAGGGATCAGAATTCAAAGGTGCAGTTAATCAGTTATTTGCGAAGCACGGCGTACTGGTTAGACGAGGCATTCCAGGTGTTCACAGATCACAGGCAATTGTAGAGAACTTTAACAAACAGTTATCAGAGAGACTTTTCAGTTACCAGTATTCTAAGGAACTCATGCATGACACCCGGAACACTGAGTGGGTAAAGAGATTGCCACATGTGATAAAAGCAATGAATAATGAAGGTCATGTAAAACCTGCTGATGCTATTAAATTGAAAACAATTACAGAGCCAAAAACAACAACACCATCACCACCTCCGGACACAAGTTTATTTACTAAACAAGTAAGATATTTATATCAACCTGGAGAATCAGAAAATGACGTCAGGTGCAGAGCGACCGACCCCATTTGGTCTACATCTGTTCACAATATAAAAAAATAATTCCCGGTCCTGACGCAACAATATATTACCTGTATGAGCCTGCACCCCAGAGGGCATTTGTCAGAGAAGAATTACAGATTATTCCCCCAGACACCGTTACTCATTTCAGTAACTAACTCATCAATTAATTCAACAACCAGTTCATCAACTATTTCTTCAGATAACTTGAACCTGTAATGACCTGGTGCATAAGCTTTTTCCTTACTATAAAACACACGTTTCGTGTCCCCAATTGCCAGTGACTTCTTATGTGTTTGAATCATTTCAAGATTATGTTTGTTTGATCTCAGTGACTTGTTTGGATAATCAGGCATTAATGCACCATCTAATACTTGCTTGTCATGTTCATGACGAATGTCTTTATTTTTAATCGCTGTTTTTTTTATACCTTTGGCTTTCGACTGACTTCCCTTTTGGTGCAGTATAGAATACATTTTTGATCTCAGTCCAATGTACTCAACTATTGGCACACCATTCAGTTCATCCTTAAACTTCCCAGGCACTTTTTTGTTTTGTGTGCTGTACAGTGGATGATCTTTAGCGTAGTCAGACGTGTCATACATGTGTAGTTCTGTTTTCATGTCTTCATAAAAGTCTTCAGTACACACATCAATGATCATAGAGTCAGTGTCAGTGTATAGCAGACGACACTCAGGATACTTTGGTTTAAAGTAATCATAATAAAAACTCCACCAGGGAGGCCCCTTTGGGGGCTTAACTGCCTGTCCCAAGTCAGGATAAAGGAGGAGGGTTAGGCGTGGGGCTAGCGACTCCACCCTGTAAAAAGAAACTTGCTACGGAAACGACAACAAGGGAAAAAGCGACAACCGGCGCTGGGAGCGAAGCAGACCAGGAAACTGGACTTATGACGGATGGGGGCTCAAGAACAGAGGCCTTACTCTGCAAACAGCACCCAAAATAGCAGCTGACAGACAAAAGTGGCGCTCCCTTGCCGTCGCCTCAAGCACCAGACGGCGCAGAGAGGACTGAATGAATGAATGAATCATAATAAAATTCAAGCATCAACAATTTTGACAACTGAAGAATTGCCATACCAATGAATACTGGCTTGTCCAGTTTGACCATTTTTTTTTTTTTGAGTGACACGGCATACAATGATGAATGAAACTCTTTGTACCCTGTGTACTGTGGCTTACCTGTAAGTTTAATTGCACCCGATTCAGTTGTGACTAGTCTCACATCTTTGCGGTGATGAGGATTTTCCATAGTCTTTCCAAAACAGGCATTGTTCATAAGCTTAAAGAAGTCTTTGTCAAATGCAGTGTTGCCGTCTCTGGCACGCAATGTTGTGTTCTTCATTGTGTAATCTTTCATGAAAGCACTCTGATCAAATTGAATACCTCTGTGAACTTTCTTTAGTACTAACCCGTGTCTGATGTAAAACTGTAACAAGCGATAGTGACAAACGTAATTGAATTTGTCATTCAGATTTGGCACAAGTTTAGTGTCTTCTTTTTTCCCGGTCAAAGACATTTTTTCAACAGCTAATGGATAATCATTGTGGTAATCATGTAGATGGTGTGGGTACTCTAGATCTACTTCAAAGATCCAACCCTTCGCGTCGTTTCGGTCAAGATTCATAATATAGTTTGTTAACCCTGACTGTGTTATGTCATACTGTGACAAATCATACAGACAAAAGTTTTTCAAGGGCAATAACTCACACATTGCAAATCCATAAAGGTTATTAGCATCCAAGTATGTAATGAATGACCTTGACCCAGGGCTTGAGGGGTCAAAGCCGTCCAGATATTTGTTGTTGGCTTTGGCGTAGTTGTTCGCTGCAATACTAATGCCTCCCCTCAATCCACGTTCCACCATTTCACCCATCGTACGATCAGACAACAGGTCTATAGATATCTTCCTGGATTTCAAAAATGCATCCCATGTCATGCCAGGACTAGTTATGTAGCAGGCTGGGTCAAGACTGTAGTGCAACAAACCCTTTTCATGGTAACTTTCAAATACGTCTGCTAGCAAACAAACGTCAGCTTTCAAGTACTGGTCATGGTAGTCACCAATAATTTATCCCATGCATCAAGTGCATGTTGGTATTCAGAGTCAGAAATGCCTTTACCATTAAGTCTAGAATAAAATTTCTCTTTTGGTGGTAGTCTCCTTTCTTCAAACACAACCCAGTGATCAATGTATTCGTAGGGGTAGACTCCTTTCTTAATCAAGTCTGGCTCAAAATATTTACTTGTTATTGGATATTGAGTCAGACCTTCTGCCAAACTAGCAAGACCTAAAGATAAATGTTGCATGGAGTCATAAAATGCTAATCTGTCTAATCTAAAAGTCAAGTACTTTTCAGTTGTCTGTGCAATACAATTTATGTTTTTGTAAGACTCATCTACAGCCTGCATGATAATGTGTGAATCATATCCTTTAAGATTGTGAAAAAAGATTGGTAACTTATATGTCTTAGGATCTGTTTTTAATAACAAGTTACAATTGTTATGTGCAGCACCTCTGTAACGTCCAGTTATGTGGTCATGGTCACGAACTTTATCACCCTGGAGGGGTTGTTCACAAATCCAACACTTCACAGCTATATCAAATTTCAGTTTGTCTTCTTCTGTCATCACCAAAGGCATCTGACATGTTGTGAGATACTGTACTACCTGACTATACAGGTGTCTCATTTCTGTTAAAAACAGACATGCTGCATTTTCACCTCTGTAGATAACAGGTTCTGAATGCAAACCGTCTGACCTAACAATAATGTATCCGAAAGAACACACCACTTGGTCACTCAACTTTACAGTCTTTGGTAATGATTCTGGAACAGGACCCTCATATGGTACTACCAGTGATTCAAAATCAGCATACACTACAAACGGCAGCTTTTGCTGATTCCCATAGTTCTTAAAACACACTTGACTACCAGGATCTGGATACTTAAGTACAGTTTGTATGTCATCAGCCGACCTGCAGTGTAAAACATGTTTATGTGCCACTGCAATAGAAGAAAATCTTTGTAAACATTTCTTACACACTTCCTGTTTGCCATTGTGTTTTGTTGTATGCCCATGAATTAGACATGACATATTTCTGATAATTGTGTAGTGGAAGTTATTGTCATCACCGATTAGCAACATGTCAACATGTCTATCTTCTGACTGTCCATAGTTTGGAGCAAGTGGTGATACTCTAATGGGTTGTAACTTGTCAACAGACTCATTATCCCACACATACACATTTACAGATATACCAGGATTTAGTTTTTCAAACAAGTCTATGTCTTCTATTTTAACAGGGAACTCAATGCCACTGAAGTTGAGTTCATTTACAAATTTGGTGTAGTTAGATACACGTTCAGGTTTTGATTTTATAAAGTGTAGTTTAGCAAGCACACACCACATGAAACAATGGTTGTCATTGTTCTGAATATTAACAACAACCTTTTTGTTTGCAACCTCTGTTGGCAGTGGCAACCATGATTTACCTAATATAGGATGATACCTTGACTGTTTTAGTTGTAGTTCATGTACATGTCCTTCATGCCAACCAGACCCCTTCATTTTTGCACTGTCAATTGCTTGGAGGAAGTCAGGTAATAGTCTGTCTCTAAACACGTTCTCCAATTCCCTTCTTGTGTTAACTGTGTGTTGTCTTGTTGATATATATGATACAATCACTTCACCATCTACTCTAGTAAATTCTATTTTAGCAACAATCTGAATCTTTACACTGCCTGTAACAAGATTATTTTGTATGACAGAAAAAGAGTTTTCTATTGATTCATAAACATTATTAGTATTTGTTATAGGCAAGTTTGTTGTGTGAAACATGTTTCTTAAATCTGATGAGCCTGATGGGCTTTGAGCATTGTCCGGCATTTTTATTTGTCCAAAAAAATAATAAATGAAAAAATATTACCACTGACACACCATATGTAATACTGTATTAACTACAGTTATGGTAAACAAGTCAACCACTTCCCTGGTGTTTGTCTTGAAGTCTTGTCCTGCAGGTGTATTATCACTTTATTGAATGTAACACTTTCAATGTAACAATGTAGTTTTCTTAATTGATCAAATATGTCTTCACACAGTACCTCAAACCAACGCAAGTGGCCACTGTTAGCATTATAAACTTTAAAAGCATTTGTCTTAAGATCAACAGTCTCATAATCATAACGTGGTAATCCATCTGAATATTCCAAAGTAACATTATATGTCGTGTATATTCTTATTGTCGGTGTTGAGAGTTTAAAGCTGGGTTCAAACACACGTGATTTTAAGTCAGTAAAGCGCTCAACATCCTTGAAGCATTCTGTAACATCAAACACTTGGGTTTGTCCGTCTGTCATTTTTTATTGGACAAACAAATGTATAAATTAATTCACCAACCCATACCCTGTGGGCTGATCTGTCTTTAAAATGAGCTTTAGATGCTTAGTTGATTTCAGTTTATTTTTCACATCATCTCGTTCATGCTTATTTGGAATGACGTCGTTCTCTCTGAGACAGTCTTCAAAGCTGTCACGATCCTTACAGTAAAACAAACAGATAAACTTTAACTGTTCTCGAAAATCTTTCAGTACAGCATTATATTTCTGAGTGAGAATCCATACACTGACGTTTGCATGTCTACCACTGAAGGCAAGTTCTGCTAAAGTGTTTCTCTTTTTGACAATGTCTTTCTCTGCAGAACAGTCATCAACAATAAACAGGGTTGGCTGTCCTTCAAATTGTTTGTAAAAATATTGTAGGTAGTCATTCAGTTTTTTCTCAGGGTCGACTAAGTATATGTTGCTGTCAGTCCAAATGAATAAACAGTTGTGATAAGCTTTGTTGTGTTTAATAGTAGGACAAAATATTACAATGTTTTCAAAGTGGTGTATGTATCTTGTTTGTAATAGATTAAGTACAAATTCAGTTTTACCACACCCTGTGGCACCACAAAACAAACCACAGTGTGGGTCAAGTGTCATTAAGCTCATTTTAATACACAATATAATTTAATACATGACACCCTTTAGTCTGCACTCTTCTATGCTCAGTTGTGCGTCATATATCAAATACAAATATATATTTATGGCTGCAGCGGATTCAACCTTTTTTTTTATCTAAATTGTAATCCTGTCACTGCCGTTCTCAACCTTTCGACCTGACCCATGAAGATAATCATCATCTGTACTCCGAAGGTCTAGCCAAAGAGCATACTTATTTGTAAGGTATTGACCAATCCTTACGTCATACAGATGTAGATCTTTACACACAATCTTTGCTGGTTTATCTCTAATCCTTCCACCCGCAAAATACTTTGTGATCTCATCGTAGTGTTGATAAGGTAACAAACCTGAAGCGTACACTTGATTAGGATGGCCTTCGATTGTACAAGACAAATGTGTAATCTTTGGATTATAGAATTTTTCTGAATCTCTTTTGTATGGAGCCGCTGGTTCAACAAACAACATGAGTATACCTTTCAGTGACCTGGCAGGTGTGTTCAAGTTTATGTTCCACATTGGGTCACTCTTGTCTTTGGGTATTAAACTATGTCTAATCACACGGTCATAATAAATCAGCAGTTTTGTCTTGTACTGATTTTGAATGAGAGTAGCTAAATAATCATGTGTGACAATTTCATATTCCAAAGAAATGTTAGAGATCTTATGTGTTGCATTGGGATCAGATGATTTAATAATTTTGGAGTAGTCATTGAAATTTAGTTCAAAACTCAGACGGTCATTCAGTGCTCCTTGGTAATAAGGTAAATGTGCTGTTAGGATTTCAAACTCAAGTGGAATGTAAAATCTGGTTCCATATGTTTCGGCCATTATAACGTCTTTGGCTACTGTAGTTGTTTTATCTCCGGCATCGATTCGAAGTTTACCAACATTATCTGTCTGTATACCTTGGTAAATACGATCCTCTCGTTCTTCTCTAATGAGCCAAAGATCTTTGTAACAGTAAGACACATCAGCAACATCAAGACTAAACACTTCCTGTCCTTCAAGTTTTACTTTAATAGTTCTAACAATTGCTCTACCAAGATTGTTAACTAGTTTTCTGTTTACATCTGTGTCTGATGATAGTTCAATATTAAATGCTAGGCGTGCAGTGCCAGGAACAATAACGTCACTGGGACCTAGGTTTGGAAACTTGACTGGAAGTGTTTGATTCTGGTCTAAGGTACTTGGATTGTTTGTGATGATGATTGATTGTCTAATGCCCTTAACACCAAGAGGCTCACGTAGTTTTCTGTATGGGTCTAACTTTGATCCGTAAGACTGTGTCATTTTTATTATGCACAATAAAAAATATTAAATTAATAAAACAATGGAAGCGGGAGAATTTCGTCATGATGATTTTGAAATGGATGTCATGGATGCCTCAGATACCAGTATCACAGATATGACTGGAATGGTAAGTAGTAGTAGAATGTATCATGAATTGTTAAAAGACAAAGTAAACTCATTTTATGACAGTGTTGGAGCGTGCCCAGACTTTGCGTTCCGTCACCATTGACGTCATGGCGGCCGAGGGGGACATGTGGAGGTTCCATCGCCATTTCGACCAAGAATCGTTTTCTCGAGTTTTGCCTACAAAATGGGTTTTTCTGTGCAGGAAAGGTCCGCTAAACAACCTGTGTTGATTTCAAAGCGATCGGACGACTTTGCATTCCGTCACCATTGACGTCATGGCGGCCGAGGGTTGACGTGTGGAGGTTCCATCGCCATTTTGACCAAGAATCGTTTTCTCGAGTTTCGCCTCCAAAATGGGTTTTTTTGTACAGGAATGGTCTGCTGAACAACCTGTGTTGATTTCAAAGTGATCGGACGACTTTGCGTTCCGTCACCATTGACGTCATGGCGGCCGAGGGGGACGTGTGGAGGTTCCATCGCCATTTTCACCAAGAATCGTTTTCTCGAGTTTCGCCTCCAAAATGGGTTTTTCTGTGTAGGAATGGTCCGCTGAACAAACTGTGTTGATTTCAATGCGATCGGACGACTTTGCGTTCCGTTACCATTGACGTCATGGCGGCCGAGGGTTGACGTGTGGAGGTTCCATCAACATTTTGACCAAAAATCGTTTTCTCGAGTTTCGCCTCCAAAATGGGTTTTTCTGTGCAGGAATGGTCCGCTGAACAACCTGTGTTGATTTCAAAGCGATCGGACGACTTTGCGTTCCGTCACCATTGACGTAATGGCGGCCGAGGGTTGACGTGTGGAGGTTCCATCGCCATTTTGACAAAGAATCGTTTTCTCGAGTTTCGCATCCAAAACGGGGTTTTCTGTGCAGGAATGGTCCGCTGAACAACCTGTGTTGATTTCAAAGCGATCGGACGACTTTGCGTTCCGTCACCATTGACGTCATGGAGGCCGAGGGGGACGTGTGGAGGTTCCATCGCCATTTTGACCAAGAATCGTTTTCTCGAGTTTCGCCTCCAAAATGGGTTTTTCTGTGCAGGAATGGTCCGCTGAACAAACTGTGTTGATTTCAAAGCGATCGGACGACTTTGCGTTCCGTCACCATTGACGTCATGGCGGCCGAGGGGGACGTGTGGAGGTTCCATCGCCATTTTGACCAAGAATCGTTTTCTCGAGTTTCGCCTCCAAAATGGGTTTTTCTGTGCAGGAATGGTCCGATGAACAAACTGTGTTGATTTCAAAGCAATCGGACAACTTTGCGTTCCGTCACCATTGACTCCATGGCGGCCGAGGGTTGACGTGTGGAGGTTCCATCGCCATTTTGACCAAGAATCGTTTTCTCGAGTTTCGCCTCAAAAATGGGTTTTTTTGTGCAGGAATGGTCCGCTGAAGAACCTGTGTTGATTTCAAAGCGATCGGACGACTTAGCGTTCCGTCACCATTGACGTCATGGCGGCCGAGGGTTGACGTGTGGAGGTTCCATCGCCATTTTGACCAAGAATCGTTTTCTCGAGTTTCGCCTCCAAATTGGGTTTATCTGTGCAGGAAAGGTCCGCTGAACAACCTGTGTTGATTGCAAAGCGATCGGACGACTTTGCATTCCGTCACCATTGACGTCATGGCGGCCGAGGGTTGACGTGTGGAGGTTCCATCGCCATTTTGACCAAGAATCGTTTTCTCGAGTTTCGCCTCCAAAATGAGTCTTTCTGTGCAGGAATGGTCCGTTGAACAACCTGTGTTGATTTCAAAGCGATCGGACGACTTTGCGTTCCGTCACCATTGACGTCACGGCGGCCGAGAAGGACGTGTGGAGGTTCCATCGCCATTTTGACCAAGAATCGTTTTCTCGAGTTTCGCCTCCAAAATGATTTTTTCTGTGCAGGAATGGTCCGCTAAACAACCTGTGTTGGTTTCAAAGCGATCCGACGACTTTGCGTTCCGTCACCATTGACGTCATGGCGGACGAGGGTTGACGTGTGGAGGTTCCATCGCCATTTTGACCAAGAATCGTTTTCTCGAGTTTCGCCTCCAAAATGGGTTTTTCTGTGCAGGAATGGTCCGCTGAACAACCTGTGTTGATTTCAAAGCGATCGGACGACTTTGCGTTCCGTCACCATTGACGTCATGGCGGCCGAGGGTTGACGTGTGGAGGTTCCATCGCCATTTTGACCAAAAATCGTTTTCTCGAGTTTCGCCTCCTAAATGGGTTTTTCTGTGCAGGAATGGTCCGCTGAACAACCTGCGTTGATTTCAAAGCGATCGGACGACTTTGCGTTCCGTCACCATTGACGTCATGGCGGCCGAGGGGGAGGTGTGGAGGTTCCATCGCCATTTTGACCAAGAATCGTTTTCTCGAGTTTCGCCTCCAAAATGTTTTTTTTTCTATGCAGGAATGGTCCGCTGAACAACCTGTGTTGATTTCAAAGCGATCGGACGACTTTGCGTTCCGTCACCATTGACGTCATGGCGGCCGAGGGGGACATGTGGAGGTTCCATCGCCATTTTGACCAAGAATCGTTTTCTCGAGTTTCGCCTCCAATATGGGTTTTTCTGTGCAGGAATGGTTTGCTGAACAACATGTGTTGATTTCAAAGCGATCGGACGACTTTGCGTTCCGTCACCATTGACGTCATGGCGGCCGAGGGTTAACGTGTGGAGGTTCCATCGCCATTTTGACCAAGAATCGTTTTCTCGAGTTTCGCCTCCAAAATGGGGTTTTCTGTGCAGGAATGGTCCGCTGAAGAACCTGTGTTGATTTCAAAGCGATAGGACGACTTTGCGTTCCGTCACCATTGACGTCATGGCGGCCGAGGGTTGACGTGTGGAGGTTCCATCGCCATTTTGACCAAGAATCGTTTTCTCGAGTTTCGCCTCCAAAATGGGTTTTTCTGTCCAGGAAAGGTCCGCTAAACAACGTGTGTTGATTTCAAAGCGATTAGGACGACTTAGCGTTCCGTCACCATTGACGTCATGGCGGCCGAGGGGGACGTGTGGAGGTTCCATCGCCATTTTCACCAAGAATCGTTTTCTCGAGTTTCGCCTCCAAAATGGGTTTTTCTGTGCAGGAATGGTCCGCTGAACAACCTGTGTTGATTTCAAAGCGATAGGACGACTTTGCGTTCCGTCACTATTGACGTCATGGCGGCCGAGGGTTGACGTGTGGAGGTTCCATCGCCATTTTGACCAAGAATCGTTTTCTCGAGTTTCGCCTCCAAAATGGGTTTTTCTGTCCAGGAAAGGTCCGCTGAACAACGTGTGTTGATTTCAAAGCGATAGGACGACTTAGCGTTCCGTCACCATTGACGTCATGGCGTCCGAGGGGGACGTGTGGAGGTTCCATCGCCATTTTGACCAAGAATCGTTTTCTCGAGTATCGCCTCCAAAATGGGTTTTTCTGTGCAGGAATGGTCCGCTGAACAACCTGTGTTGATTTAAAAGCGATATGACGACTTTGTGTTCCATCACCAATGACGTCATGGCGGCCGAGGGGGACGTGTGGAGGTTCCATCGCCATTTTGACCAAGAATCGTTTTCTTGAGTTTCGCCTCCAAAATGGGTTTTTCCTGTGCAATAATGGTCCGCTGAACAATCTGTGTTGATTTCAAAGCAATCGGACGACTCTGCGTTCCGTCACCATTGACGTCATGGCGGCCGAGGGTTGACGTGTGGAGGTTCCATCGCCATTTTGACCAAGAATCGTTTTCTCGAGTTTCGCCTCCAAAATGGGGTTTTCTGTGCAGGAATGGTCCCCTGAACAACCTGTGTTGATTTCAAAGCGATCCGACGACTTTGCGTTCCATCACCATTGACGTAATTGTGTCATTAAGGTGGACGTGTGGAGGGTCCATCGCCATTTTGACCAAGAATCGTTTTCTGGAGTTTCGCCTCCAAAATGGGTTTTTCTGTGCAGGAATGGTCCCCTGAACAACTTGCGTTGATTTCAAAGCGATCCGACGACTTTGCGTTCCATCACCATTGACGTCATTGTGTCAGTAAGGTGGACGTGTGGAGGGTCCATCGCCATTTTGACCAAGAATCGTTTTCTCGAGTTTTGCCTCCAAAATGGGTTTTTCTGTGCAGGAATGGTCCCCTGAACAACCTGTGTTGATTTCAAAGCGATCCGACGACTTTGCGTTCCATCACCATTGACGTCATTGTGTTAGTAAGGTGGACGTGTGGAGGGTCCATCGCCATTTTGACTGTAACGCACGCAGACTTGCCCACAGTCGCACGTCAGACTCTCGCGCAACAGACGCATACACCGCCACTGACTCATACGGGCGCATTCATGCGGTAAAACACAACACACGGGCTTCCTTCCTAAAGTAACCTTTATACACTATAAATGAAAAAGAACGACTTCAATGATTATCAACTATGTACACTGTTCTATTACCAGACACACACGTATCACAATATCTTTGCCAGGCTAGGTCTTAGTCTCACATTGCCTCCAACCTGTTTGATGTTGTTGCCTGGTTACGTTGGTCCTTCTCACGTCTAGGCGTGAAAGTCCTTCGTCGTACGCTTATTGCCGTCCTGTCTCTTTGGCACGGACGTCCTCGTTCTCGTACGGTACTCAGGTCTCGTTTTGACTTGGGTGTCTTGGTCCCAGTCAGACTCTCTCTCAGAAGAGCTGGAGGGATGACCTCACGTAGGTCCCACTTGTGACTCGACGTCTCGGCGTCCGTCTTTTCGACTCTTTACAAGAACTCTGAATAGACAACAAAAGTCCCAACGTAACACTTGCTAAACACACACCATATTGGATCAATGAGAAACGTCACGTAACCTGGCTGATACAAATAACTCACACGTTCATTCACACACACACACGTGCTTCATAAACTATTTTCGTATCACCCCCATATCTCTGTCACTATCTTGAACAGACTATAGCCTAACTGACACTCTTGCTATACCTTACTCTATACCCTGGAAAAGACTATGCTTACCCAACCACGTACTATCTTCATAGCGTCTTAGACATACACACCTCACATTCCTTTAGTCATCTAACTCGGTAAACAACTGTATACAAAAACACCGGTTACTTCACCGAATTCTAAACATACTATCACTAAACCAAACCGGAACACCGCTATACAACCACATTAATCTTACCACGCATACTGTCTTTAACTAAACAACTATCAATACTACGTTTATAGAAACATACCTGAAATCTAGGCTTCAGAGTCTTGGAATGCGGGCTAGGTAACTCAAACACAACCGTTCCATACAACAAGACAGCCCGCACTACCGATCTAGACCTCTGACAGACACAGCTTCCGCCTAGAACTCACTAAACAGAACTCACTAAAAATCCCGTGCTAACCATGTCTTCCAGATTTCCACGTGCGTCTAGTGCCACACGGACTATCGGCACAAACAAACCGTCAACAAAACCGTACCGTACTAATCCTACTGTGCGAGCAGTATGCACAAGCATAGAGCTTCATCACATTGACCAAAAATCGTTTTCTCGAGTTTCGCCTCCAAAATGGGTTTTTCTGTGCAGGAATGGTCTTCTGAACAACCTGTGTTGATTTCAAAGCGATCCGACGACTTTGCGTTCCATCACCATTGACGTCATTGTGTCAGTAAAGTGAACGTGTGGAGGGTCGATCGCCATTTTGACCAAGAATCGTTTTCTCGAGTTTTGCCTCCAAAATGGGTTTTTCTGTGCGGGAATGGTCCCCTGAACAACCTGTGTTGATTTCAAAGCGATCCGACGACTTTGCGTTCCATCACCATTGACGTCATTGTGTCAGTAAGGTGGACGTGTGGAGGGTCCATCGCCATTTTGACCAAGAATCGTTTTCTCGAGTTTCGCCTCCAAAATGGGTTTTTCTGTGCAGGAATGGTCCCCTGAAAAACCTGCGTTGATTTCAAAGCGATCCGACGACTTTGCGTTCCATCACCATTGACGTCATTGTGTCAGTAAGGTGGACGTGTGGAGGGTCCATCGCCATTTTGACCAAGAATCGTTTTCTCGAGTGTCGCCTCCAAAATGGGTTTTTCTGTGCAGGAATGGTCCCCTGAACAACCTGCGTTGATTTCAAAGCGATCCGACGACTTTGCGTTCCATCACCAATGACGTCATTGTGTCAGTAAGGTGGACGTGTGGAGGGTCCATCGCCATTTTGACCAAGAATCGTTTTCTCGAGTTTCGCCTCCAAAATGGGTTTTACTTTGCAGGAATGGTCCCCTGAACAACCTGTGTTGATTTCAAAGCGATCCGACGACTTTGCGTTCCATCACCATTGACGTCATTGTGTCAGTAAGGTGGACGTGTGAAGGGTCCATCGCCATTTTGACCAAGAATCGTTTTCTCGAGTTTCGTCTCCAAAATGGGTTTTTCTGTGCAGGAATGGTCCCCTAAACAACTTGTGTTGATTTCAAAGCGATCCGACGACTTTGCGTTCCATCACCATTGTCGTCATTGTGTCAGTAAGGTGGACGTGTGGAGGGTCCATCGCCGTTTTGACCAAGAATCGTTTTCTCGAGTTTCGCCTCCAAAATGGGTTTTTCTGTGTAGGAATGGTCCCCTGAACAACCTGCGTTGATTTCAAAGCGATTCGACGACTTTGCGTTACATCACCATTGACGTCATTGTGTCAGTAAGGTGGTCGTGTGGAGGGTCCATCGCCATTTTGACCAAGAATCGTTTTCTCGAGTTTCGCCTCCAAAATGGGTTTTTCTGTGCAGGAATGGTCCCCTGAACAACCTGTGTTGATTTCAAAGCGATCCGACGACTTTGAGTTCCATCAACATTGACGTCATTGTGTCAGTAAGGTGGACGTGTGGAGGGTCCATCGCCATTTTGACCAAGAATCGTTTTCTCGAGTTTCGCCTCCAAAATGAGTTTTTCTGTGCAGGAATGGTCTCCTGAACAACCTGTGTTGATTTCAAAGCGATCCGACGACTTTGCGTTCCATCACTATTGACGTCATTGTGTCAGTAAGATGGACGTGTGGAGGGTCCATCGCCATTTTGACAAAGAATCGTTTTCTCGAGTTTCGCCTCCAAAATGGGTTTTTCTGTACAGGAATGGTCCCCTAAACAACCTGTGTTGATTTCAAAGCGATCCGACGACTTTGAGTTCCATCACCATTGACGTCATTGTGTCAGTAAGGTATACGTGTGGAGGGTCCATCGCCATTTTGACCAAGAATCGTTTTCTCGAGTTTCGCCTCCAAAATGGGTTTTTCTGTGCAGGAATGGTCCCCTGAACAACCTGTGTTGATTTCAAAGCGATCCGACGACTTTGCGTTCCATCACCATTGACGTCATTGTGTCAGTAAGGTGGACGTGTGGAGGGTTCATCGCCATTTTGACCAAGAATCGTTTTCTCGAGTTTCGCCTCCAAAATGGGTTTTTCTGTGCGGGAATGGTCCCCTGAACAACCTGTGTTGATTTCAAAGCGATCCGACGACTTTGCGTTCCATCACCATTTACGTCATTGTGTCTGTAAGGTGGACGTGTGGAGGGTCCATCGCTATTTTGACCAAGAATCGCTTTTTCGAGTTTCCCCTCCAAAATGGGTTTTTCTGTGCAGGAATGGTCCCCTGAACAACCTGCGTTGATTTCAAAGCGATCCGACGACTTTGCGTTTCATCACTATTGACGTCATTGTGTCAGTAAGGTGGACGTGTGGAGGGTCCATCGCCATTTTGACCAAGAATCGTTTTCTCGAGTTTCGCCTCCAAAATGGGTTTTTCTGTGCGGGAATGGTCTCCTGAACAACCTGTGTTGATTTCAAAGCGATCCGACGACTTTGCGTTCCATCACCATTGACGTTATTGTGTCAGTAAGGTGGACGTGTGGAGGGTCCATCGCCATTTTGACCAAGAATAGTTTTCTCGAGTTTTGAATCCAAAATGGGTTTTTCTGTGCAGGAATGGTCCCCTGAACAACCTGTGTTGATTTCAAAACGATCCGACGACTTTGCGTTCCATCTCCATTGACGTCATTGTGTCATTAAGGTGGACGTGTGGAGTTTCCATCGCCATTTTGACCAAGAATCGTTTTCTCGAGTTTCGCCTCCAAAATGGGTTTTTCTGTGCAGGAATGGTCCACTGAACAAACTGTGTTGATTTCAAAGCGATCGGACGACTTTGCGTTCCGTCACCATTGACGTCATGGCGGCCCAGGGTTGACGTGTGGAGGTTCCATCGCCATTTTGACCAAGAATCGTTTTCTCGAGTTTCGCCTCCAAAATGGGTTTTTCTGTGCAGGAATGGTCCCCTGAACAACCTGTGTTGATTTCAAAGCGATCCGACGACTTTGCGTTCCTTCATTGTGTCAGTAAGGTGGACGTGTGGAGGGTCCATCGCCATTTTGACCAAGAATCGTTTTCTCGAGTTTCGCCTCCAAAATGGGCTTTTCTGTACAGGAATGGTCCCCTAAACAACCTGTGTTGATTTCAAAGCGATCCGACGACTTTGCGTTCCATCACCATTGACGTCATTGTGTCAGTAAGGTGGACGTGTGCAGGGTCCATCGCCATTTTGACCAAGAATCGTTTTCTCGCGTTTCGCCTCCAAAATGGGTTTTTCTGTGCAGGAATGGTCCCCTGAACAACCTGCATTGATTTCAAAGCGATCCGACGACTTTGCGTTCCATCACCATTAACGTCATTGTGTCAGTAAGGTGGACGTGTGGAGGGTCCATCGCCATTTTGACCAAGAATCGTTTTCTCGAGTTTCGCCTCCAAAATGGGTTTTTCTGTGCAGGAATGGTCCCTTAAACAACCTGTGTTGATTTCAAAGCGATCCGACGACTTTGCGTTCCATCACCATTGACGTCATTGTGTCAGTAAGGTGGACGTGTTCAGGGTCCATCGCCATTTTGACCAAGAATCGTTTTCTCGCGTTTCGCCTCCAAAATGGGTTTTTCTGTGCAGGAATGGTCCCCTGAACAACCTGCATTGATTTCAAAGCGATCCGACGACTTTGCGTTCCATCACCATTGACGTCATTGTGTCAGTAAGGTGGACGTGTGGAGGGTCCATCGCCATTTTGACCAAGAATCGTTTTCTCCAGTTTCGCCTCCAAAATGGGTTTTTCTGTGCAGGAATGGTCCCTTGAACAACCTGTGTTGATTTCAAAGCGATCCGACGACTTTGCGTTCCATCACCATTGACGTCATTGTGTCAGTAAGGTGGACGTGTGGAGGGTCCATCGCCATTTTGACCAAGAATCGTTTTCTCGAGTTTCGCCTCCAAAATGGGTTTTTCTGTGCAGGAATGGTCCCCTGAACAACCTGTGTTGATTTCAAAGCGACCCGACGAATTTGCGTTCCATCACCATTGACGTCATTGTGTCAGTAAGGTGGACGTGTGGAGGGTCCATCGCCATTTTGACCAAGAATCGTTTTCTCGAGTTTCGCCTCCAAAATGGGTTTTTCTGTGCAGGAATGGTCCCCTGAACATCCTGCATTGATTTCAAAGCGATCCGACGACTTTGCGTTCCATCACCATTGACGTCATTGTGTCAGTAAGGTGGACGTGTGGAGGGTCCATCGCCATTTTGACCATGAATCGTTTTCTCCAGTTTCGCCTCCAAAATGGGTTTTTCTGTGCAGGAATGGTCCCTTGAACAACCTGTGTTGATTTCAAAGCGATCCGACGACTTTGCGTTCCATCACCATTGACGTCATTGTGTCAGTAAGGTGGACGTGTGGAGGGTCCATCGCCATTTTGACCAAGAATCGTTTTCTCGAGTTTCGCCTCCAAAATGGGTTTTTCTGTGCAGGAATGGTCCCCTGAACAACCTGTGTTGATTTCAAAGCGACCCGACGAATTTGCGTTCCATCACCATTGACGTCATTGTGTCAGTAAGGTGGACGTGTGGAGGGTCCATCACCATTTTGACCAAGAATTGTTTGCTCGAGTTTCGCCTCCAAAATGGGTTTTTCTGTGCAGGAAAGGTCCGCTGAACAACCTGTGTTGATTTCAAAGCGATCGGACGACTTTGCGTTCCATCACCATTGACGTCATGGTGGCCGAAGGTTGACGTGTCGAGGTTCCATCGCCATTTTGACCAAGAATCGTTTTCTCGAGTTTCGCCTCCAAAATGGGTTTTTATGTGCAGGAATGGTCCACTGAACAAACTGTGTTGATTTCAAAGCGATCGGACGACTTTGCGTTCCGTCACCATTGACGTCATGGCGGCCGAGGGTTGACGTGTGGAGGGTCCATCGCCATTTTGACCAAGAATCGTTTTCTCGAGTTTCGCCTCCAAAATGGGTTTTTCTGTGCAGGAATGGTCCCCTGAACAACCTGTGTTGATTTCAAAGCGATCCGACGACTTTGCGTTCCTTCATTGTGTCAGTAAGGTGGACGTGTGGAGGGTCCATCGCCATTTTGACCAAGAATCATTTTCTCGAGTTTCGCCTCCAAAATGGGTTTTTCTGTACAGGAATGGTCCCCTAAACAACCTGTGTTGATTTCAAAGCGATACGACGACTTTGCGTTCCATCACCATTGACGTCATTGTGTCAGTAAGGTGGACGTGTGCAGGGTCCATCGCCATTTTGACCAAGAATCGTTTTCTCGCGTTTCGCCTCCAAAATGGGTTTTTCTGTGCAGGAATGGTCCCCTGAACAACCTGCATTGATTTCAAAGCGATCCGACGACTTTGCGTTCCATCACCATTGACGTCATTGTGTCAGTAAGGTGGACGTGTGGAGGGTCCATCGCCATTTTGACCAAGAATCGTTTTCTCGAGTTTCGCCTCCAAAATGGGTTTTTCTGTGCAGGAATGGTCCCCTGAACATCCTGTGTTGATTTCAAAGCGATCCGACGACTTTGCGTTCCATCACCATTGCGTCATTGTGTCAGTAAGGTGGACGTGTGGAGGGTCATCGCCATTTTGATCAAGAATCGTTTTCTCGAGTTTCGCCTTCAAAATGGGTTTTTCTGTGCAGGAATGGTTCCCTGAACAACCTGCGTTGATTTCAAAGCGATCCGACGACTTTGCGTTCCATCACCATTGACGTCATTGTGTCAGTAAGGTGGACGTGTGGAGGGTCCATCGCCATTTTGACCAAGAATCGTTTTCTCCAGTTTCGCCTCCAAAATGGGTTTTTCTGTGCAGGAATGGTCCCTTGAACAACCTGTGTTGATTTCAAAGCGATCCGACGACTTTGCGTCCCATCACCATTGACGTCATTGTGTCAGTAAGGTGGACGTGTGGAGGGTCCATCGCCATTTTGACCAAGAATCGTTTTCTCGAGTTTCGCCTCCAAAATGGGTTTTTCTGTGCAGGAATGGTCCCCTGAACAACCTGTGTTGATTTCAAAGCGATCCGACGAATTTGCGTTCCATCACCATTGACGTCATTGTGTCAGTAAGGTGGACGTGTGGAGGGTCCATCGCCATTTTGACCAAGAATCGTTTGCTCGAGTTTCGCCTCCAAAATGGGTTTTTCTGTGCAGGAAAGGTCCGCTGAACAACCTGTGTTGATTTCAAGGCGATCGGACGACTTTGCGTTCCGTCACCATTGACGTCATGGTGGCCGAAGGTTGACGTGTTTATGTTCCATCGCCATTTTGACCAAGAATCGTTTTCTCGAGTTTCCCCTCCAAAATGGGTTTTTCTGTGCAGGAATTGTCCGCTGAACAACCTGTGTTGATTTCAAAGCGATGGGACGACTTTGCGTTCCGTCACCATTGACGTCATGGCGGCCGAGGGGGACGTGTGGAGGTTCCATCACCATTTTGACCAAAAATCGTTTTCCCGAGTTTCGCCTCCAAAATGGGTTTTTCTGTGCAGGAATGGTCCGCTGAACAACCTGTGTTGATTTAAAAGTGAACGGACGACTTTGCGTTCCGTCACCATTGACGTCATGGCGGCCGAGGGTTGACGTGTGGAGGTTCCATCGCCATTTTGACCAAGAACCGTTTTCTCGAGTTTCGCCTCCATAATGGGTTTTTCTGTGCAGGAATGGTCCGCTGAACAACCTGTGTTGATTTCAAAGCGATTGGACGACTTTGCGTTCCGTCACCATTGACGTCATGCGGCCGAGGGGGACGTGTGGAGGTTCCATCGCCATTTTGACCAAGAATCGTTTTCTCGAGTTTCGCCTCCAAAATGGGTTTTTCTGTGCAGGAAAGTTCCGCTGAACAACCTGTGTTGATTTCAAAGCGATCGGACGACTTTGCGTTCCGTCACCATTGACGTCATGGTGGCCGAGGGTTGACGTGTGGAGGTTTTATCGCCATTTTGACCAAGAATCGTTTTCTCGAGTTTCGCCTCCAAAATGGGTTTTTCTGTGCAGGAATGGTCCGCTGAACAACCTGTGTTGATTTGAAAGCGATCAGACGACTTTGCGTTCCGTCACCATTGACGTCATGGCGGCCGAGGGGGACGTGAGGAGGTTCCATCGCCATTTTGACCAAGAATTGTTTTCTCGAGTTTCCCCTCCAAAATGGGTTTTTCTATGCAGGAATGGTCCGCTGAACAACCTGTGTTGATTTCAAAGCGATCTGACGACTTTGCGTTCCGTCACCATTGACGTCATGGCGGCCGAGGGTTGACGTGTGGAGGTTCCATCGCCATTTTGACCAAGGATCGTTTTCTCGAGTTTCGCCTCCAAAATGGTTTTTTTTTTGTGCAGGAATGGTCTGCTGAACAACCTGTGTTGATTTCAAGGCGATCCGACGACTTTGCGTTCCGTCACCATTGACGTCATGGCGGCCGAGGGGGACGTGTGGAGGTTCCATCGCCATTTTGACCAAGAATCGTTTTCTCGAGTTTCGCCTCCAAATCAGGTTTTTCTGTGCAGGAAAGGTCCGCTGAACAACCTGTTTTGATTTCAAAGCGATCGGACGTTTTTGCGTTCCGTCACCATTGACGTCATGGCGGCCGAGGGTTGACGTGTGGAGGTTCCATCACCATTTTGACCAAGAATCGTTTTCTCGAGTTTCGCCTCCAAAATATGTTTTTCTGTGCAGGAAAGTCCGCTGAACAACCTGTGTTGATTTCAAAGCGATAGGACGACTTTGCGTTCCGTCACCATTGACGTCATGGCGGCCGAGGGTTGACGTGTGGAGGTTCCATCGCCATTTTGACCAAGAATCGTTTTCTCGAGTTTCGCCTCCAAAATGGGTTTTTCTGTGCAGGAATGGTCCGCTGAACAACCTGTGTTGATTTCAAAGCGATCTGACGACTTTGCGTTCCGTCACCATTGACGTCATGGCGGCCAAGGGGGACGTGTGGAGGTTCCATCGTCATTTTGACCAATAATCGTTTTCTCGAGTTTCGCCTCCAAAATGGGTTTTTCTGTGCAGGAATGGTCCGCTGAACAACCTGTGTTGATTTCAAAGCGATCGGACGACTTTGCGTTCCGTCACCATTGACGTCATGGCGGCCGAGGGTTGACGTGTGGAGGTTCCATCGCCATTTTGACCAAGAATCGTTTTCTCGAGTTTCGCCTCCAAAATGGGTTTTTCTGTGCAGGAATGGTCCGCTGAACAACCTGTGTTGATTTCAAAGCGATCTGACGACTTTGCGTTCCGTCACCATTGACGTCATGGCGGCCGAGGGTTGACGTGTGGAGGTTCCATCGCCATTTTGACCAAGAGTCGTTTTCTCGAGTTTTGCGAGGCTAGTTCTGGCAGAATTGTATACAAACCAAGGGGAATCTAATCATGCTAGGCATATATAATATATAACGTAATATATAACGCACGAATTAAACCTGAATCGTTTTCTTTTCCATCAGTATCAAGGAGAAAAAGGCGCATCACGAGGCAAATTTGTATCGTTACATTGTTGTGTAATGTTCTGTGCAGCTACTGTGGGAAATCAGGGTATTTACCCGACCACATATAGTAGCGCACCTTCATGTTTGTGTATGTATGTTTCTCCTGCCTACTTTCTAAGTTCCGGAGAAAGACATGGGTTATATAAGAGACCTGATCCATTCTTTTAGAGGATGGAAATGATCGTCTTGTTTTATACCTGCGTATTTCTCTGTGGGCTGGCGAATGGGTGCCTGATAGGCGGGGGCAGGGGACCTAACTGTTTGTCTGTCCAGCGCTGTGATTCCCCTTGGTTTGTATACAATTCTGCCAGCGCTAGCTCACCTATCTGGTTTGTGAGTATCTATAACTCGAGGCAAATTTGTATCGTTACATTGTTGTGTAATGTTTTGTGCATCTACTGTGGGAAATCAGGGTATTTACCCGACCACATATAGTAGCGCACCTTCATGTTTGTGTATGTATGTTTCTCCTGCCTACTTCCTAAGTTCCGGAGAAAGACATGGGTTATATAAGAGACCTGATCCATTCTTTTAGAGGATGGAAATGATCGTCTTGTTCTATACCTGCGTATTTCTCTGTGGGCTGGCGAATGGGTGCCTGATAGGCGGGGGCAGGGGATCTAACTGTTTGTCTGTCCAGCGCTGTGATTCCCCTTGGTTTGTATACAATTCTGCCAGCGCTAGCCTTACCTATCTGGTTTGTGAGTATCTATAACTCGAGGCAAATTTGTATCGTTACATTGTTGTGTAATGTTCTGTGCATCTACTGTGGGAAATCAGGGTATTTACCCGATCACATATAGTAGCGCACCTTCATGTTGTGTATGTATGTTTCTCCTGCCTACTTCCTAAGTTCCGGAGAAAGACATGGGTTATATAAGAGACCTGATCCATTCTTTTAGAGGATGGAAATGATCGTCTTGTTCTATACCTGCGTATTTCTCTGTGGGCTGGCGAATGGGTGCCTGATAGGCGGGGGCAGGGGACCTAACTGTTTGTCTGTCTAGCGCTGTGATTCCCCTTGGTTTGTATACAATTCTGCCAGTGCTAGCCTCACCTATCTGGTTTGTGATTATCTATAACTCGAGGCAAATTTGTATCGTTACATTGTTGTGTAATGTTCTGTACATCTACTGTGGGAAATCAGGGTATTTACCCGACCACATATAGTAGCGCACCTTCATGTTTGTGTATGTATGTTTCTCCTGCCTACTTCCTAAGTTCCGGAGAAAGACATGGGTTATATAAGAGACCTGATCCATTCTTTTAGAGGATGGAAATGATCGTCATGTTCTATACCTGCGTATTTCTCTGTGGGCTGGCGAATGGGTGCCTGATAGGCGGGGGCAGGGGACCTAACTGTTTGTGTGTCCAGCGCTGTGATTCCCCTTAGTTTGTATACAATTCTGCCAGCGCTAGCCTCACCTATCTGGTTTGTGAATATGCCTAGTAGGGCGGCCTTACTCCACATTTTTTGACATGGTAGCAACCTCCCCCCCCCCCCCCCTTTTTTTTTTATATTTTATCAGACAGCTAACCATCTTTCTATGTCACCGATTTCTTGTTATTGTAAAATGTGATTGCGTTAGTCTAGACGATTGCGTACGCATTTGTACGCACACGAATTCGTCCACACATTTTCACCAGGTAAACATAGCAGTGCCTGTAACATCACTGTTCACCTGGATCCTCGCGATTCATCCCAGTGGTTGCTGTAGACGTAACGATGTTTCGGTCACAGCGCGTCCCATTCCAGCCCTCCTGACATCCTGCCGGACAGTCTCCGTGTGTTTTGTTGCACGTGCTACCTCCAGCACACTGTCCACATTGATTAGCGCAGCCAGGACCGTAGGTTCCATCTCCACAAGCTGCACGTCACAGGGATAGCTATATAGCAAGCTAATCAGTAGACATTCATGGCGTCAGAATCGAAGCGCGGTGTGTGCTTTACAAGCTCACATTTTTTCCAACCCCCACCTCCACCCCCACCTCTCCTCCCCCCCCCCCCCCCCCCCCCCGAAATTTTATTCTCGTCAGTGGATACTAATCTGATAACTGATGCGCACCAGAACTACATGTTTTCTCTAACTAGTGCGCAAAGGCCATCGGGCCGAGGTCGGCCGCAGTGGGCTCGCGCACGACTGTACGCGGGCCCACTGCGGCCAACCTCGGCCCGATGTCATTGTGCGTAATGCATGTAGTCTGTAATCCGACTTTACTCACGTAGGAGACAGCGTTCCCCTTGCCGTCCTGCCTTACACCCACTCGGACACCGGCCTGTAGTGTAGTCACACGTGGTGCCGTCTTGACAGTTACCACACGCTGTACAGTTGTCTCCGTAAGAAACATTGGCACACGCTGCACGATAACCAAGACAAATTATAGCTATCTTATTGAGCAGTGATGGTGGTGGTGTGCAAAGTTGAATTATCTGGCATTATCACACCGAATGATCCGTCAGCTGGGAAAAGTGGGCAGGGTGAGGGTGGGGGGGAGGGGGGGAGCTAGCTTTATTTTCAATGACAAACTTAAACCTTCATGAAATGCCAAATGTGAAGAGCACACTTAATAACCAACCGCGGCTTAATAACCATCCGTCGCTGCAGCTTTCTTGAGGACACAGGCCGGAAGTCTTGTCACAGTAGTGGTATCTGCAGTGTCCACAGGTGTAGTTGCACTGAAGACCATACGTATCATTGTCGCACGCTGCAAAATTAATCATAAGACAGAAACAAACATGATAAAAGAATCAAGACAGAACTTTAATCAGCTTGTTTCTAAAATTAAAGGTTTGGCTCGTTGATGTACGTGTGGAAACTGTGTATACATTAACCCCTTCAGTCGCTGCCGATGATCACGAATTTCGCGTCTGAAACCATCACGCACAGGCAGGCATTCGCACGAAGAACACAGACTAGCTGGGGACTAGAACACAAGACTAACAAGAGACATAAAGCCTCATGAGTCCCCTCAACTGCGGGGACTCATGAAGGTTTATGTCTCTTGCAGCTGGGTAGCGTTCGCTTTGCCCGGGGCAGTAAAGGGGTTAACGACTTACGCTGAGTGGACCGTGGCCCTTGCCATCCGGGTAGACATGCCTTAGGACAAACTCCTGTCACAACGCTGCACTGGCTATCAGCACAACGCCCGCACGCGTCACAGGCAGCACCATAATAGCCTGATGCACATCCTGAAAAACAACACATCTGTATGTGAGCACACAAAATGTATACGGCGTCAACACCTGCGCACATACGTTCATCTTCCGGACGTGTGAGCTGACTCCTTAACTCATTCTGCCCGCGACACGCCACAGCAAGACATGGCTCGACCATGATAGTTCAAGGGTGGTGGCAGAATAGCTTGGCGCCTAAAGGCGCCAAGCTATTCTGCCAACACCCTTGAACTATCATGGTCGATCTATCTCGGTCGATCTGTCTCCTGATTGTAATGCAGTCCTCGGAGAATAATTTCAAAATGAGGCGAACGTATTGTTTGGAGTTCATATGCGTTCTTCTTTTAGGAACATTTAGAGTTGTTCATATTTTAAACCTTTTCCTTCTGATCCATTTCACTCGTCTTTAACCCAACCTCTGATCAACACACACCAGCGCACAAAAAATGGCGGACACACGGCGCTTCCCGCCATTAGTACGCTCTGTGGGCTGGAGTAGCGAAAGAAATTCGGAAGAAGAAGAATAGCACGGGCAGCAAAATGACGTCACCATAAGTTTCACGTCATGGCATCGCTAGTCCCAACACAGCCTCTTCCAGGGTTGACTGTTGGTTTGGAGTATAACGTGGCTCCAAAATTTTCATCAAGATGGGACCCCAGCCCAAAGTTGTTCCTATTTGCACGCTTATCCTTCTGATCCATCTCCTTCTACCCTAATCCACCCTCTGATCCATCTGAATTATCATGGTCGATCTATCCATCGCCTGCATGGTACACGGTCGTGAGGTGTCATCTCCAGAATTTGGGAAATGCGGCCTGTTAACTCATTGTGCCCGAGGTACGAAATACCCACACTTTGAAATTATTTATAGAAGGTACTTTTTAGGACGGGTCACAGTGGGGCGAATTTAATAGCATGTCCATGATGTCAAAGGCGGGCAGGCTAAACCTCTAACAATAGCCAGCTTTGGATCCTTTCAACTTCTTTAGTAAAAATTAATTCTTTTCAGAAAAGAATTAAAACACTAAAAAAAACTTTACTTCTAGAGAAAGTCAGACAGTGGCAGTGACGTAAAAGAGGCAACTCCGTCACCACGCAAACACTGAAATAATTCTCTAAATATGACGTCATTCTCTCTCGCGCGCGCGGCTCTCGCTCTTTCTCACACAAACATGCGAGCATCTCCAGGAGGAATAGATCCTCATGCGCCCTCCAGGCGCATGAGGATTTATGCCTCTTGGAGATGTTTGGAGCGCGCGCGCATGCACGCACACACACATCGACGCGCTTTCAGAAGAGCATGAGGTGACCCGTGTACTTAGTATTATCATGTACCTAGGTAAAGTCAACCTGCTTTCACACAAAATAATTATAGCAAGACTGAAATTGTACTGTGAAGTTCTAGTTTTGTCACCATTTTCTCAAGCCTATGAAGCGAAAGTGAAACTCATAATATCACGTAAAATATAAAATTACGTAAAAACTAAAACTTACGTCATGACAAATGACGTAAGACAAATCAATGACGCGTATGTCCTGCGCCCTTATAGAACTCACCCACGCATTGAGAGATCTGCGAGACGTTTTCAATAGGAGATAATTCAACATCAGAATGAGGTCAAAGGCAAAAGCAAAAACCATTGACATACGAGGACAGCTCTCATATAGAAGGGACTTTGTGGGTTATGGTTCATCCCATTTTGTTAAGTCATACCGCGCAATTTTAGTCGTAATGACATCCTCTTCGGACGAATCCTTACAAAGCAATAATCAGTTCAATCAATCAATCAATCAATCATACTGACCGCACACTTGAAGTTTACAGACGCTGATAAGAAATCGTCTTTGAGCTCCGTGTTGAGTTTCTGTAGGTAGACAACCCTTCCTGTGAGCGGAACTGCACACTGTATGTCCATACGTACTTGCAGTTTGTTCAGTGCGTTACTTTCAGCATGGAACGGGAATGTGTAGCACAGCTGATCGTCTACATTTACTTTCATGTCAGCCATACGTGACGCCCCTGTTAGTACATACAAGATTTTATTTGTGATAGTCCAGTAGAAGGTTTGCCTTTTAAATTGTGAGTTTTATGTTTTGTTTGTTTGTTTGTTGTTGTTTTTTGTTTTGTTCTGCGTAGAGAAACATTATTATTCTGTACAGCCCTCTGTGTACGAGCACTGTGATAAAAGTCAGTCAAACCAATCACTGACTCGATCAAGCAACGGAACAGTCAACCAAAGTAAGGTGTGAATTTTTATTTTTTTATTTTATAAACCATTATGATCGTCCTGTATTTCAGGGACGGCGTTTAACATGTTTTCTGCCGGCGATCACGAATTTCGAGCCAGAAACGACTGCACACTGACCGACATTCTCATAAAGAACACAGACGTAAATGTGATAAAATTAGGCATAAACAACATAGGACTAACAAGAGACATAAATCCTCATAAGCCCCCGCGACAGCGGGGGCTTATGAGGATTTATGTCTCTTGCAGCGGGTAGCGTTTGACTTGCCTCGGCAGTTACGGAATTACAATCTTACTACAAATCGATCTGTGTATTCGATAGCCGTCGGCGCCGTCGCATCTAGGCCTATACACGTATTATCTTCCATTTATCTACTGCATGCCAGCTTTACCCTTCACTGCCAAGCTGTTAAACCTTTGGCTGTCGGTAGCGGTTTTTATCGCGATCATTGCGACAAAACCCGTCTCTGACAGCCAATGGGTTACAATAGGGAGTAACCCTCTCAGAATCATGTGACGTGCTGCAAACTCATGAACGTTAATTTGAAAACGACGTGGAATATCTCTGTGCACGTGTCAAAGAAAACAAATATTAGAGGGGTGGGGAAGTTCGGGGTTTAACGTCCACGGCACCGAAGTGATAATGGACGGCCCTGACGGGCGGTTTTATTGGGGACAGAGAAATCTATTTTCTATGGTGTACGACCTGAACACTGATCAATTCAGGCGCATTGCAACGGTGGCACTTTGATTTACCAGGACCTTTAAACGGACATGCAATGGAACAAGCCCTAACAAATATTGGATGAAGTCGGTACATACTGTTATAAAATTCACACTCGCTGGAATCACACACACAGTAATATCTGTACCGTGCATGTATTGTACGATCGATATATGTGTTGTGCACAACAACAAAATTGTTATTATTATTAGTATTATCATCATCATTATTGGACGGCCACGTCCACTGATAGAGTGCACATGTACACTTCACGTGGACTTAACCCCTTCCCTGACACTGTACATATATTTTTTTTTTTCTGAAATCGCTGTTCATTAAATGACCAGCAGCCGAAACCGTCCAAGAAAAATGGATACCAAATTGGTCTCAGTAAGAGGCATAGATCCTCATGAACCCCCGCAGTCGCGGGGGCTCATGAGGATCTATGTCTCTTGCAGTTGGATCGTGTTCACTTTTTCTCAGTTTTTTCTAATCGCAACATTTCTGCTGCTTACACGTTGCCCGTCTGTAGATGGTGATGTTGGTGATGGTGTAGTTCTGACCCAGATCCACGTACCACCAGGCGCTGTAGTCACCGGATTTGGTCTGCGCAGCTTCACAGTCGCTGTCACTGAGCTGGGGTGTGACTCCGTCCACAGCCCGACACTTGTCGTACGGCGAGAGCGTACTGGAAATGGCTGTAGGTCGTCCAATAGCCACATTTTCTAATTTAACAAATCAATAAAGAAATAATCAGCAAACAAAGCAGCAAGTCGCTTTAGAGACACAAATACGGTCCGTGGCGCAGCGATTGCATCAAAATCCAGAGCGAAACGTGACTGCCAACAATAACGTCCGGTGAGCAAAGAATCTCGGGCCGATGTCGGCCTTGGCTGGCCCGCGCACGGCTGTGCGCGGGCCAGCTAAAGCTGACGTCGACCGAAGGGCATTATAAACACCAATTTCTATTGTTTGTTTTTTCTTCACAAGTCTGTGTAAATTCAGCATCATATAATAATGCGAACGCCGAAAGTGCGGTCTGACTTGATGTCTCCCGGGGACCGCGATATACTGAGGCTGACCGTGGATGTATTCATCATTATATTATATTGAGCAAAAGTTTGCTTGATATAGTGTCGATAATAGGCAGATGCAATTACAAGACCTGAATCGAAATGTCCGAGTCCTCAGACCAAAACAAAACTGTGCTTCGCGTCAATCATTTTGCGGCTAATTGCGGTGTTCAGACACAATACATGAACGGCACACGACTGAACATCACTGTCGACTCAGCGCGAAGATTTCGTCTTCCTATAAAGACTTCAGTGCTTTGTATAACCGTACGTCTTACTGAGTAAATTCTACTTGCAACTAGATCAGAAATAATGGCGGAAAATGTCAGCAGGTTTGATTATTTGGTTCGTTTATAGGTTGTCGATATCGCCCAGCTGACATCTCGTCAGTTTCACTAGTGACACGAGTGTCAGGTCGTCTGTTCTCCGTTCGTGTGTGTGTATAGGACATAAATTTCGAACGTTCATACAAACTAAGAAGTATTTCATTACTACTACACATAAGGAGCTTGTTAATGTTGCAGTACAAGCATATTTCGCGTTTTTCTTTTTAAGTCCCTTCAATTTATAGAAGGGACTTTTTAGGACGGACCCCCACCCGGGTCTGCCCTGGGGACATGGGTGGGGTTAACTACTTTTTATTCACCCAGGGTCCATCCTGGTCGGCCCCACAGGATGGGTTTTCCCATATTCTGGGGCATGTGTTTCTACCATTCACCTGTATTTTCCTTCTTTTTTTAACTCTCTCTACTGTCTGTAGCTCTTGATACTGGATGTGTGTTGCTAAATGGTCCTAGGTTTATTTAGCGTATTAGACCGGCTGGCGACATACATTCAATATTCTGTTTAGTTGGGTTTTTTCACAAGCAGTGCAGGCACGTCCTGAGAAAGTCTTGTTGCTGTCAGGACGTTAAGCAATGTACAACCAACCTTTTTAGGACGGGTCGCGGCGGGTCGAATTTAATTGCATGTCCATGTCAATGTCAAACACTCTAATTGAAGTAACAAGATAAAAATTACGTGAAGTCTAGTTACACTAACCTCGCTGCTGAACGTACATTTGGCGCGAAGCGCCGTATGTGCGGATATACATGTACGAGGTGTGTGCGTATGTATGTATGTATGTGTGTAAACAAGAGAATCTCCGAAATTTCTGTACATAGAAGCTTGAAACTTGGCGAAATACTTTCTTAACGGGGTGGCTAAGAGAGCCTCTGAGATTGTAACTGAATGTCTCATTGAAGACATAAACAACCGCTAATAGGAAGTCGGTTGACCCAGATTAGAGTCCGTAATTTTTGTCATTTTTACTGGAATTTTTGCATATAGCTAGATTGGAGAAAGACATTGTATGAGTTCGGTAACCAGCTTTGTATCCTTTTAACATCTTTAGTAAAAATTAATTCTTTTCAGAAAGGAATTAAATCACTAAAAAAAACTTTACTTCTAGAGAAAGTCAGACAGTGGCGGTGACGTAAAGAGGCAACTCCGTCACCACGCAGACACTGGCATAATACTCTAAACATGACGTCATTCTCTCTAGCGCTTGCGGCTCTCTCTCTCTCTCTCTCTCTCTCTCTCTCTCACACACACACACACACACACACACACACACACACACACACACACACACACACACACACACACAAACATGCGCAATCTCCAGGAGGAATAGATCCTCATGCGCCCTCCAGGCGCATGAGGATCTATGCCTCTTTGAGATGTTTGGAGCGCGCGCGCACGTACGCATTAACACGCACACACACATCGACGCGCTTTAAGAAGAGCACGCAGGTGACCCGTGTACTTAGAATATCATGTACCTAGATAAAGTCAACCTGCTTTCACACAAATTATAACAAGACTGAAATTGTACCGTGAAGTTCTAGTTTTGTCATCATTTTCTCAAGCCTATGAAGCAAAAGGTGAAACACATATCACGTAAAATATAAAATTACGTAAAATCTAAAACTTACGTCATGACAAATGACGTTTGGCAAATCAATGATGCGTATGTCATGCGAGAAGAGTGTCGGGACGTTAAGCAATGTACAATCAATCAATCAATCCTTATAGAACTCACTGACGCATTGGCAGATCTGCGAGACTTTTTCAATAGGAGATAATTTAACATCAGAATCAGGTCAAAGACAAAAGGTAGAGACCATTGACAGCGAGGGCAGCTCTCGTAATTATAGAAGGGACTTTGTGGGTTATGGTTCATCTCATCTTGTTAAAAATTAAAGTATCACCAAGACTGAATCTTCTTGGCGCGCAAGTTATTTTTGGAAGGAAAGTACTAATGGTCGAAACTTAAGGGCCACCCCACTTATTTGTGTCATTGTTTATCGTCGCAAGTACGCTAATAAAATACAATGTTCTTTCGATCCAAATGGGTTAAAATTTGACCTTAGACAGTCCTCTGTACAGGGAACAATAGACAACAATTCCTCAAGTTCCACGAACGTGTCAAATGCGGCACGTGAAACGTCGTCAGTTTTTGTGAAAAGCTGTGCGATATTGGCAAGCGTACCAAAGGCAAGTAGGTGGGAAAACTCGGTAAAGTCGTGATGCAAGTGCTAAAGGGGTCAGACGCCTATCTCTCAAACTTACTTCACCCCTACACTCCTCCCCGCTACCTCCGCTCCGCCTCCAACCCTCTCCGCCTCCACATCCCCCGCACCAAACCCAGCACTTTCGGCCCATCCACCTGGAACACTCTCCCACTCTCTCTCCGTCAGAAACACTCTCTCTCCTTGTCACGACTAGGGAGGGACAGACGAGAGTGACAGGTAGAAATAGAGCCCCCAAAGATCCCGACTAAAGAGAGATAGACGCGAATGAAGGTTAAGAGTAGAAGAGAGGAAGAAGACAGATAAAGAACCCTAGCGTCTTGCCTCAAGACAGGTTACAGCTCAGCACAAGCAACACAACACATTTACTTTACACGTACACTTAATCTTTATTACATTAACTATTTCCCCTCCTTTCCCTACCCAACCTCCCCGCAGGCCCTTCCCCTCCCCACCTCCCCCTCCCCTTCTAAATAAACAAAAGGGAAAAAAAAAGGATAAAAGAAACCGAGTTAATACTACTTCCACGGCATCAGCATTGCATCGAGTGGTGGAAACACACACTCCGCCACTCTACGCAGCACTGTTGCTTCACAATCACAATAAAAGTCGGTGCTGACGGCTAAAAAAACACCGTCATTTACAACATAACTGTTCGTACACAAAAATCAAGGAACTACATCAAGGCAGAGTGAGTAACGAATAGGGGGAAAGGAATGAGACCACCATGGTGAGACGACGAACGCCTGTGGATCCCTCCCGTCCGGCTTCCCTCACGGTCGTTCAGCCTCGCGGGTCTTCTCTCTCTCTCTCTCTCTCTCTCTCTCTCTCTCTCTCTCTCTCTCTCTCTCTCTCTCTCTCTCTCTCTCTCTCTCTCTCTCTCTCTCTCTCTCTCTCTCTCTCTCTCTCTCTCTCTCTCTCTCTCTCTCTCTCTCTCTCTCTCTCTGTTCCCCTGGCGCTTGGTCCGGCCGCAACGGTGACGGCGGCTTCGGCAGTATGGATGAACGCGCGCCTTCCACGCCGACACTCGGTCCAGGGAGGCGTGGTTGGTCCCAATGCCCGTCGGCCCTCCAACCGGTCCCGACCCCGAACGTCAAAATGCAAAACAAAAGCAGAAGCCTAAACGGCCCCGTCAGTACCGTAAACCAGCGGGTCCTAAAACAGCTAACCACCCATACCCACCCTGCTTGGTTTACAAAAACACTATTACTAACCGTTCAAGCACTTGATCCTCACTCATGTGACACGTGCTTTCCAAATCATTTCAAAATGACATATCAACCAAATAAATGAAAGTTCTCAAACATTACATATAACCCTCCTAAAACTCTCTGCACTTCAACAACAAGCGAATACAACATTTCGCAAAAAAAATTAAAAGCAACTAATAATTAAATAGAACCAGTCCGATAACGTCAGACAATACTACCCCCTTACCACCCATCGCGTTCTTTCCCCCTCCCCTCCTCCCTCTCCCTTCCTCCCCCCACGATACTTCCAGCCCTAACACACACATAGTACAAAACACCCATAACAACCATAACATGACAAAACATCCGCACGTGGGATTTTTACGCACTTACCTCCTCTGCGACCCGTCACAACGCCGCCACCCGTAGGCAAAACAACCCCAGTCTCCGGCCACCAACGACCACGGGACTGGATCGGCGCTGTGTCACTGATTCCCACAGACGGTCAGTCACTGACTCCAAACAGTCAGCTAGGCAAGACAACTTGGTCTAACCGAGTACAGCTTGCTACCGACAAGGTAAACTCGGCAGTGAACACACTGCCGCATTCCACTAGCGCGCCCCGCGCGTGTAAAACAAGGAACATTAACCCGTCTCTACCAACGTGAAAACAACTCATTATTCCTACACTGACCGGTGCTTCGGTAACTTTCGACTACCTCTGTCAAAAACAGTCACCAACCGTGACACTCCTCCTTCCAGTCCGTCCTCAAAACTCACCTCTTTCAACAGTTCTAGCACTATACCACCACACTAAGCAGACTGTCGTAATGTATTTCACTATTTGTGGTACGTGAGTCGTTGTCTAAAGCGTGCGCATGCGTGCGCGAGTTGTGAGTGCGCGCTTAGATTTATAATTATTATAAGATAAGCGCATTATAAATACCGTACTTATTATTATTATTATGAGCACTTCTGTTTCGCTACAAATACCGGTAAAGTAGGGGCATAATTGTCACTTTCCTAACCATGCCACCACGACTAAAGCCTAACGACAGTACGGACCAAGGCCGGGCGCTAGCATGGCTGCAGGATGGAATTTCCGGAGGAGAAGTTGGGAGACGTCTTGGGGTGTCCCATTCAGTGATCCAGAGGCTGCTGGCACGAATTCCAACAAAACTAGAAGGGCAGAACGACGACCCTGCTCAGGACGCCCGCGCTGCACCAGCAGAAGGGAGGACAGATACCTCTGTGTGGCGGCTCTGCGCGACCGAACTGTCACGTCAACCACTCTGCGACGTCAACTGATGCAAGCTGCAAACTTTAACGTCAGCAGAAGCACAGTCTGTCGACGTCTGCGCGAAATTTGTCTGGCTTCATGCAGAGCAGCAGTGAGAATACCCCTCACTCCAGCTCATCGCAGAGCCCGGGTTGCCTGGTGTCGTCAACATGTGAGATGGAACAGACTCCAGTAGGCTCAGATTCTATGTACTGATGAGTCACGGTTCAATGTGTCCTTCAACGACGGCAGGGTGAGGGTTTGGAGACGCCAGGGCAAGCGATTCACGGATGGATGCGTCCAAGAGGTGGATCGCTAAGAAAGAGGCTCAGTCATGGTCTGGGCAGGCTTCAGCAGGGAAGGCAGGACCCCCCGCCACGTCATTCAAGGCACCCTGACTGGACTGCGCTATCGGGACGAGATTGTGCAGCCCCTCATCCAGCCAGCTGTCCAAGCCATAGGCGACAATGCTGTTCTGCAGGGTGACAACGCTCGACCTCGTCGCGCCCGTGTGGTGGATGAGTACCTTGAGCAACGGGACATCATGAGGATGGAGTGGCCAGCTCGTTTACCTGATCTGGTTCCCATCGAGCACCTCTGGGACGTGCTGGGGCAACGAGTAGTCAGCAACTACCCCCACCTCAATGCGTCCCCCAGCTGACTCAGTTCCTGCATTAAGAGTAGGAAGCGATCCCACAACATGTTCTCCGAACCCTGGTGAACTCCATGCGTCAACGCTGCATTGAATGCTTGGCTGCAACGGTGGAGACATTCGCTACTGACTGGACAAGTCTTGTGTGACATTTTAAATGAGGGGTGGGTGAACATTCTAACGTACTGCTGTTGTTACAATTGCTTGATTTACTCAAAGCTTAAATAGTAATAAAAATAATAATACATAGTTTTTATATAGCGCCCTTCCCCACGGACAGCAAGCTTGGAGCGCTTTACAGCACATAGAAATAATTTTAATAAGGAAAAAACATTAGAACGCACTCACTCTTTAAATACACACCTGCTGGCACCATGTAGGCGCATTCCTAACGCGAAATAAACACGCACATACACTCGCACACACACACACACACACACACACACACACACACACACACACACACACACACACACACACACACGCAGCCTACCTACATGGGCTACCCATATAAGAAAAACAGCCAACATTTCCAAGCAGCACATCCAGACTAAGCTAATCTTGATATGCTACCTGGAAAAGATGGGTCTTCAAATTTGTTTTGAAGGTCATCAGGGTAAGGGATAGACGGACATGCAGTGGAAGTGAGTTCCAGACGTGAGGGGCCTGATAACCGAAAGAACGGGCACCAGCAGTTTTTAGGCTGACTCTGGACTGAACAAGCAGTTACTGAATAACTTAACAAAGTACGCACTCCAAGTATTGTTACATTATTTGTGTGGTGTTGTCGGTGCGTGTGCGATTAAAAAGTGGTCCAAACGTTTTGACCATTAGCATATATCAAGCAAATTCATAAATATTAATTTGCTTGTTATACAATGTATCAATACATATATCAGAGAAGGAAAACTTTATGGAGTGGGTACATAGGTTGATACTTCAATACATGTACCTCTATTACACTGCTGACTGCGAGGATAGCAGAGCTGAGTGCTGTTGCAGTCTCCCGATACACGGCAGTCACACGTCTGACCTTGGAACACATCAGTTTATTATACATACATGTATGTTTTTAGTTTGTTGATAAATCGATGGTGAAAATGACATCTCAAAGCATTAGTGACTAGCTTGGCGATGCATTCTCAGACGCCAAGTTGTTCCGACGCTACCCTGAAACTATCAAGGGCGATGCGGCATTTCGTGCAACTGGCGCCCATCCAGTATGCAAGAGATCATTGGGCTGAAGTCTACCGCAGTGGGCCCGCGCACCCGGCAGCTGTGCGCGGGACCACTGCGCTCCACTTCAGCCCGATGTCTTTTTCTTCTCTCGGTAGTCGTCAGAAAGCAAAAATGACGATTTGGAACCGGAGTGAAATAGGCTTACGTGCATGCAAGCCTTCTTCGACGAAGCTGTCGACCTTCTCCTGGACCCCGCCTCCATCTCCTGATCTTGCATCCCATTTCGACTCCTCCCTTCGAAAACTTCTAGACACCCATGCACCTGTCACCACCTGCTCCATACCCAACCGACCCCCCTCCCCCTGGCTCACTGACGAAATAGCTGAGGCCAAGCGCGAGCGCCGACAAGCGGAACGCCGCTGGCGCTCATCTGACCTCACCGTTCACAGACAGATCTTCCAAACAACAAGATCAAAAGTCTGCAGAATAATAAAATAATAATAATTACGGTATTTATAATGCGCTTATCTTATAATAATTATAACTCTAAGCGCGCACTCACAACTTGCGCACGCTTTAGACAATGACTCACGTACCACAAATACATTACGACAGTCAGCTTGGAGTGGGGAGTGTGGTGATATAGTGCTAGAACTTTTGAAAGAGGAGAGTTTTGAGGGCGGACTGGAAGGAGGAGAGAGAGTGTTTCTGACGGAGAGAGTGTTACGTGGTAGAGTCGTGGTCGTAGTACGATACACACACCAGACGCACGCACGTAAGGTTCTTTTAAATAAACTTCATTCAGCTGCAATGATCTCCGACTCCAAACGTAAACACCTTCAAAACAAAATCCTGGAATCCACTTCTTCCCAAACCCTCTAAGCTACCATGAACACACTCCTAGGCATTTCTAAAGACTCTCCTCTCTCACACACACACGGCACACACACACACACACACACACACACACACACACACACACACACACACGCGCGCGCGCGCGCGCGCGCGCGCGCGGCAGAGACAGAGACAGAAAGAGGTAGAGAGAGAGATTCAATGACTCAATGATTCAATGAGAGAGGTAGAGAGAGAATCAATGAATGAATCAATGAATCTTTATTTTACAACGGTAAAGATATTACAATGCCAGAGGCAATGCCATTTCAAGTTTCAAAGCTGCCGTTGCTGCATCTACACTCGGACAAACACAACAATTACATTACATTAATGCATGTATATGACCAACGCCTATGGGTGTGTTGGGGGAGGGGCAATGGTAAGGGGGAAAACAGAGAGAGAGAGAGAGAGAGAGAGAGAGAGAGAGAGAGAGAGAGAGAGAGAGAGAGAGAGAGAGAGAGAGAGAGAGAGAGAGAGAGAGAGAGAGAGAGGAGAATTCTGAGACAATGTTATTGTCTTAAGTTAATGACCTTAATTAACTAATTTAGGCCATTCAGTACGACCTCATGGGCGTTAGAGCTGTTCTTAATTAGACGAACTATTGATCGGCAAACCTAGATCGGAGAAGATCGGTGATCATTTGGTTTGTTTCTTAATTGAGGTTGAACAAACCTAGGCGATCTTCAGCAAACAAGGTTTGCCATGGTTCTCTTTCTTAACTGAAGTGCTTGATTCAGCGTAATTACTGTCTGCGAAGGTGTTCAAAATGGCTGCCGCTAAGCCGCTTCGCGATTTGAACGATGTTTGTTTTTGTACTCCTTGCAGTAGCGACCCCACAAACAGCGTTGCGCCTCCCACAAATCAATAAAAATAGATCTTGTTCTTCGCACGAGTGAAATATCACCGTCCGCCATATTTGTTTGTATCAGTGACTGTCTTCTTATCTCCAACGCAGAAGAGGGTAAAAGTTTTGACCAATCAGAGAAAAGGTTCGCCTTTGTTTGCTCACCACGTTGAGCAAACCTTTTCCGACAGCGAACTATGGTTTGCCGAGGTTCATGAACTACTTCGAACTAGGTTCGCCGTATCTTTAGATCGTCCAATTAAGAACCAACCTGGTTCGTCCGAGATCGTGAACTGTAGTTCGTCAGAGTTCGCGAACTAAAGTTCGTTTAATTAAGAACATGCTTTACTCTCTAAAAAACCGGACCCCTTTAAGTACACTCAGTAAAAATAAAGATATAACAAATTTCCAACTCGCCTAAATTAATCATGTCATCGATCTCTAATAAGACAATTACTCTGCATTGTCTCCCAACACCCCGCCTATCCCAATACACACTCATTTCAAATAAAAACGCAGTCAAACACATTATGTACCCACAGCACATTTTTCAAATCAAAATAGCACCTACCTGGTCAACGAAATAACATTTTGTAGGCTACACTGCTATAATACTGCCAAGTATTCTGTAGTGGGTATTGCTTCTTTTGCAGTGGGAATTGGTAGTATAATTGGGATAGCTATTGAAGGCGTTAGTGTTGCCACATGTCTGGCATGCTTTGGTTTGGAAGCCCTAACAAAATATTTCATAAGAAGTCGCAGAAGCATGAAGCATTGAGTACTCTTGCTGGTGCAAAGCTGAGTAGTATGAAACTTATTACCAGTAAAGCATTGGAGGCCAATAAAATTGATGATGATGAGTTTAAGAGAGTGCAGGGTGATTTGACCAATTACAAACAACAGAAGTCTAAAA
Organism: Semisulcospira habei; assembly: GCA_036245525.1. Taxonomy (NCBI): domain Eukaryota; kingdom Metazoa; phylum Mollusca; class Gastropoda; family Semisulcospiridae; genus Semisulcospira; species Semisulcospira habei. Next base: position 205,021,123 of record BTPG01000003.1, on the reverse strand, counting down.
TTCAGAATAAGATGCATAGTCAACCCGTGAATGTTGAAGAACTAAAGACATTTTTTTTTTGGAAGAAGAAAAAAAAGATAGGGGTAAAAGAGACAACAGAAAAACTACAAGCTCTTCTAAACAAGTTAAAATAAGTTTTGGTAATAGTTCATTATTTCTATCATACACTTCACAGAGAAATGACACACCACTCACACCTGTCTATTTATAGCCATCAGCTCCACCACCAGACTATTACTGAGAATTTTTTTATTTTGTTGTCTATGTAACTTGTCAAATCTGTCCGAGTAAGTTGATGACTTGAGTCAAGAACTTATAATAAGAATTATGTTAAGACACTTATAAAAACTTGTTGTAAGTCACTTATAATAACATATGGCAACTAACTTATAAGAACTTGTAGAAGTAACTTTAAAGTTACTTGCCAGTTGAAGGTAACCTATTAATTTACTTTTTGTTGACGTGTAACAAGGTAGGTACTAAATGTTGTTGACATACTGCATTTTTATTTGAAATGAAACCTGTATATTGAGATAGGATGGGGTGTTGGGAAACAATGGAGAGTAATTATCTAATTATTAATTTAGGTGGGGGTTGAAATGTTTTTAGTTTATTTTACTGAGTGTACTATCTGGAGTCTAATTTTTTTGTTGTTGTTGAAAGAAACGACCCTGAAGGCAGAAGAGGACCTAAATTAGTTCAATAATTAGGGTCAACTTAGACAATGGGTGGATGGTCTAGGAATCTCTATTCTTATATCTCTACTCATATTGCATAGTTAGTTAGTTATTGGGCTTTAACTCCGAGCAGGCAACTAAAGCCATCTCATGGCGGACACATGTTGCAAATGCAGCAGGCAAGTGTGTGTCAAACCTGTGAACACTCCTGTAAAATCCTGTACCAGTGGCCGAAGCTGCAGATGCCATAACAACGCACTCAAATGAGCTTTACGCAGTGTAAAAGTCCTTGTGCAGCTCAGAATAGACAGCAGAGACATCCTCATGACAATTACAGCAGAATGACACCTCAGATGCAGCCTATGTTGCATACAAATGTAGCTGGATCATGCAAAATAACTTCTACATGTCACATTATTTTGTCTGAAGAAATAAACCTGATGACACGGTTTCATTGTCGTTTTGATCTTAACCTTTGACCTTAACCCAACCCCCCCCCCCCCACCTCCACCCCTACCCCACCCCACAACTTCAATAACTGAATGTGCATTTTGTTCATGCATTTAGCAAACTGAACACCCCAAACCACACCCCTTTCAAGGTCAAAGGTCATAGCTCAAAGTCGAAGGTCAGACTCATGACTACCTGTGAGACAAAAAATAAATGAACAAACACACTAAACATGGCCCACAGTGCAGGTAAACAGGGTGTTGAAAGGCAAAACATGCAAAAACGCCTATAAAACTGCAAGCGAATCTATTTTGGGCAAAATTTCAAATCTTTCATGATTTTCTCAGTTTTCCAACTGCACAAGTCTAAACTCAATGATATGGTTACATTAAACCAGCGTCCGGTCTATGTTACATATGGCATGTGGTGCCTCTGACAGGCCAAGGAACACAGTGCTGTTTCCGTACTCTCCAGTCTCTTAGCCTTAGTCAGTCCCTGTTATCCCCTAATTTTTCAATCCCCTAAAAACCAATACTGCCTACCAGCTGCACATTTGCCATGAACAAAATACCAACACACACACAAAAAAACAACAACAGCATGTCTCATTTCTTGACTATGAACCTGATTCCTTATCAACCCCACACTCAAGCACAGCTGAAATCAGCGTGCCCCTCAAATCACCATGGCAGCGGCAACTCAAAACAGGCCCACAATTGTCCACTGGATAAGCTCAGGAATGAATCAAAGCACCAAACATGTCTCCTCTTATCTAACCAAACATTTCCAGCAAATTCCAACATTCAGCCCTACTACAAATTTTCAAACAAGGCAAAATGTTATTTTTAAATATACCTGTCCTCTTACTGCCTCACCTACCTCATTTGAATATGTAACATGACCTGTGCGTTGCAGTAGCGTCCACATGTGCCTTTCCAGTTCCTAGCAGCATCCTCTGCTACTTTGGCATTCTTTGCAATGCAGAGACCAACGCCAGAGGCTTAAGGCTAGTGGAATTTGCCAGCTCAAATCATCTAAAGCTGATGAACACGTTTGGTCCACAAAAAGCATCCAGAAGGTGGACATGACACAGCCCGAACGGAGAGCACCATAACCAAATTGACTACATCATGGTGAAGAGAGGCTTCCAAACCAGTGTGAACATTGCCAAGACAAGACGTTTTCCAGGAGCAGACATTGGCAGTGACCATGACTTAGTGATGATGACCTTCCGACTCCGCCTAAAGAAAGTCAACAAGCAGGGTCCCACCAAAATCAAGTTCGACCTCGAGAAGTTAAAAGCCTTCTAGACAAAGATAGGGGGAAAATTCGCGCCACTGTTACTGCTAGTGTGGACACACTGATCGACACATTTAACATTGCTGTAACCTAAACAGCCAGTGAGATACTTGGCAAACACCAACAAGCAAAGAAACCTTGGGTTACAGCTGACATCTCTGACCTGTGTGACAAGCGTTGAGAATTTTTAAAAAAAGAAATCAGAGGTAGAAGGAGCTAAACAATATAGGGAAATTAATCAGATATCAAGAAAAGCATGAAAAAGGCAAAGAATAATTGAACTGAAGATCAGTGTAAACACGCAGAAGAAACTCTGAACAAAAATAATAGCAAAAAATCATGCCAGCTGTTGAAAGACCTGACCAGTGTAAAACAAGGACGCTCTTCGATCATTCAAGATAGTGAAGGGAACTATCTTACGGAAGACCAGGACATACTGAAGAGATGGACAAAGTACTGCTCAGATTAGTACAACCGCCGAGCTACAAGGGACCCAGGCATACTTGTCACCCCACCCGTGACCAACAATGGCAACTATCCCATCCTCTGAGAAGAAGTAGAGGCTGCAGTGAAGTCGCTTTTTAAAAAAAAGAGGGCGGGGGGGGGGGGGGGGGGGGGGAGGCAGCAGGAGCAGACAACATCCCTGCAGAGCTAGTCCAAGAAGGGTGAGAAGACATGATAAGTGCCTTACTAGCAATCTGCAATAAGATCTGGCAGTCAGGGGATTGGCCCACACCACGGACCCAATCACTTATAATAACTTTCCCGAAAATAATCAACTTACGACAATGCCAGAATTATTGCACGATCAGTCTTATATGCCACCCAAGCAAAGTCATGTTAAAGATCCTACTGAACAGGCTGAAACCACAGGCAGAGGAAATCATAGCTGAGGAACAGGCAGGATTCAGACCAGGGCGCAGCACAACTGAGCAGATCTTCAACCTGAGAGTTCTATGTGAGTGGTATCTCCAGCACCAGCAAGACGTCTATCATGTCAGTGTGGATTTTAAGAAGGCGTTTGACAGGGTGTGGCATGCAACCTTTTTTGGTCCACCATGAAGCTATACAACATCAATGCCAACCTGATCAAAGTCATAGAAATCCTGTACAACAAGGCCACTAGCGCAGTTTGCTTTTACGGCAAAATAGGCAATTGGTTTAGAACAACAGTCGGAGGCAGACAAATCTGCTTGCTCTCACCTACTCTTTTCAAAATCTTGCGGGAAAGAATCACGACATACGTTCTAAAAGATCGTGAAGGAACTGTCAGTATTGGAGGCAGAAAAATCACGAACTTGCGCTTTGTGGACGACATTGATGGCCTTGCTGGAACAGAGAAGGAGCTAGCTCAACTAGTGAAAAAGTTGGACAGTACAGTCATTGCGTTTGGGATGAAAATCAGTACAGAGAAGACCAAAGGGATGACCTAAAACACCAGTGGCATTGACATCATGATTGGAGGTCAAAAACTGGAAACAGTTAAGAAATTCAAATACTTAGGAGCCATTGTGACAGATGAGAGATCAAAACCAGAAATACTGTCCAGGATTGTGCAGACAACAACAACACTGACAAGACTGAAGACCATATGGAAAGACAGAAACATCATACTCTGCTCCAAGATCAGACTGATGCGCTCCTTAGTCATCTCAGTAATCGTATATGCCTGTGAGTCATGGACCCTCACAGCAGACCTTGAAAGGATTGGTTGTACATTGCTTAACGTCCCGACAGCAACAAGACTTTCTCAGGACGTGCCTGCACTGCTTGTGAAAAAAAAAAAAAACTAAACAGAATATTGAATGTATGTCGCCAGCCGGTCTAATACGCTAAATAAACATAAGACCATTTAGCAACACTAATCCAACATCAAAAGCTACAGGCAGCACAGACAGTAGGGAGAGTTTACAAAAGGAAAATACAGGTGAATGGACCAAGGGCAGACAGAAACACATGCCCCAGAATAGAGGGGAAAACCCACTCTGTGGGGCTGACCAGGGTGACCCTGGGAACTAAAAAGTAGTTAACCCCACCCAAGTCCCCCACGGCAGACCCGTTTGAGGGAACCTTGAAAGGAGGGTACAAGCCACTGAAATGAGATGTTTTCGAAGGCTGCTTGGCATTTCATACAGAGATCACATCACGAACGAGGAAGTGGGAAGCAGAATCAGGCAAGCTATCGGGCCCTATGAAGACCTATTAGCCATTGTCCAAAAACGCAAACTGAAGTGGCAGGGGCATGTCACGCGTTCAGCAGGGCTTGCCAAAACAATCCTGCAAGGCACTGTGCAAGGAGGACGAAGGAGATGAAAACAGAAGAAAAGATGGGAGGACAATATCTCAGAGTGGACAGGACTGATGCTGTGTGATACACTAAGAATAGCAGAGAACTGAGAGGAATGGAGGAAGCTGGTTGCCATGTCATCAGTGGTGCCCCAACGGTCGGCAAGACTACGGGAGATATAGACAGACAGACAGACAGACAGATAGATAGGTATGTAGGTAGACAGACAGACAGACAGACAGACAGACAGACAGACAGACAGACCGACAGACAGACAGACAGACAGACAGACAGGGATAGATAGATAGATAGATAGATAGATAGATAGATAGATAGATAGATAGATAGATAGATAGATAGATAGATAGATAGATAGATAGATAAATAGATAGATAGATAGATAGATAGATAGATAGATAGATAGATAGATAGATAGATGACCTTTCAGAGAAACTGTCCCACCTGAACACCATTCAATCTGCCATCGGTGCAATCCTTAGACACTAGCTAAGTCAAACCCAAAGTGACAGCATTGAATGCTGGGCTCCTCTGCTACAATATCATGCCTCTGTCGGTCTGAATCGACCATAGATAATGAATTCTAGTTGTTCTGATCCGATTGCCTGCTTAGATGGACTTGAAGCAGCATCTTTTGTGACTGTAGATGCCAATGCGGGCTACAGGCCATGTTACATATTCAAAGGAGGTAGGTGAGGCAGTGCAATGACCGGTGGTTTTTTCATTGTTTGTTTTTAAATCTTTTTTCTTCTTTGTTATTTTGTACAGAGGCAGCATGCTGGAATTTGCTTAAAATCTCTTGATAGATGAGTAGAGACATGTCTGGTGCTTTGATTCATACCAGCCTTGGCTTAACCAGCGGACTCTTTTTTGTCCTAGTTTGAGTTGCCAAGCGGATAATGATTTGAGGTGTGTACCAGTTTTGGCTGCTCTTAGATGTAGGGTTGGTACGGAATCATGTTGATAGCCAGGAAATAAGACTGGTGATGTCCTTTTTTCTTTTTTCTTTCTTTTATTTTTGTAATTTTGTGCATGGCAAATGTGCAGCAAGTGGGCGGCAGTGTTGTACGTTTACGGGATTGAAAAATTACAGGACAGACTAAGGCTAGGGCATTTTAACAGATGGGACAGCAGGGGAGGCCCACTGTGTACTTTGGCCGCAGAGGCACCACATGCGGTATGTGACATAGACCAGAAGCTGGTTTAATGTAACCATATCATTAAGTTTGGACATTTGCAGTTCGAAAACTGTGAAAATCATGAAAGATTTGAAATGTTGCCCAAAAATCCCTTTGCATGCAGTTTTATAGACATTTTTTGCATGTTTTGCATTGCAACACCCTGTTTACCAGCACTGTGGGCCATGCTTAGTGTGTTTGTTCATTTATTTTGTTGTCTTACAGGTAGTCATGAGTCTGACCTTCTACCTTGAGCTGTGACCTGTGACCTTGACCTTGAAAGGGGTGAGGTTTGGGGCATTCAGTTTGCTAAATGCATGAGAAAAAATGCACTTATTCAATTATTAAAGTTGTGGGGTGGGATGGGGGGGTGGGAGGGTGGGGTGGGGGGGGGGGTATTGGTGGTGGGGGGTGGAGGTCAAAGGTTAAGATAAAAAATACAATGAAGCAGTGTCTGCAGGTTCATTTCATCAGACAACTGACCTCAGAGTGAAATTACCTGCCAAAAGAATGTGACAAGCATCTGAGGTGTCATTCTGCTGTTAACTGTCATGAGGGATGTGTCTGGTGTCTATTCCGAGCCGAACACAAGCACTTTTACACCGCGTAAAGCTCATTTGAGTGCGTTGTTATGGGATCAGCAGCTGCGGCCACTGGTACAGGCTTTTACAGGAGTGTTCACAGGTTTGACACACATTCTTGCTGCATTTGCAACACTCTGACAAGTGTGTTCTATATAAAAAAATGAACTGTAAATATCCATTTTTTCTGCTAACTCCTAAATAAGCACTCCAGAGACTTGTGTGAGTATGGGGTGTGTCCTGTGTAACATAGTTTCAGCTGTTTTGTGTAGTCGTTTGGCTGCGGGATAGCTCAGTAGACTTAATGTTTAAATTGCACAGCTGTTTCATGATTTTTTGGCCTAAGGAAAAGATTGCAAGCAGCATATAGAGCAATAATAATAATAATAATTATGGTATTTATAATGCACTTATCTTATAATAATTATAACTCTAAGCGCGCACTCACAACTTGCGCACGCAATCGCACGCTTTAGACAACGACTCACAAACCACAAAATAGTGAAATACATTACGACAGTCTGCTTAGGGTAGGGAGTGTGGTGGTATATTGCTAGAACTGTTGAAAGAGGTGAGTTTTGAGGGTAGACTGGAAGGAGGAGAGAGAGTGTTTCTGACGGAGAGAGAGTGGGAGAGTGTTCCAGATGGATGGACCGTATACTGAGAAGGAGCGGGGGCCGAAAGTGCTGAGTTTAGTGCGGGGGATGTGGAGGCGGATAGGGTCGGAGGCGGAGCGGAGGGAGCGAGGAGGAGTGTAGGGGTGAAGTAAGTTTGAGAGATAGACGGGAGCGCAGTTGTTCAGGGATTTGTAGCAGAGAGACAGAATCATGTATTGGATGCGTTGGGGGATGGGGAGCCAGTGAAGGAGTTTGAGCAGGGGAGTGATGTGGTCGGATTTTTTCTTTCTGAGGACGAGGCGGGCGGCATTGTTCTGGACGCGATGGAGAGTGAAAGTGGTGGAGTGAGGGAGGCCGGAAAGGAGAGAGTTGCAGTAGTCGATGCGAGATAGGATGAGAGAGACAACAAGTTTGATGGCAGCTTCGGTAGTGAGGTATTTTCTGATCTGACCGATGCGGCGGAGGTGGAAGTAGCATGCCTGGGCCGTTGCGGAAACAAAGCTGGTCATGGAAAGAGAAGAATCGAGGATAACGACGTGGTTTTTGGCCGAGTCAGAGAGGGAGATGGGGGTGCTGTCGAGTTGAAGGTGGAGGGAGGGAGGGAGCTGGGAAAGTTTCTGGTGAGTGCCTACCAGCATGACTGGTTACAGGCCTCTTCCTGCTTACTATCACCAGACAACAGGGTCAATGAGGATGCCTGGGTGTTGTCTTTTTGGCTGCCCTGAGATACACAAGGAAATGGCCTTCAGTTTGAAAGCTCAATTTTCATCAATGTCAGTGTTAGGGTAACCTTTTTTAGTTGTCCAGCCCACCGGGAGTCAGTTTGACTGTATTGCATGTTTATGTAAACTGGTAAAAACAGAAAAAGTAGGGGGGTGAGTAATGATAAAATATGAAAAAAAAAAAAAAAAAAAAAACTTTCATGTGCCTGTGCTTCAAATGCAACGTTTCTGAGAATCAGATATATTACTTGAAGTACATGCCAATTTTGGAGGAATTCTGACCATATCTAGTCTGTTTTCATGGCATCAGATATGCATGATTCAAAACATTAACAGTATAGTGAACGCCACAATGATGTGCAAGACATAATGGTCCATAACATACAGATGCAGCAACATTCAATGGTATCACTTTGGGTTTGACTTAGCTAGTGTCTAAGGATTGCACAGATGGCAGATTGAATGGAGTTCAGGTGGGAGAGTTTCTCTGACAGGTCATGTTACATATTCAAATGAGACAGGTGAGGCAGTGGAAGGACCGGTGTTTAAAAAAAAATCTTTTGCCTTCTTTGGCATTTTGTACAAAGGCAGCATGCTGGAATTTGCTTAAAATCTCTTGATAGATGAGCAGAGACATGTTTGGTGCTTTGATTCATACCAGCCTTGACTTAACCAGCGGACTCTTTTCTGCCCTAGTTTGAGTTGCCAATTAGCGGATGGTGATTTGAGGCGTGTACCAGTTTTGGTTGCGCTTGGACGTAGGGTTGGTACAGAATTATGTTGATAGCCAGGAAATGAGACTGGTGATGTCCTTTTTTAAATTTTGTGCATTGCAAATGTGCAGCAAGTGGGCGGTAGTGTTGTTTAGGGGATTGAAAATTAGGGGATGACTTGGACAGACTAAGGCTAGGGGACTGCAGGGGAGCCCACTGTGTACTTTGGCCTACAATATCAACAAGGGACGTAAGTTCACTGCGCCCATGTTATCAGGGAAGGTCACTCTCACTTCAACAAAGTGGGAAGTAAATTATGACTTCACCGCATTTTGGAATTCCCCTTCGTCGCGTTTACTGATCCATCGTTTACTGCTTGGTTAGATCTTCCGGAAACAGCTTAGTTAAGCTTACTTCAGGATTGGTTTTGTTGTAGACCTCGTTGTTCATGATTTGTAGGCGGTCATGGCGTAAGTATTCTGATTTACTCTTTGTTTTCCTACTTTCGGTCTTCCAGCAGGGACGTCTTGGTTGTAACTGGTCTTCTTATTGTTCATTTTGATAGCCCTGTAGTCTAGCTTGAGCAATATCCCAAAGTAAGTAGTATCGCTACGACTCCTATGCTCTTAACGTATCCGTGACGTCTGTGTCTTTTCTGAACGTAGCTGTTTAAGGAAGGAAGGAAGGAAAATTTGAACAGGGATAGGGACTTCCAGCTCTCGCTGATTTTGTCAAGGGGGGGGGGGGGGTGGAGGGGGGGGGGGGGGATGGGGGTCTATGTTTGGCTGTTCGTCGCTGCCGTCCGCGCAGCACTTTTGTATCAACCCTCTCGTCATGGCCATACGTGCCCTAGAGGGCAGGTTGGGGGGAAGAGAGGGCGGGTTTTTTTGTCTATACATGTTACTTTCCTTTATTTTTCCGCCCCCGGTACGTTAAGATAGTCCCCCATGAGTTCGAGGGAATGCCCCATAGGTCTCTACCAGGAGGCTTTTTGACCAACTGCCCCCCTCCTAGCGGAGAGAGGGTCCCGGGGGCCGGCGACAGGCATCTGAGGCTCCCCCACCGAGCTCCTCGGTTGGACGCGCCCGGGGGCTGGCGGCCGGCTCTGGGGTCCATCTTTCCAGTATTGGGCCGTAGAGGAGGACACTCCTGGAAGGTCCACTCTACGGGACAAGGGGGCTTGTCAACCTACGGGGGCGAGGTACCCTAGATGGCACTCCAACACCGCGTGACTCCCCGCTCGCCTGCGTACGGTCACCACCCATCAAAATAAATAGGATACCCAGAGAGGTTTAGCATCCTTCCTCCATGCACTCCCTGGGCAATGGAGGGGTACAACACCTCCCTACAGCGAAATACAGAAACACATGTAGCTTTTTAACATACATTCTCGTGTTTTATAGTTTATTGGTGAGGTTGTTTTGGGTACTTTAAGACATTAAACCTTAAGCTCAGAATTTGTAACTTGAGAAGTTGTCCTTTATTGAATACATTACAATTCAGGAAACATAATGATGTGACGTACAGTTCAGCTGGAGTGGTCACTTTTCAATGCTTTTAACTCATTTGAGACGTAGGCATCAAGGGTAATGGGCATAAGCCACATATCCAGAGGCAGCATGTCTTGAATGAGTCTTGACACTGCCTAAAGTATGCTGTATGTTGTACACTGTTCTGTGTTAATTTAGGTCAAGCTTTTCATGTTTCACTTACTATGAGTGTAGATCTTTTTACTTGATGCTGACTGCTACACATCCGGCCAGATGACAGCATGTTGAGTGCTCACTCTCATAACAAGTGATAGTTCAAGGGTGGTGTCCAAAATAGCATGTTGCCTGTGGGCACCAAGTTAGTTTGGCACCACCCTTGAAGTATATATGTCATGCTTGATGCATATCTTTTATGTAGTGTGTCAGTGCTAGAAGGGATGATCTGTCAGGATGTTCATGGATTTTAAAACTAGCTCTACATGAACAATTTCTCATAATACAATATACGTTAAATTTGTATTAAAAAAAAATAAAAAATTAGATGTGTTTGTTTGTTTGTCTTCACTCATGTAGCTTGCATTCTACACTGTCCATAATCTGCTACTTGTCTATTTCAGGACTTCGGCATCAGATGTTACCTTAATCTTTGCTGATGTGCAAGAGGAAGTTGAATACAATTCTAGACTGTACAAGGAAATGCTCAACCCATTCAAAGAATTTGTTGATGCTGTGCAGCTGAAAGACAGTTCACACATCAGTAGGATACTTTCAACTGAGGACATGGTATGTACCTGTATGCAAAATGTGCATAATATATATTTTGCTTGGATCACAGATGTATTTAACATACTTTACATAGTCCCTGTCAGTAGTACTGGTTGCAAAACATTAACTCTTTTAGCCCCAAGATCCCATTTCTCAAATTTTGGAGATGTTGCCTAATGACTATGTACTACTTTTAGGAGATGGATTGACAATGATAATTCAAGGGTAGTGCCAGATTTGCTTGGCGCCTGAATGCACTTAGAAGCTAATCTGGCACTACCCTTGGATTATCATGGTCAATCCATCTCCTGCTATAGGGACTCAGGGCTAAATGGGTTAATACTGATAAAGCAATACCATTTAAGCACCTGTTCCACGACAGTCTTAGGACTGGTGACTGTCTAGCTGCCAAATGTGTCAGAAATTGCTTGCAGGAAGGGTGCACCAGTCATTGCGCAGACATCATCAGCATGACAGCCAGCATATTGCTGTAAATAGAGTAGATGTCTGTCAGTGTCACAAATGAAGCACTCTCAGTTCTACTTTCCCCTCTTATGCAGTGGGACTGAAACATCTCTGTTGTTGCCCTGATTCAGCGGAGTCATTCTGGAGAGAGCCAGCCTCATCTCTGTCTGGTAAAAATCAGCACTGCCTTTGGCTGTGGAAAGTGTGTCTGCAGAAGAAATCTGGCTACCCCCTTTACACTGCAGAATTTTGGCAACTTATGCTTGCCAGCCTTCTTCTTCTTCTTCCTCAAACACCCTCATGCTTGCCAGCCTATAAACAGCCATTAATTGTGTCTGCTGTGGAAAGGCTGCTAGCTTTAAACTCTCTCATCAGCATATTGTTGACCCAGCATGGTCATCTCTGTGCGACCCTTAAGTGGATGCTTTTCTGCAAAAAGGACATAAAAAAAACACAATGTCATTGAATATTGTTGAGCTGAGTTTATGGTCCCCATGCAGGTGGGGCTGAACTAGGTAGTGATCAGATCTGAGAAAGTAGGCATTATTCCATTTATTTGCTCATTATATTGTCACTGATTAATTATTTTGGCTTATGTGCAATAGCAAAAGTGAGTCTGTGTAATGGGCCATTTGTCGTATGACCGGCATCCAGGTTCCGGTGTCTGTGGAAAATTGTAATGTTGGCATTTTCTTGGAGACTTCAAGCTTTTTGTTGAAAGTATAGGCACCGCGGCCAGTTTTTGTTGCAAGATCTGACGTTCAACTATTTGACAAGTTTAACGAAGTTGTTTTGGTTTTTTGGGTCTGCGACCGTCCGGTTATGATAGATGCATTATGGGCCACATTCCAGCGTGGTTGTTTTGAATGTCCAGTCTGTCAATGGAGAGCTACAACTCGTGACGTTTTGTCGCAACTGTTTTCATAAATCTGACGTTCGATCACTTCTGACGTTCTATTGTAATTATTGATAATATAATGAGCCAAATGTTTATTTTATAAATATTGTAAGTGACCATTTCCAAGAGTTTGAATCGCCCGAGACTCCAGTACCGATTTAAGGCAGTAAGTTAGAGAATGAAGATGATTTCTTGTGATAACAAGTTTTATTGCGACAACCGCTGCTGTAGCAACTCTGATGTTCGATCGCGAACACGTGTCGCAAATCTGACCTCCGATCGATGAAAGTTGGTAAATGAGTTATTTGGATGAACACGGTCACCAATGTATTTTTTGTCATTTGGTGGACACGTGCAGTTGTTGTGACGCAAACGTAAGATAATGAGATCAAGGAACAGGTGAATTTCATCACATAATAATGCAATGATAAAAAATTTATCGGACGTCAGGCTTGTGCCAACATTTGTTGCTGCAATCCTGACGTTCAACACATATGGATTGTCAAACTTTTGGGGGAGAAGGCACTGGTTAAATGAGCCATTTTGGACAACCAGTTGCATAGCCGTTAGGACCTTCTGAATCTGAGGGTCAGAGTTAAAATAATGCACTCAGCCTGTACACAGATGAAATTTATTTGAATATTTGTTTTATTTTTACAGGCGCAGACTGTTTAGCACATCATGTTTTATCATGTAAATTACATCAGAAAGCTGTATGCAGTTTGTTCTTCATATCTGTTTTGTTTGTTAAATATTGTGCTTGAAACTGGGGGAAAGGCTTTGTGTTTGTGGCTTCTAATAACTATCCCGGGGATATCTGCTGCAATCATGATGTTCGACATAAGTTACAAATTCTGGCCCTGACTGCCAATAAATATATTTGGGCAGCAAAGATGACTCTCATTATGCTCTTCTGTGTGCATGTATTCCTGTGAGTGGTATATATAACGTGACAAAGTGTGTTTTTCTTGCTTGTAGGATATTTTAAAAATTGAATATGCTCGGATGTCAGGTATTGCAACACAAATCATGTTCAGGGATTAGAACGTTCTAAGCCAAAGAGCAGTAATTGTTTGGATAGGTCAATTGTGACCACTACTTATTATTTTAACTGTTTGGAAACAGATTTGTGTTTTTTATCCCACCAATTTAGAGGCACTATGTCGCAATACCTGATGTCCGACATATCCAGACTTAAAATTTTTAATGGCCATTTTCTCAAAAACCATTTCAGATATTATCTTTTTCTTTTACAAACACATTACCAGTACAGTGTACATCACCCAAATACATTTTCTGGCACTTTCAAACTTTGATTTTCAACCCAGTTGTCCTCTTTGTGAGAGCACCTTTTGGCACTTAGTCACATATATATTACATTACATTTCTGGCGAATAAAAAATATATAACCATCCGCAACAAGCCATCAAAACATAGCAAGTTTACCTCTTCAGCACACAGGGAGGCCATGCTCGAAAAAAATTTGTCACCACAAAACTCTTTGGTGTCACAATGTAGGGCATGCAAACAAATAGGAGGTTGGAGTTCACATCGGACATCAATGATGTTGAGGAAATGCTTCGAGAATTGAAGTAACGTAAAGTTTACACACACAGGCGGAAGGGAACTTCAATGACCAACACCAAATGTATGCTTCAGCCATGTAGAACCCAGCAAATCTGATACTGTTGAACATGTTTGACCGTGTAAGTACCTTGTCGCATGTGTAGGATGGTGTAGAGAACAGGCTGAAACGTGTGCTTAGATGTGACCACAGACATACATAACTATGTCTATTTTTGAAGCTGGATGTGAGAATTGTGTGTGCATGCTTGTCTCTGTCTATATGGTGACCTATCGTGTGAGCCAACCCCGATTCGATTCCTGGAAGTAAGTGTTTTGCTAAAATATGCCGTCTGTCACAGAGGTCATACTGCCTGCACAGTTGGCACCACTTGAAGAATCACCTCGTTATTAGTTTTTTCTTTACAACTGAGTAACAAGTGGCGTCTGGCGCACATAGATTCGCTAGACATATTGGCGGTTCATATGGGGTATGCAGGCAGTGCATATGAAAATATAGTAGGTCTCTGGCCACTTTATGAGAAAGGTACTATTATAGCATAAAAGTGGAGTGTTCGATCGTGTACTATCATTTTTAGATAGACCGAGCAACTCCCATTCTTAAATTGTTTGATTCATAGTCACTGAGAGTGAAGCTCGAGGTGACTATGAATGTAACAGTTTGAGAGTGGGTCGAGTTGCGAGGTCTGTCTACAAAGGATAGTATACAAACACTCCACTAAAGTCTTTTATAGAACCTTTCACAACATTCAACCATGTCCTAAACTTTTCATTCAATGTCTGCAAGCAGATGAACCTGATGTAGTTACCCCTCTAACCGTCAGATTTGTTAGCTAAAATCTGAACTTAGCAACAACATAGTCTAACTGCGGTTGCATAGATCATTAGATGCATTTTAGACTTAGGTGAGCGACCCATAGACAGTCCAGGGGGGAAAAACGGATTTGTTCAATAGCATGTCTGTTGAAAGGTCCTGGTAAATCAAAGTGGCACAGTTGGAGTGCGCCTGAGTTGATCAGTGTTCAGGTCGTACTCCATAGGCAATATATTTCCCTGTCCCCCATAACCCGCCCGTCAGGGCTGTCCATAATCACCTCGGTGCTGTGGACGTTAAACCTGAACTAACCAACCAACCGACCCATATACATGAATCTGATAGGAACTCGATCCGAATCTGAAGCAGGTCCGAAACAGAAAAGTTTGTGTCTTTCCATATGCCCAATGCAGAAACAAATTTGCATCCAACATTGAACGAAAATGACGCAATGTTTTAAGGAAAATTGCATCACCTCATCTGGTTCTGATCGTATTCATGTAGGATTCGTGCTTTTGGAACTGTAGCTTAACAGCTAAATTAGCATGGAAACGTTGCAGTCGGTTGTTCCAAGCAGCACTAATAACAGTTAGAACCAAGTTAGGGTGTAAAGAAATCACCATTGCAATTGTAGCTTACAATATTTAGTCTTTGATTTAATTTCCAAACTTACAAGCACTGTGCTACATCTCGCTCCTTTCATTCACTGCATAACATTGGTACAGACTATATGAAAACAAATGCTGTCATCAAATAGTTTAACATCTCTTGGATGACTCGGTCATAGTCGGCAAAATGTGGAGTTGTTTCTGACTTTCACCAACATTCTCCATGGAACCTTGTTGTGCAACCAGCCCCTGGAACATGGGAATTCACACAACAAATGGATATATTTATGTGTGACGTCAAAGTATGGGACACAAAACGAAGCGTCATCTGAATGGCATGAGATGCAGAGTCAAAGTTATGTGGGAAGTTCATGACGTTAATTTTATAAATGTAGGTTTTTCCAAATAAACTTCGTCACCAGAACAAAAATGTCCACAGAGTGCAGTCTACACACGGTGACATTTGGACATCCAGTGCTAAAGTTTGCGCACTTTGGCTATTGCAAAATGTTTGTACAGTGAGGGAATTGAAAAGCATCTGGTTTAGAATCTGTTTTCATGACATAGACAAAGACCAAATCTCCCCAAATTGGAGCAGCATACTAAGATATCCCAGAAAGCTTTGCGAGGTAAGACTAGGAAATATAATGTGGGGATGCTATGTACGTAAATTTGGTCTTGAAAGGTTCTATTATGGCACAGAAGTGGAGTGTGGGTATGCTATCTTTTCTAGACAGATGGAGCTACACCCTTTCTCAAACTGTTTGATTTGTAGTGACAGAGAGCAAAGCTTGAGGTGACTGTGAATCTAACAGTTTAAGGATGGGAGTCGCGAGGTCTGTCTAGAAATGATTGTACATGAACACTCCACTTTTATGTTTTATAGAACTTTTCACAACATCTGCAGTTCTGGTCAAAATCAAACACAACTGTCCTGAGCGCAGACATGTCCCTTTAAATTCTCATGGACACCGAAATGTTACTTAACTGTTCTGGACAAAGAAATGTTCATTTAAACTGCTCTGCTCAGGTAATCCACTCCAAAGTTATGTGAACCCTTGATTAAAGTGAAAACTAATGTGAAAGTTTATTTCAGAAACATCGCCAAATCATGGGATGGGTACAGTTCAGACAGTTCAAGGGTTACTGGTCCTGGGTCGACCACTGTTGGCTTATAAAATGTATGATAGTCCATATACACCAAATTGGATCTCTCTGGTTTCTTCGCGATTACCACTGGCGATCTGGAATCTGATGACTTCCAAGTCTGGCGTCTCCCCAACATTCTCCCTCAGTTCTTCTTTCACGTTGCAAAGCAGATGACAAAGCTTGTCGCGAACCGGCTTGTTGGATGTCAGACCAACCTCTCGCTGGACAATATCTGCAGTCTCTGAGTCGGGTGCAAATCAATGCCCGAACTCCGTAGATTGGACTCTCAGCATCTCCTGTTTCTTCCTCTCCTTCTCCTGCAGCTCTGACATCTCCTGACTCAGAGGAGCTCCGTCTCGCTCGTGTCCGTCATTCATCTGGATTTTCGGCGACCCCATCTGTTCTTCGCGGTGGCACTCGGCATCATGCCGCAGACTGTCCAACTCTTGCACCTGTTTTTGCTGCAAACGGTGGACAGCTGCTCACTGTTCCGCCTCCAGCTTCTCTCGCTCGCTGGCCACGGTCGCGTCCACCTAGTTCTGCATTTGCTCCAGCGCCTTGCGCTTCTCTTCCTCTAACGTGTCTCTAATCACCGTTACTGCTTGTATGTTGTCAGCCACTTTTAGAGGAATGGTCTGGTGTCTCTTCTTTGCTTGACTTCTTGTGGTAACAGCACATGTTTCAGGTCTCCACTCCAGATCTGGATCCTCTACGTTTCTGGCGCCGTTAACATTTCTGATGATAAAATAAAAATCATAAACTGGGTCTTCACACACAACGCCTTCACCTCTCCTGTCAGGTACGGGGTGTTGACACTGACCTTGGCAAGAGGGGGTGACTCTCCCACTTCCGTCAGCCCAGACGAGGGTTGTCCACTCATGTAGCTTCTGGTCTTCAGTTAATAGGTCCTCTCTCAGGATGATGCAGCTACAACCTGTGTCTCTCAGCACTCTCACTGGTGTGTTTCCGACAAATCCTGACACCACCGGCATGTTCGGCACTTCATTCTAAGGCAGCGCAATGTTTGAGACTGGTAAAAATGTAGCCCCATCTCCTACTGGGATGCGTCCGTTTTTTGTTGTTGAAAGATTCAATCAGCTTCGGTGTCACTCGCCTTTCTGCAGATTCAAAGTCACTGGATGACGTCACATCAATGGCTAGTACAGCGGCGGCTCTGTGTTGAGACGTGGTACTGCTTCTGCCTGCTATCCCGCGATCTTGGTTGGATCTTTTGGTGTTATCGCCTCTGGGAATATCCTTAGAAGGATACCGTATCGCCTTGTGTCCACTCTTTCCACAAAGGAAACATGTCAGGTTCTCTACCTGCATGTATTTCGGGGTGTCTCTGACATTGTGGATTTCCTCTGCTGGTGCAGACACACGCTGCGGCTTACTGGGCCCGAACTTCATGTTGTGGGCGTCAAGGTATCTTTGAGCGAAGTCAGCCAGGGCCTTTAGGGACTGGTCTTTTTGCTCCCTGAGGTGGGCGGCCAGGTCCTTAGAACATGCGTTGAGGACTTTTTCTTTGATAATGAGGTCACACAGGTCCTGGTACTCCTTGTTTAAATCAGCCAGCTCTATCCATTTCTCCAAGTAGCTCCTGATTCTTTCAATGAATAGGCCGGTTGTTTCTCCTTCTTCAGGCTTGCAGTTCCGAAATCGTCGCCTGTAACCCTCTTCAGTGAAATCGTACTGTCTCAGCAGGGCGGCTCTCAACTGCGTATAATCTTCGGCTTCTTTTCTTGGCAAGCGGGTGTAAAATTCAAGTGCTTTGCCAGTTAGAAGTGCGCTCAACTTAATAGCCCAAGTCTCCAGTTATTGCTGCTTGCAAAGCGCTCGAATCGCTCCAGATAAGCGTCCATCTTATCTGAATTTTCAACAAAAGGTGGAAGTTTTGGCGCACAGGCTGTTTGCTCTCTACTGGCTGATGTTGTTGCTTCAGTAGCTCTCTGGCTCTGTGCCTCTATCTCCATCTGCTTTAGATGAATTTCATGTTGACGCTGCCTCTCCGCCTCTTCTCGCTCCTCTTTTCGTTGTTTCTCTCCCTCTTTTTGCTGTTTCTCGGCCTCTTCTCATTGAATTTCGAGTTTCCAAATTTCACGCTCTTTAGCTCTTTCTTCTCTCTCCAGTCTCTCCTTTTCTCTCTCCTTTACAAACTCGAGGAGTTGAGCTCCTTCAAGTCCACATTCCTTTCCAATTTTCAGGAATGTTTCCATTTCCGATGTCGCCATTTCTGCGTTTCACTGCTGGCTGTTTTCTCCAGCTACCCTTTCCACTGAGCCAACTGAAGAAGTCCCATCGGAGGTGCCAAAATGTTACGTGTTGAGTCGTAGTCGTAGTATGATATCACACCAGATGCACGCACGTAAGGTTCTTTTAAAGAAACTTCACTCAGCCTCAACCTGTCACACGTGGCTTAAGGATGTAGGCTATACTGGAGTAACAGTTCCAACAATATTTTATTTCAGCGATGCGATCTCCACACAATGCATTCCCAAATGCACCAACACTGATACAATGTCTCCTCTGCGAAATATCAACACTGGCGACACAATGCGTTTCTCATACAACGTACACCACCGTTACGCTGCATCTCTCACAATGTACACCCTATACGGGCCAAGTACCTACGATAAACTGTGTGTCCCTACAACTGACAATGTATGACAATGTACAAACGTGCTTCCCAGCACAAACTTTTATAGTATAATAACTTTCCAGAATAATCCAGCGAATTCACACAACGCAATCAATCAGAACGGAACACGTAACAGAAACTCATAAATATTAATGAAAAAGAACTTTCTAGAATAAACTACAATAGTCTACAAAAATTTGACTGCTAATTTCAGCCCCAAATCCCAGTGTATAATGATGTCACACAAGAGTATGGCAGACAGTCCACGACCTTTCATAACACATACTGACCGGCTGCCAACTTCACGCGCACAGAAAACAACTATGGCTATGAATATTAGAGTGGCTCAAACACTGTGTTGCAAAATGTTGGCCACACTCTGACGTCACATATAAGGTCACTCGACAGAGCGCGACTTCGCTCGAACGTTCTAGTCTATTCTCAGCGAATCTACGCATCACAAAAATCGACTGCTCTTCTCCGTGCGACTTTGCTAGAAACTTCCGGACTAAACTTAGCGTATCATAACAAAGAAAATTCCGCTCTATACGCGAACGATAGAGAATCTTACTGAAAAGGTATGTGATTCGTAACCATGATAGCTCAAATAAATATTGGATCGTTTCCTACGATTAATACATGCATGCTCTCACAGAACAACACAGCCACAATCGTAACACTGACAATATAAGAAATCTCCTCACACTCACTCAGGCAAGTGCCTGGATTTGGTCTTCCCTGCGTTCATAAGGGCCTGACGATGGTAACTAAATGCAGATCCGCTGCGCCACCGCGTGCGCAACACCCCGTCGCAGACTCAATTCAGAATAGTATTCTGAATTGAGCCTGTGATGGGGTGTTGCGCATGCGGTGGTGCAGTGGATTTGCATTTAGTTACCATCATCGGGCCCCTATGCCTGCGTTGGGCATATGTAACAGGTATCATATCTTTCTTCCAGGAAAAGGTGGATTCAAAATTTAGAGTGGAGGGCAACAGTGCTGCCTCAGGACTGCTGCTGGAGTGTATGAAGAGGAAAAATAATTGGTTTGCAGCCTTCTTGGCAGCTTTGAAAGACGAGAGACTGAAAATGACAGATCATATACCAAAATTCCAGAAAATAAAAGGTATTATATTTGGTTATATTTGATTATTCACAGGGTTGCATCACATACAGATCTATGGATGTACATGTAAGGCCTGTATTTGAGCACTTTATCACATTTAAAAAATCTGCAAAAAGGTTGTAAATAAGCATTATAAGTAGGGGTATAAACCCATACATAAATCACGGCAAAGAGTCTGATCATATTTCTTGATAACTGTAGTTGAGCTATACCGATACATGCCAGTAGGAGTGTATAAACACACTTCAAGTTCAACAAACAATCTAAAATGAACACTGTAAATTTATGTAAATTATGTGATATTTAACGTGATGTTTAAATTAATTAGCTTACATGTTTTATATGATATGCAGTTATAATGTGATGTGTATAATGGTTGCTTTCTTCATTCGTCTCACTTTAGATTAATATGTTTCTTACTAATCCTTTGACCTCTTTCTTTTATGAGCTGTAACAATTAGAATATCCCTTTTTGGACAATAACATATCTTGAATCAGTATTACTGTTTTAATCATAAATGCTATTTCCTGAAAGAAATACTAAACACAATACCAGAGAGATCCAAATTGCCTCGCCTGTCACCAAATGTCAGTAGCAGGCAAGGCAAAGTCGTTCTGGGAGTGCAAATGGCGAATGCAAATTTCACATTGCACATGCACAAATTGTTTGGGCTCCCAGATTTAACTTGGTTGGTAGTCCGAATGGCAGTGTGCTAGGGTCTTTGAACACTTGGTTCTACCTGAATATGTGCAAGGCAATGAACAGGTATGAATGAATGTGTGACTGAATTATGTATGTAATTGCAGCAAAAAAATCGATATGACCACTACCACTGTCAAAGCTTTAGGAGGTATAAAAACCTTTTGCAATTTTGAAACAGGGTATGAAAATCTTTTAAAATAAAGTGGGGTTATGAAAACCTTTTGCCCTCTGATATGCAACTATTGTTCATTTATTTATGTTCGCAGTCACTTTGTAAGTCCTTGTAGTGCTTTTAATGTGTTTGCATGTGTGCATGTGAATTTTGTTGGTCAAACAAACTAATGTTGCAATGTGTATTGCAATGTGTATCCGTGCTTGCAGTAGTTTTGTAGTTTATATCAGTTATTTAGAGGATTTGTTAAAACATTTTAGAAGATAAGATTCTTTACCACATTAGTAACTTTCTTTACTTTATTTTGGAGACTTATTGTGAACTTGCAAGAAAAAATGTCTACTGCTTCTCAACTGATCTTATCTTACAGAACACGTATCCTATCTTATCTCATCTATTCTCGCTTCATCTGTTCACATGTATGTACCACAAATCATTCATTCATTATTATTTTCCTCCACTTTCAGTAATCAGTTGAGCTAACTGCATATCACAATAAAATACATGCACTGATTTTTTGTACTCATGAAGCATACTGAATTATTAAAGCAATAGTGGACGCGCGATGGAGGGAAGAAATGAAGAGAAAGCCAGCTCGTGCAAGGGTGTCTATGGTACATCAGAACCCAGCACCTAGTAGTGGTGGTATTGCAGCAGATTCGGAGAACAACAATGTCGTATCTATCCCACAGAGCGACTTCCAGCTCGGTCCTGTTGCCAACCGTGAAGGTAAGTAAACTGGAAGTTTTTGAGTATCTTCCATTTGTAGAAGAGACTTTTTGGCTCACATGCAAAGCAAAAGTGAGTCTATGTTCTGGGCCAGTGGTCGTCCGTCCATCATCTGTCATCCATCGTCCATCCGCCATCGTTGATGGTAAACTTTAACGTTGGAGTTTTCTTGGAGACTATTTAAGCTAGTCTTCAAACTTGGCTCAAGGATAATTTGTGGCAAGACTTTTCTGGACATACCAATTTCAGTCACCTCTCATGAAGATCAAGGTCACAGGGGATCAGGAAATATATATCAAAAATAGCTATATTTTGACATCATTTGTTTTTTCTCAAATACTAGAGCTCAGGAAATACGTCCAAAATAGCCATATTTTGAGAAAAGATGTTTTTGTCTCAAATACTATTCACAACTTCAAACCCAAACTTGCTACAGAGATACCTGATGGTAAGACCTATCTATAGAAATAATTTGGATGACCCCTCCAAAGGTCAAGGGTCACAAGAGCTCAGGAAATAGGTAAACAAGATGAGGATTTCATCCCAAAGTCTACCATATTGTTTGGAGCTCACTTGCGTTTTTCTTTTAGGAACATTCAGAGTTGTTCATATTTTTAAGCTTATGCTTCTGATCCATTTCCCTCCCCTCTAAGCCAACCTCTGATTAACACACATGCCAGCACACACAAATAAAGACGGACACACAACGCTTCCCACCATTGATACGCTCTGTGGGCTGGAGTAGCGACAGGAATTCTAAAGAAGAAGAATAGCATGAGCAGCAAAATGACTTCACAATAAGCATCATGGCATTGCTGGTCTCATGACGCTGTGTACATTGTGATGAATTTGATGTTTCATGTCACTCATTCGAAAGGCATGCAGCCTCTTGCAGAGCTGACTGTTTTGTTTCACACAGCCTCTTCCAGGGCTGACTGCTTGATGGGAGTAAATAGTGGCTCCAAAACTTGTAAGAATGAATGAATTATTATTGAAAAAGTTGAATTGGCACAATGCTGAATTACGAATTCATTCAATATCTCCCTTTAATCCCCCCTCATCCCCCCCCCCCTCTCCACAGCCATTTTGAAGAATAAGGTGGAATATGGCCCATGCCCACAAAATCTCTTCTGTATGGGCTTTCATGCATATTCCACCTTTTCCACAAAATATTCGCAAATATCATACAAAAGTAGAAAGACTGTCTTCCTAAATGAAGGAGAACATCGCGCCAGCTCATACACATGTAAAACACTGACGTGCTGTGATTTGCATCAATTAGGAACATTGTATAAAACACTGACGGATTTGGTGCTTTTACGTCACCCTCACTGTTTGTCTGATGAAATCAAGGAGTCTTACTTTTGACATTTTTTCCACATTGAACTTTTATTTTTGAAAACGTTGAAGAGTTACAAAGCTGGCTAAAGAACTCATCCAATGTCTTTTTACAAAATAGCCATATTCAAAATTTCAAGTGCATAATCAAAATTGCAGACTCTAATCTGGGTCAACCAACTTTATATCAACGGTTTTTTTGTCTTCAATAAGCCCGGGTCTACCCTGGGGGACTTGGGTGGGGTTAACTACTTTTTAGTTCCCAGGGTCACCCTGGTCAGCCCCACAGGGTGGGCTTTCCCCTCTATTCTGGGGAATTTGTTTCTGTCTACCCTTGGTCCATGCACCTGTATTTTCCTTCTTTAAACTCTCCCTACTGTCTGCGCTGCCTGTAGCTCTTGATTCCTTTTCTCTAGTAAGTGGCACCGTTAATTCGGGCGGACCGTCTGGGGTTCTTTCTCCGGGTACTCCGGCTCTTCCTCCCCCTCTCCTATGGTACCGGTTTCAGGCCACTTTATAAATTTCATATACAAGCGATCAAAATTTCCGAAACCTCAGTAGCTGAACTGACCCTTCGCACCACGTGAATGTCTTGTGTTTGTCTTGTACTGTGTTTGTTTTTAGAGTGAATGCGTGTGTGTCACTTGAGCGTGCATGTTGGGTGAAGTTCACAGCGCTTTGAGACAATTCGCAGAATTGGGGAAAAGCGCCTATATAATAACCCGTATTATTATTATTATTATTATACATCCAATATTCTGTTTAGTTTTTTTTTCACAAGCAGTGCAAGCACGTCCTGAGAAAGTCTTGTTGCTGTCAGGACGTTAAGCAATGTACAGCCAATCTTCAATAAAACATCCAATTACAATTACAATATGCTCGGAGGCTCTCTTAGCCACCCCTTGAATAAAGTATTTCACCAAGTTTTATGCTTGTGAGTACAGAATATCAGAGATTCTTGTGTTTACATACATACGCACACACATACGCACATACGGCGCTTCGCACCAAAATGTCGTTCGACAGCAAGGTTAGAGTGGCTAGACATGATGTCATTTATATCGTGTTACTTCTTTGCCTGACCATGAGCCCCACTCGCGTGTTATGTCCTTTGCAGTCTATGGAATGCGCTTTGACCAGCCGCATCCTAAAGTTTACCTTACTTTCAATATGGTAGACAAAAATAGCCATATTTTGACAAGAAAATATTTTTTCTCAATTACTATTCACAACTTCAAAACCAAACTTGCTACAGAGATACCTGATGGTAAGTCACGGGGGTTTCACAGATGTGTGAAAACTGGTTAAATTTTGAAAAAACAGGGCTAATCTGGCACTACCCTTGAATTATCATGGTCACTCCATCTCCTGCAACTGGTACATAGTCATTAGCAACACCTCCACAATTTGAGAAATGGGACCTTGGGGCTAAAAGAGTTAAGGAGAGGGGTAAAGATTTTAACAGATTCAATATTGTCTGTTTGTAGCTCATTTACCTTATCATCATAGTTCAAGGGTGGTGCCAGAATAGCTTGGCGCCTCTAGGCGCCAAGCTATTCTGGCACTACCTTTGAACTAAAGCCATTGGTCTATATCTTATCTGTAAGTACTATAATGTAGCTTTCATATGGCAGCGTACAAATTTGAAGCTTTTGGCCTCGGTTGTTGGCATCCTTCTGTCTCAGTATGATATGGGTTAAAGTATAAGCTCTTTACAGAGCTACAGACAGACAATGCTGAATCTGTCAAATCTTTATATTGCCTATGGCTTGCGGCTCCATCCACTATGATACAACTTCCTGTAGCACATACACTATGGGCAGCGAGATCCGTCCAGCCAAGGGTTACCTAATGTGCATTTACTTGGCTATTTTTAGTGGTGAATGTATCATCACATGTCAAGCCGTTCTGGGTCCTTGGCATTGCACACTGGATTCAGAAACTCTTAGAATTAGTTGGTATCAAAGTACATAATACAGAAAAGCTACTCAGTAGGCAAAGGGTTAACTCTTTCGAGATGTGCCGCATCCGGATTCACGGCTTTACGTCGTGAATCCGGATACGGCACGTCTCGAAACAGTTAAATGTGTATAGTAACGACTATCAACTTGTACTTGGTGAGAGTTTTTGATGGCTGCATGCTGCAGTTTTTATTTCATACGTACCTACTGCTGTTCATTTGAACTTTCATTTTGCACAGATCAAAGTGAGGGGATGCAACATGATATGGGTGATGACGAGAACACAGAAGTGAAAAGGAGCCTGTCTTCTTCATCACAGGTGAATGGCCAGTTGTGAGAAACAGGTGGCATTGATCTTAGCAGGGAGAGAAGTAGGGTAAAGGAGCATTTAACCCCTTTTGCTACTAGCGGACGCAGATTGTGTTTCTAAAATCTTTGTTAACTCATACGAGACGTGCCACCTCTGGATACGTGGCTTAAGCCGCGTATCCGGAGGCGGCACGTCTTGAATGAGTTAATTCAAAGTCAAAGAGGCCTTGGCATTCAAGGAACATGGACACAAAGTGATGTCAGGAAGAGGTGTAGGTCCTCATGAGCCCCTGCTAACTGTGGGGGCTCATGGGGATCTATGTCTTGATGTTTGTGTTCAGGTTTCCTCAGCATAAGGATAATAATAATGATATGGCTGAAAATGTGAAAGATAGTCCAGATTTGAGACAAAATAAATCTTAAAATGTGAATTTTCATTGTTTTATCAAGTGAGATTGTGAGAGCAGTATATGCTGCTAAGATAACATTTCATCACCAAAATAATTTGGCAGGTGATTTGAAAATGCAGCAGATATTGGGAAAACCCTTTGGCAACACCCATAGTGTACATACATAGGACCCATAGTGTACATACATAAGATAAGATAAGATAAACTTTATTGCCATATGCATAAACATTAGGAATTTTTTGCGGCATAACTGACGAGCGTCCATAATGAACATCAACACATAAAACATACATACATCACAATCAAGCAGTCTCTAAAATAACAAAACACACATTAGTATAGCAGTCATTCTACTAAGTGTGCACACACATCTAAGTAAGTGAAGTAAAATAAATCTATAGCATAATAAACATTATGACAACAAAGACCACCAAGTGAGCCGCATCGAAAACAGATTAGCTAAATACATATCTATTCGTAAAACTGTATTTTATATCCTGTTTAAGAAGAGGTTTAATAGCACATATAAAGAACTATAAACAACTAAGATAGGCTGTACGTAATTCTAAAGGCACTTTGAATCAATCTGCTGAATTAAATCATATCACAGACACATTAGACAGGACCTGAACAGCCAAGGGATAAAAGCTCTTCTGAAAACGAGTGGTTTTGGCCTTGATGGATCTAAAGCGTAAGCCAGATGGCAAGGGCTCGAACAGGCTATGTGCAGGATGGTGCTCGTCATGTATGATGGAGCTCGCTCTCTTGATGGTGCGTGCATGGTACAGAGATTCCAGCGAGAGGAGATCGCTTCCAACAATATGAGATGCTGTTTTGATCACCCTATTTAGTTTCTTGCGGGCTTCGTCGGTTGCGCTGCCATACCACACCGTCATTGAGAAGGTAAGAATGCTCTCAATGGCGGCGCGGTAATACTGCACCCTGATCTGTTGACTGACGCCAAAAGACTTCAACCGCCGAAGAAGAAACAGGCGCTGCTGGGCTTTCTTTACTAGCTGTTCAATATTCTTCTCCCACTTCAGGGGCTGATGGTCGAGCTTTTACTGAATGTGAATAACGCTGTGCCACCGCACAAACTCAATACTATGACATGAAAGGGCAGAAAACTACGACATGCACAATAATCTGGAAGGCCAAAAAATATCCCAGCATGCACAGACTTCTTCTCAACACTTAGAGTCCGATCCTAAACCCTGTAGCAGAGTGCCATTAAAGAGGCCATGCAGCTGCATGTATTTTGTATGTATCGTTTTCAAACTTTACTTTTATTACTTTGTAAATTCTCCTTACAAAAATCATGCTGCCAGTTTATATCTACTTTTATTTTCATTTTGCAGAAAATGCTAATATACATGAACGGATTAGAATTAAGCCTGACACTTATATCCAAGATAGAGCCCAGTAAACGGGCATATGCAGGAATGATACTTGACTATGGAAAAAGCCTTGATACTAAACTGTTGGTTCTGATCAACGAGTAAGGTTGGTACATATTTGTGGCAAAATGTCTACTGAATTTCCTTCTTGCATGGTTTTAGGCGGATGGTGGTTTTGAATTTTGAAAACTGTTATGGAATCACAGTGCATTGCCTCCTGTGATTTTTTTTTTTGGTGCCTTCCGCAGCTTTCAGCCCTTGTATTGAGTTCTTGTGGTGGCCTGTTGCACAGGCGGTGGCGCAATGGTAATCGTATTCAGTAAAAGCTCAGTCAACAAGCCCCTGTGTTTATAACTTCACAATGTCACATCATTATCTTTAACTAGTCGACTAAAACAAGAAAAAGCAAACACTAACTTTGGTTTGCTTAAGAACATGCTTGAAAAGTAAGAATAAGAGTACTTTATTATCTCAAAAAGAGAAATTCGGTTGTGGTACATTTATAACAAATAGTACAAACAAGACATGGAAACATTATAACATAATTATAAACATTTTCATGAACTTTTCACAAAGACCGGTTGATCCACACTGGAGTCCGTATTTTTTCTAGATATTTTTATATAGTTAGAAATTAAAAATATATTATATATATATATATAAGTAGCATATAACACTGCAATAAAAAAATAAAATGTTAAAATTAGTCACAGTAATAGCAGTGCACATGGTGTCGCACATAGCTTCACAAGAATTTCCCATGAATTTTGCCTCCACCATTGTCCATAATTGTGCAGTGCGATGATATTTTTTTGTTTTGAATTAACAAATTTTCAAATCAAATTGTCTTTATCTAAATAAAGAGGCTTGTTGAAAAATAGTTTACAGTATCTAACTTTACAACGTGACAATTTTCAGATTGCTGAAGAGTCTCCTACTCTGTGAAACAAAGGAGACAGCTAGGGCTCCCGTTTTGGTGCATTTGTGCATCTCTGACACGCTGAAATTTAAGATCACACACTGAAAATGCTACAAAGGGTTTAGGCAGACGCATTATAATACAGCACATCTGTGTCCGAGATGCACTATGCTTGTTCCACCGTGCCACCTATGCTCTGCAGAATTTTCTGTGTTCTACCATATTATATTCGTCATAGACTAACTTTATCACTTGTTGTCTACCATATGAAAATACGGTAGATTTTGAAATGGGGCTGGTCAGAGTGCAGAATCAACAAGATAAAAATTACATCACGTCTAGCTACACAAACCTTGCTAGAGAACGTATTTTTGGCGCCAAATCGCCATGTGTGTGTGTATGTATACATGTGACAGCAACAAGAGCCTGTGTATGAGGACGAACAAGCTTGAAATTTTAGGATATTGTCCATTAAAGAATTACTCGAGACCTTTTTTTTTGGATTTTTTTATTAAGATGCTATTGGCGAGAAAATGGCTTGATCCACACTGGAGTCTGTACTTTTTCTTAATTTTACTAGATATTTTGATATAGTTAGATAAAAGGGAGATATTGAATGAGTTCGTTAACCAGCATTGTACCTCTAAAACATTTTGAGCGATAATTAAATTTTAAAAAATATATATATTTTAACTTTTGGGGGATTAATTTCACGAATTAAATGGGTTAATATTAAAACAATTAAATCTTTTTTATGAAAAAAAAAACATTTTTCTCATTAATAATCGCATGATTTTTTTTGTATACAGTATTTACCTAAGCCTACAGTTTGTCTCAGCTCTCGGGTACGATTAGGTCAATTGTGACCTGTATGCCCTAGGTGTGAAAATCAGACAATTTTCTGCTCCACTTTTTCGGAATCATTTGTAAAACAGCTAACATAATTTTAATTTTTCTTTTATGAGAAAATCTATCTTCTCATTAATACCTGCATGATTTGTTTCATCAAAACACATTACCAATGACATTACTGTTAGGAATAGTGTCTTAGCTAGCCTAATTTCAGCCAAAATTGGTTGTGTACCTATATGGCAGGGGAGGCAACAAGGGGCGCCATAACCTAGCCAGTATCCCGAGTAGCCTCCCTTCCATCCCCATCCGGGCACATGCCCACCGGATTCCCGCCAGTCTGTTTCTTAGCTAGCCGTGAACGGTTGTGTACCTACACTTCTGCGTCTTGGCTGTGTACGGTGTGACCGGTCGCGTTGTGGCTTGGAGTTCTGCCGGGTTCACTGTACTAGCCTGGAGTTACCTCCGTTGGTTATGTGTGGGGGCTTTCACCGGACTTTGTGGTGTTGGGGACTTGGATTACTTCCCGTCTTTTCCACACTAGCCATGGATTACTGTGTTTACGGTGCTGGCTTGAAGCTACTTTCGTAGGGCGGCCTCTACCGTTGGTGGTGCGGGGCTTCGCTTCTGCGACACAGTTGGTCCCCTATGGCCCTTCCTCTGGCCTCTCCGACATGGTAAGGTAAAACCTCAGTTGTTGCCCGCGACCGGCGCTCAGGGAAGGAGGTTAGAGCGCCGGGCGATGGCACTGGCCGTGTATTAGGCATAGGGTACGAAGTCTACCTTCGCTCGCGTACGTGTGTCGCGTGGCCTCGGAGAGCCACTGTTGACTATGTTTTGCAGTTTACAAGTCTGCACCTGCATGCTTGTGGGGACTTCCAATGGCCGAGTGATGAGCATGCCGCCTGCCAATTCTGTTCCGGCTCGGCCTCCACGCTCCCGTGCGTTGTCTGCGCCCCTGGCTAGACGAGCAGTGGTTCCAGCCTGGGGCTACTATTGCCATGACGGCCGACACCAATCCGAGAGCAGCCACCGGCTAACGATCATACCACCTACGTGGCTGTGACAGGACATATTCCCCGGATGTGGTGACTCGGACTGCACAGGTGAGGCCATCCCGTACCGACCCTAGGACTTCGGCCGTTTTCGCGTCAGCTCGTTAAGTACTGAGAGTATCCAGTATGAGTCTGGCCTGCAACGTGCATGCACGACCCGCACCCCAACCTCTGGGTTCGGCAGCGGCTTCTGGAGTATGGCCCTCCAAACTGACGGGACCAGACCAGCACAGGCATACATCGCCTCACTCCTCGGGCAGTGACAAATACCCTCAGATGGGCGAGACTGCTGGACCAGTGGCAGTGACAGGGAGAGTAGATGAACCGACAGCGAGCTAGCTCGACCCACCTACTTCCCGATGGGACACTTGGGCTGCACGGGCTACGCCACATGCATACTGGCCCAGCACAGGCGTACGGCGGCCAGCCCAGGGACTATGCCGATACCCTGGACAGGACGAGACTACTGGGCCTTGGGCGCCCGCTCAGCACATAGAGTACTATGAGCGCAGCTACAGCGATTACTTGCCACACCTACCCTTCCAATGTGGCACTAATCCGTGGATGTACGGCGCCCCAGCCAAAGTCAGTGACAGGTACCCCGGGACTTGACTGCTGGACCAGGGTACGCCCGCTCGTCAGCTAGAGAGAGTACAACGAGCCTGGCCAAGAAAGAGAAGTTTTCGTGCCGCCTAACACTCGGTTGCGCCACGATGCATGGCGTTAGGAGTTCCGTGCGGGCACCCATGCCCAACCTCCTTCACGCTTATGGGACAGGTCGCCTCAACCCGGGGGATATTCCAGCATAGACATACGACGTCCCGGCCTCAGGCAGTGACAAGTACCCTCGGCAGGACGAGAATGCTGGACCAGGGGGCGCTTGCTTGCCATTACAGACCTTCGAGCAACTCCTGACCGACCCGGCTTCCTAGCCAAGACCCGGTCTAATGGATCGCCCCACAGATGGTCACCATTCGGCCCTGGGGGGATTCAGACCATGTCCGGGATACCAAACAGCAGGACCCGGTGAGAGCCTTACGTGTGTACCTGCGCCGGACCAAGCTGATACGCAGGGGATGTACCCGCATATTCCTCCCTCTGTCCCCAGGTAGAAATGACATCTCAGCCCAGACGGTATCCTCCTGGCTCCGATGGGTGATACGCATCACCTACCAGGACCTCTCCCCTGATGCAGCCAAAGGAATGAACATCAGGGTGCATGAGGTCAGAGCCATGGCCGCAAGCCTCGCATCCGACCGCTACTGCGCCGTCAAAGACATTGTGGCGGTCGTGCGCTGGCGAGCAGAGTTGACTTCGCCAGATTCTACCTGAGGGACCTCTCCAGCCAGCGCGAGATCCTATCGGGTCCTCTCCGGCCAGCAGGAAAACATGGCGCTGGTGGGAGTCATCCCACAGGGTGCAACACTCCCTCCCGGCACCCTCAGTGCCATAGGCAATTCTTAGCTGACATTATCGGGAGGTTGCTCCAGGGCAGGTGGGTCTGGTTGGCAGTTTTTGGGGGTTAGGGGCGTTATAAGTGGCACCCACCTCCTCTTCGCAATTCTTCCTAACAGTAATGTCATCAGTAATGTGTTTTGAGGAAACAAATGAATTTTTCTCTAAAATTTATTTTTTCAAAAAATACTTTCCGATGACATTACTCGAATGACCCTCCCACCTGCCCTGCTTGCCGCTGGTCAGCTAAGCAAACAGACTGGCGGGAATCTGGTGGGCATGTGCCCAGATGGGGATGAAAGGGAGGCTACTCGGGATACTGGCTAGGTTTTGGTGCCCCTTGTTGCCTCCCCTGCCGTATAGGTACACAACCAATTTTGGCTGAAATTAGGCTAAGACACTATTCCTAACAGTAATGTCATCGGTAAGTATTTTTCGAAAATATACATTTTAGAGAAAAATTCATTTTTCATAAACAGTGTTTGCTTAAGCCTGCTGTTTGTTCCGGCCCTGGTGTAGGAGTAGGTCAAAATTTTGACCTGTAAGCCCTAGGCATAAAAATCAGCAAGAAAATTGCAAAGTTGATCCTCTGATACGTCAAATGTTAATACTGCGATGAGTGATGTATACCATTGAGTTCTCACTATGAACATGGCGTCGTGGGACTAATGATGCCATGACATGAAGCTTGAAGTGACGTCATTTTCTTCAGAATGGCTATACTACACCAGACCACAGAGCTTACGAGTGGTGGGAATCGCCGTGTATCTGTCTTTATTTCTGTGTGCTAGTGTGTGTGGATCAGAGGGTGAGTTAGAGTAGAAGGAGATGGATTCCTGTCACTACCTGAGCCCACAGAGCAGGATCCTTGAAAGGAGCATACTTATGGCGGGAAGCGCCCTGTATCCATCTTTATTTGTATGCGCCGACGTGTGTGTTGATCAGAGGTTGGCTTAGACTTAGAGAGGGGGGAAATGGATCAGCATAATAAGCCTAATATGAACAACTCTGAATGTTCCTAAAAGATAAACGCATCTGAGCTCCACACAATATGGTAGTCTTTGGGATGAAATCCTCATCTTGTTTGTTTTTTTTAACGAGCCTAAATGTTCGTGCAGAGAAAGTGGGTCGGTCTATTGCAATGCCCATGTTCTTTGCTTCATCAGCCACATTTGGCCCTTGCACACTATGAAAGATCCTTGGATCGAGGTTGGTTGTGCATCCACTTAACCAGTGCACAAAAGACCCTCAGGCTAATGTCAACTGCAGTTGACCCATGCACATGCATGCAGCCGTGTTCTGGCCCACAGCAGCGTATGTGAGCCTGAGGATCTTTTGTTGAGCTTGGTACTCATTTTCTGTGTTTCATGTTTCCATCACAAGGGTGACCAAGTGGATGGTGCAAGGGCAACATTTACTTTGGGAGAGGGTGTTCAGCAACCGGACACAGAAAGGGATGATACATCTCAATTATATGTGGACGCACGTTCCGGAATTCATGTGTACAATAGCTTGCAGTCGCCAGTATCTCGAGATGAAAGTGCATACACATCGCTTGCTAAGCCGATGCAAAGATTAAGGTAGGTACACATTTGTGTGCTGGTCAGTGATTGTAGACCCATTTAGCCCCAACACACTATAGCAGGAGATTGATCAACCATGATAATTCAAGGGTAGCCAGATGAGCTTGGCGCCTGATGGTGCCAAACTGATCTGGCACTACCCTTAAATTTCCACGGCCTATGCATCTCTTGCAACTGGTACATACATCAGGCTTTACACAAGGATTTAAGACGGACGGACAACATGATAAAAGATCCGTCCCAGGTGCTTTGCAGTCCCTCGCATACTGTAAATATGGCAGCTAGGATTAAGTTATTTTTTTTCCTCAAGATCTGTCCATCCTTGTTGACAGATGGCCTCCACTTTGTTTCTTAAAAAACATTACCGATGCCATTACTACATGGGATTAATCTATAGCTTACACAATTTTAGCCAAAAACTTACGATGTGTACCTATTGGGCCAAGGGAGGCTACCTAGGGGTGCCGTGACCCAGTACCCTCCCGTCCCACCCCATACGGGTAACTCCCGTGTGCAGCCACAACCAGTTTATTCACTTAGCTGACTAGCGGCAAGCGGGGCAGGTGGGAGGGCCGTCCGAGTAATGGCATCGGTAAGTATTTTTCCAAAAAATACATTTTAAAGAAAAATTCATTTGTTTCTTCAAAAACATTACCGATGCCATTACTACATGGGAGAATAGCGAAAAGGAGTGGGTGCCACGGAACTCTGTAACCCCACAAGCTAGCCAGACCTGCCCTTCCTGGCGCAAACTCCCAAAATTTTAGCTAAAGGTTACCTACGGCACCAAAGGTGCCGGGAGGGAGTGTTGCGCCGCCGCGATGTCCCCCACCAGGGCCAGGTTGACTCGCTGGCCTGCCATCCCCACCCGGGTCTGCCCTGGGGGACTTGGGTGGGGTTAGGTATTTTTTAGTTCCCAGGGTCACCCTGGTCAGCCCCACAGGGTGGGTTTTTCTCTCTATTCTGGGGCATGTGTTTCTGTCTACCCTTTGTCCATTCACCTGTATTTGCCTTTTTAAAACTCTCCCTACTGTCTGCACTGCCTGTAGCTCTTGATATTGGATGTGTGTTGCTAAATGGTCTTGGCTTTATTTAGGCCCCATGTGTTATGTTTATTTAATGTATTTGACCGGCTGGCGACATACATTCAATGTTCTGTTTATTTTTTTTATTTTTTTTCACAAGCAGTGCAGGCACGTCCTGAGAAAGCCTTGTTGCTGTCGGGACGTTAAGCAATGTACAATCAATCAATCAATCGCTGGCCTGCCAGGTTTCGGAGGTAGAATCGGGTGAAGGTTGACTCAGTCCGCCAGCCCACGGCTGCCAGGATGTCTCGGACAGCACAGTTGCGTTCGAAAGCGACGCTTGCAGCCTTGGCTCTGACCTCGTGCGCCCTGATGTGCGGAGCGGCTTGGGTCGGCGTAGGTACACACGTAAGGCTCGCACCGGGTCCTGTTGTCTGGCTTCCCTGTTCGGGCTTATCGTCTCAGGGGCCAGACAGTGATCACTGGGGTGGGGGGGGGGGGGGGGGGGGAAACAACACTGCGTATCGGCCAGGAAGGCCGGGTCCCTCAGCAGCTGCACAGAGCTGTCCGTCCTGACCGTAGCAGGAGGAGTGCACCTAAGGCGCGTGCAGCTCCCTACTCTGGAGGCCGTGGCAAGGGTGAGAAGAAGCAAGTCTTCTGCGTTATGTAGGCCACCAGGTCAGGGATGTCTTAGCACTTGTCAGGATCCGAGCGGGCCAAGGGTTGGGACGTGTTGGCAGTCCGGTGAGGTAGCCCCTGATGGTGATCGGTGCCAAGTGCTGCTCGGCAAAGCCAGAGGAAGAACTTGGCCAGCTGGGGGGATGTCCGATCGGTAGGAGCGAGGTGTCGGCCATCGCACCAAGACGCCAGGATTCGCCACTTTACTCCGTAGCCTCGTAGGGTTGAGGGTCTGCGGCCTGCAGCGATAGCTTCCACTGCCACACTCGAGAAGCGGCGAGTGGCGAAGGTATGCCCCACCGTCTCCAGGCGTGTAGGAGGAGTCGCTCGGGAACGGAAGGCATGGAGCCTGCCATGGTTGCTTGAGCTTCAAGCGTGGTGTGGTGAGCCGCAGAGGGGGGTCCGGTGGCGAGGTTCAGATGGAGGGGAGCTGGGTGGCTCGGTGGTCCAAGACTTGGTCCAGCAGAACGGGCCAC
Source organism: Semisulcospira habei (assembly GCA_036245525.1). Lineage (NCBI taxonomy): Eukaryota > Metazoa > Mollusca > Gastropoda > Semisulcospiridae > Semisulcospira > Semisulcospira habei. The sequence goes on along the minus strand of BTPG01000003.1, from coordinate 204,985,986 downwards.
TAGCAATCGAAACGCGTTGCATCCCTAAAGCTTGCGCAGGACCCGGGGGACCAGCACCCTGGACGGGTAGGCCGACACGATGAGACCTTACAGGAGAAGGGGAGCGCATCTACTGACCAGGATAGGGGGGGGGGGGGCGGGATGGGTGAGGCGAAGAGGGGCAACTGGCGGTTCAACCTCGTTACGAAGAGGTTGACCAGAGGAGACTCCCACGCCATACAGATCAACCGAAAGGTGTCCGGAGGTAGTGCCCAAACGGTGTCGAGAAGTTGTCCGGGCCGCGAGAGAGAGACCGCGAGGCCAAACAGATGTCCAGGAAACGTCTTGCTCGGAGAGGGATGTCGCGATCTTCGACCCATTGGGGGAGCTGGTAGAGAAGAAAGCAGAGGGAGGGGAAGCGAGACCCGCTCGGCTTTTGGGTGTAGGAGACCACAGTGGTGCTGTTAGAGGACGAGCAGTTCCTGGCGTCTGAGAGTGGTGTCCCAGGCGAGGAGGGCTTGCCAACTCGCGTGCAGCTCCAACCAGATGATACATAAGTCCGCAATGCCTGTGGTCCAGCCGCCGGAACCTGCAGAACGACGGCAGCAGGAGCGCGTGCCAGCCGGCGCGGCTAGCGTTGACGCAGAGGGACAACTGTGGGGACGGAGGGAAGAGAGGTACTCCGGCCGTGAGTCACCAGGATCCGCCCAATGGAGGAGGGGCAATGGAAGCACTGGTACTCGAGTCTCGAAGTCGCCAGCCGAGAGACGCCAGTGAAAAAGTAGGGGCGGTTGAAGTGGACGAGAGTAGAGATGACCATGGGGGAGTAGGTCCACTGCTGCACACATCAGGCCCAGGAGCTGCAACCACACTCTGGTGGAAACCGACTCCTGTAGAACACTAACCGAGCCAGGTTCGCCAACTTCCATATCCGCGGTTCCGGTAGTCTCACCAGGTTGAGGTCGGTCCGGAACACCATGCCCAGGTGAATGAAGCGGCGAGACGGGGCGAGGTCCGACCCGCCCCCGTAGACCAAAAAGCCAAACAGGTCGAGAAGGTCCAGCAAGGAGGCTCAGTCCTTCTCCCAGGCGGCCGCTGATTGGATGCGCAGGGGCAGAACATCTAGGAATTCGAAGGTGGCTGGGGGACGTCCCGCCTGGACGCGGCGACAACGCTGTCCACGGAGATGAACCTGTTCCGCGCCTCCGAGCTTGGGAACCAGAAGGAGACGGCTGTAGAAGGCCGGGGAGTCGCGACCCGTAACCACCTCCGAGGCGTCTTACGGCAACAGCGCGGCAATCTCTCCTCAAAGAGCGGCTGCCTGAGCCGGTCCAAAGGGACGGAAGTCTGCACAGGGCTGTGACGTAGGGGGCGGCCGGGGAAGGGGGTGGGCGGGGACGTCCGGTGGCCAGGCGGGCAGCCACGCCTGGAGGGCGGGCGAGAGGAGGGTCTAACAGTCTGCAGGGAGAGACGCAGGGCCTTGCGGGCGGCTGAAAACCAGGAGGAGACGAAGCCGGTGGGCTAGAGGTCCCTGTACGCGTCTTTCACCGTCCGCCAGACAGGATCGAAGCGTAGCTGTTCGCGGAAAGGGGCCAGACGCAGCTGTCTGCGTAGGTTTGGCGGCATCGGGCATGGTGTGGACGGACGAGAGGTAAACTGCCCGGGCGGCCAGGGCTAAGGCGAGGACATCTCCTAACAGCGGAGTGAAACGACGGGCGCCAGGCCTCCTCCACACGAGAGACGAGAGCTTGCGTAACCATGTCGAGCAATCCTGCATAGGCGAGGGCGTTGCGGAAGAGGGACGCTGTCCGATCCAGACTGGGTGGGAAGCAACGCCGCGAAGCTCGAAGTCCATCCACGTGTAACTGCGCCGAGGGGTCCACAAGGCCGAGAGCGTCCTCTTGGGGGGAGGGGGGGGGGGGGGGCGGGGAGGCCGAACGGCTAAGGAGTGCTGAAGCAGAATCGTCCGGGAACACGCTGAGGGCGTCATCATCCTCGGGAGGCCGGCGCTGAGGGTGCAAGGCGGCAGGCTCTGCCGACGACGAGGAGCAAATCCAAGGAGAGCGACGGCGAGGGGACGAGCGGGAATCACCCGAGACCTGCGGGGAAGTCCGAGGCCGAGGATTGCAGGAAACCAGGACCAGATCTGGTCGCCGGGTGGGGAGTGCGGGAACGACGGGCAGAGACCGAGGAGCGGGGCAGGCGACGACGCTGAGGGTCCGGAACCGCGCAGCCGTGGAACTGCTGGCGGGAGACCGCAGTCCAAGAAGAAATGCGTCGACGTGGGCTCCGAAAGCACGAGCGGGCAGCCAAGGTCCAAGCTGTGTCCGGTCTGTCGCGTTCCAGGGGTCGCCTGTTGGGGGCCGCAAGATGAGGCCGAAGGTCCGGCGTCGGGACGGCGCGTGGATTTCTTCCTTGTCTTTTCGTGTGATGCTTGTGTTCCGCAAGGCAGGGCAAGCTAGCTCACTGCGAGCCATGCTCAAGCGAGCTGGCGCGCAAGGGGGGAATACGTCCCCCAACGTCAGGGCTTGGTAGCCGTTTGTTTTCCACAAAGCGGGGTGAGCGGACTCGCTGTAAACGAGACTCGAGCGAGGGGGTGCGCAAAGGGGGATCCCTGGTAAGCTGTCCCCTCAACAGCAGTGTGGGTGCGTCTTCATTGGTCAGGGGCCGAGGCATGCGTGAGGCTGCAGGATGGCGGTGGACGTTCAGGCCGATAGCAGCTCCAGAGCTGGGACCAGCTCCTCTACTAAGGATGCGCAGACATCATAGGTGCGGCCGGAGGCACAACAGAAGCACGAGAGGCACACTGCATGCGTATCACTCGGCCACAGGAAATCGGTGCAGGTGCAGACTTGACAACTGCAACATCAGATCAGAACAAGCACCTATATAGCGTCCCAGTAGCCCATTCTACGGCTGAACGCCTCCTAATGGGGACGGCACGCACCACCGTGTCAGCGGCGAAGGATGCGCCAGCCAGCGCTTTAACCAGCCAGGGCCTTCCTAAAGGGACGCTTGTTAACATATGTAAAGGCAAAAAGAAAGACTACGGTGCACCAGAAGTTGCGTGTCGATTTCATTAATTGTATAGGTGGCTGACTACACAAAGAAAGTAATGGTGGTATAATAGTGTCAAACCAGCATGAAAGTGTGCTGTGAACAGGAGTGCACTATAAATCTTCTCCTCTGCCTGGCCAAAGGTATGAGAAACACTGAACATGCATACTAGCATGGCAGGATACATGGGTGTGCATGACATTGCCAGTGTGTCTTAAAAATGTGTCTAACAAACGTGGATGTATGCATCATGTCCATAAAATGTGGTGTGTGACTGTGAACACCAACCTATGTGTGCATACACCAGTGTGATCGTAAACTATACGTGCGAGCACACCAGTGTGTCAGCAAGAATGTGGATGTGGGTGCGCATGACAAGTGGACACCAAAATAAAAAAAAACGAGCGGTCGTGCTGCTACGCCACATCACGAGTGCACCCGAGCACGCAAAACACTGACAGTGATGCTGCTGTCCGATGCCAGAGGCGCCGGTTGCTGGCACACATCGAGACCTTACCTAGCCATCTTGCAGAGGCTGGGGGAAGGGGATAACCTGACATGCAGAAGCGGGAGCGCCACACCAAGGAGCCGGGGGCCGCACACGCAGGCCAGGGTGCCGAGTCCTCGACGGAAGTCCCAGTGGACCGGAAAACACACGAACTTGCTTCCGATGGCACCCAGAGAAGAACCACAGAAGTAACAACAGTTCAAAGCACCTGAGCGCAAACACACCGCCGGGAACCGAGGCTCCCAAGTCGCTGGCACAACCGGCGCAGAACCCTACACGCCGTAGGGAAAACTGCAGAGGGCGAACGCACATCTGCACTACACATCCCGCGCGCTATCACAGAGCACCAGAGAAGAAGAAGCACACAAGGAACAACGGTCCAATGGCGCCGGGCAAGGCTATGAGCACACAGCTGGAACAAGTCTCTCAGGACGCAGGGAACACGGCGCACAACACCAGCGAGAATAAGCACACAAGTGGCAAAAGTCCAAGCCGTCGAGGCCAGCAAGAAAACCAAGTCTCGTAGGTCGCAGGTACAACCGGTGCAGATCCATACACAGCCGACGGTGCTACACCTCAGTAGGCTGAAACACGTCTGTACTTCGTAAGCTAAAGGAATAAACTGGTTGTGGCTGCACACGGGAGTTACCCGTATGGGGTGGGATGGGAGGCTACTCGGATACTGGGTCACGGCACCCCTAGGTAGCCTCCCTTGGCCCAATAGGTACACATCGTGAGTTTTTGGCTAAAATTGTGCAAGCTATAGGTTAATCCCATGTAGTAATGGCATCGGTAAGTATTTTTCGAAAAAATACATTTTAAAGAAAAATTCATTTTTTCAAAAAATTTGCCCATCAGATACAGAGAATTTTCCATTAATGGAAAGCCTGCATACATATTTGTTAACTCATTCGAGACGTGCCGCCTCCGGAGGCAGCACATCTCAAATGAGTTAACCCTTATTCAGAATACACCAGTGTGTGAAATAAGTTTGACTAAAATAGTTCAAGGGTTGTGCCAGAATAGCTCGGCGCCTCTAGGCGCCAATCTATTCTGGCGCCTCTCTTGAACTATACCATTGGTCTGTATCCTTATCTGTAAGTACTATAATGTAGCTTGCATATGGCAGTGTACAAATTTGAAGCTTTTAGCCTCAGTATGATATGGGTTAAGTGACACCTCTAAAATTTAGGAAATGTGGCCTTGGGGTTAAATGGGTTAAGGCTTCTGGGCAATGTGACAGACCAACACTCATATATGTCAGGTAATGACTGATGTCTGAAATTAGTGTTGCTAACCTGATCTTTTGATGATGATGATGATTTGTCCACATACGTGATGCACTGTAACATCCATGTTATTCACATGCTCATGGCTCTTAGGAGTAGACATGAGAAGGAAAAAAGGGCACTGCTTGGCATTAGTCAACTGACGTGTCCAGTGAAAAGATTGAGGTTTAGCTGGCACCTGAACGACTCAGTACTAGCCACATTAGAACCTTTCAAGACCACATAGCAAAACACCCCACACCATATGTTCTAGTCTTACCACGCAGTGCTTTCTGGGCCGAGAATCGCATAGTACACCTCTGGCAAGCTTGAGAGTGCAAACTACAAGGGCTTAATCTACGCTAAAATCAATGGCATCACACTCCTCATGAAAGTGATAAAAACATCTGGAAGTGAAACAAGCGAATCTTTATGATTTATCCTCACTATTGTAGATATTCAACATTTTTAATGTTTGCTTTAAAAAACAGTGAAACTCAACAAAAGTCAGTGATGAGCGACAAACAGGCTAAAGCTAAACTGTCATCTGCTTAATTTGTTTGATTTTTAGCGACTGGATTCATGTTGTGAAAGATTCTATAATACTATCATTTTTAGACAGACCTAGCGACTCCCATTCTCAAACTGTTCGATTCATAATCACCTCAAGCTTCGCTCTCGTTGACTATGATTCAAACAGTTTAAGAATGAGAGTTGCTCTGTCTGTCGAGAAACGATAGTATTCAAACACTCCACTTCTATGCTATATTAGGAGGGCACATGGCTGATGTATCATCCCATAGAGTGGAGGTGGCATTTGTTGAAAAAGATTGGCATTCATTCCTGTCAGCTGTGGATGTAAAAGTTCCCATGCTTTTTGTCACCCGATTCCTCATCCGACCAACCCCCCCACCTGGCTGAGTCACAATAGTGATTGAGCCAGGTATTAACCCATTACATCCTGAGGCTGATTTCTTTACAATTTGCTGATTGTCCTGTGAAGGCTTCATTACAGATTAGGAGATACATCAACTGTTTTAGTTCAAGGCTGGTGCCAGAATAGCTTGGCGCCTTAGGCGCCAAGCTATTCTGGCACCACCCTTGAACTATCAGTCAAAACGTTTTCAAGCAATGGGTGTATCAGAATGATAGGGGTTAATTACCTGTCATATCAGTCAGTGACCCCAGACACAAATAGAGGGTTGTCTCAAAGGTGAGTGCATGCACACAGACAGCTCACAAAAATATGTAGGGCTGTCCACAAAAAATACAAAAATCACAACCCTATGCAGACTCCTAGATAATCCTTATGGATCCAGAACTGGTAAGGTGGTAAGTGGTCAGCAAAGCACAAAGAGTTTTCACAAATTTAGGGTAAAAAAGAGCACACTCACCTACAGTAGTATATTGTGTATCTAGGTAAAGACAACCTCACTTTATAACAATTATAAGACTCAAATTGTACCGTGAAATTCTTGCTTTTTTCACCATTTATCTCAAATACATGTATAGAAGTCAAAGTGAAACTCGTATCATGTAAAATCTTAGGTAAACAGTAAAATAATATCATAACATACCTGTCAAATTTTGAAAGTGGGAAATCTGGAGATTTTTTGCGGCTTTTTTTTGTGGGGGGACCGTAGTACTCACTGTTATTTTTCTGCTTGCAGCGTTGGCGGCCCAAACAGTCTGGAAGTGGACGCCCAAATAGAAATGACGCAAGAGCAAGAAATGTCCATGACTTCGCCCCGCATAATCACTGCGCAGCAAGAAAGCACAGGAGACGACCAGCAACAAGCCGCGCAGTCACAACAGACGGTGGGTAAACGCCTGCCTGTGAAACAATCCAACCTTGACCAACAAGAAATGATATTCATGAGCCCCTGCAGTTGCAGGGGATAATGAGAATCTAAATGACCCATGCACTTGGAAAGGTTAACCCATTTAGCCCCAGGGCACAAAAGCAGGAGATGGAGGGACCAGTATAATTCAAAGGTAGTGCCAGATTAGCCAGGCGCCGTCAGGCGCCAGGCTAATCTGGCACTACCTTTGAATTATCATGGTCCATTTATCTCCTGCAGCTGGTACATAGTCATTAGATGAGACCTCCAAAATGCAGCCTTGGTGTTAATTGGGTTAATCAGCTGAAAGACTTTAAAATGACTTGACCTCTTCAACCTCATGCCAAAACAAGATGGGATGAACCATTACACGCAAAGTCCCTTCTATATGAGAGCTGTCTTCGCTGTCAAGGGTCTCTACCTGTTGTGTTTGACCTGATTTTGAGTCATGTTGAAATAATTCCTATTGAAAAAGCCTCACAGATTTAAAATTGCCCATGCTTCAGTGGGCTTTATAAGGGTCACAGTGCATAATTATTTGTCATTGGTTTGAAAAAACGTCATTTGTTATGATGAAATTTTACTGTTTACATAAGATTTTATGTGATACGAGTTTCAGTTCTATACTTGAGACAAAGGGTGAAAAAAGCAAGAATTCCATGGTACAATTTGAGGCTCGCTATAATTTTTGTGAAGTGAGGTTGTCTTTACCTAGATACATGATGTGCTACTGTAGATGTGTTTGCTCTTTTGACAGTGTGTCGATGTCTGTATGTGTGTGTGTGTGTGTGTGTGTGTGTGTCTGTGTGTGTGTGTGTGTGAGAGATAAGGAGAGAGGGAGAGATCAGAGAGAGAGAATTACGTCATATCTAGGTTATTGTAACAGTGTCTGCTTGGTGACGAAGTTGCTGCTTTTACATCACCGTCACTGCCTGAATTCCTCCAAAAGTTGATTTTTTTTTTTTTACTGTTTTCATTTATTCTGCAAAAATTTAATTTTTACTGATAAAGTTAAAAAATACAAAGCTGGCTAACGAACTCATCCAATGTCTTTTCCCAAGGTAGCTATATCCCAAATTTTAAGTGAAAATGACCAAAACTGCGGACTTTAATGTGTGTCATTCGACTTTCTGTAAGCAGCCATTTAGCTCTTCAATGAGACATTCAATTTTAATACGCTCAGATGCTCTCTAAAGCATCCCTTGAATAAAGCAGTTCCTCAGTTTTCAAACTTGTATGCGCAGAAATGTCGGAGATTATCGTGTTTACATACACACGCACATACAGCACTTCACGCCAAAAGTATGTTCTGCAGCGAGGTTAGCGTAACTAGACGTGACGTAATTTTTTATCTTGTTACAAAAGTTGTCAGATGTTGAGGCATATGACGTAATGTGCCTGCTATTGAATTCGCCCCACCGCGACCCATCCTAAAAGGTCCCTTCTATGAATAGAAGGGACTTAAAAAGTATTGTTACTCATGGTGCAAATATGGAAATCTTTGGATACACAGACCAGCCTCAGTAATTGTGCGCTGCAGTATACTGCTATTTTGGATATACATGTCATTTGCACAGGTCTTTGTCTCGCACGGGGAATGACTGGTGAGCAAAAGGTCCTGGGGCCGTGATCAGCCTGTGCGCGGGCCAGCTAAGGCTGATGTCAGCCTGAGGACATTTTACTTACCAGGTCAATGTAATTTCAGCACTGCAATAACACAGATGTGAATAGCACGGTCTGACTTAACCCTTTCAGCGCGACGGGCACATTTCCCAAATTTGGGAGGTGTTACTTAACGACTATGTACCAGTTGCAGGAGGTGGATTGACCATGATAATTCAAGGGTAGTGCCAGATTAGCTTGGCGCCTGGAGGCGCCAAGCTAATCTGGCACTACCCTTGAATTGTCATGGTCAATTCAATCTCCTGCTGGAGGGCGTTGGGGCTAAAAGGGTTAATGGCTCCTAAGTACCACGATCTTCTAAGGCTGATGGTTACAATAAACAAATGTGGATCGATCCCTCGGCAGTTTGATATACAACCAAAGTTTGTTATAAGCTAAGTGTACCTTGTACGTTTGTTTGTTGATTTATCTGTACATTTGCAACAGGAGGGAGCACAGGCAACAGAGCGCAGAAGATTCACCAGTCGAAAAGAGCACCCCAGTCTTTCGGTAGCCATCACAGATAGTCCTGAGAAAGATTTTACAGATGCGTTTGTCGGTGGTGAGCTGCGCCAGCTGCCAGGCTGGGTGGCCTACAATGAGGAAACTGCTGTAAGTGGGGTTTGTTTTGGCACTTGCACATTTCTTATGCGCTTTCTCAATCTCTGTTTCTCTGTGTGTGTGCGCGCGTGTGTGTGTGTGTGTCTCTCTCTCTCTCTCTCTCTCTCTCTCTCTCTCTCTCTCTCTCGCTCGAAGTGGCTTCCCCTTGGCGGCTTGTCGACACGCTTTCTGTCAGCTCCGATAGAATTTGGTTTTCCAAGTGGATATTGCTGCCACCATGGCAGTAACTGGCCTCCCAGCTGCTGTATCAAACATCCTGACCACTCTACTCAGCAACGACCACCATGTCACGTCGTGGAAAGTGACAGGGGAGGGTGACAGCTCAGTCGTCATACTTCGCCTGTCAGCTACACAACCGGGCGTGGCGCCATTACACACAACTGGCCAGTGGCGTCGAAAACCACCGGGACAGGTTCGCAGGGACCAACAACGAGCAGCACGACACAGACTACAACACATGGACGAAATTACAACTACAACAGCCAACAACCTACGTCAAGGTGACAACCACAACAACAACGACTTCGGCATCGGCGATGGAGTGCGTAATGACTGTGCCACCGGGTATCCCACAACTGAAAATGACAGCAGTCGTTCTGACACGGGGGCAGGTATGGCTGTGAAAGGCAGGATTGACAAGCATGACGAACATAGACAGGCAAGTGACTTTATTACTCGTAGAACTTCGCCCTCGGGACTGTTTATGCCAAGCCCTACCCCCACCCTTATTTCTGAATGGGACATGCAAGCTGAAACAGCAAGAAATAACGCAATAGGTCTAACAGTTGACACACATGAACATTCACGTGCAGCTTACGTTAGTGTCAACATGAGTGATCCGACACAGATGTGTTGTGACCTTCCAGCCCAGACTACAACAGAAGACCTTTATGACATTTCAATCGATTCTAACGGAGAAACATCAGAAATGACGTCCATCGAACAGCTCCTTTCAGAGAGAGGATATGTCATGGAGAACGTGAAGGCAGTTGTGGCTGGTTTGACAAACAAATTCAAACAGTCGCATCTACGTCAAGTCAAAAGAAACACTGCGTTCAAGAAAACAGTATTAGACACACGGGGTAGCAACGAGATCATTATATGTGACAGTGATGATTATGTCTTCACCTATGACTGTAAGCGACAAATTTGTAGTTGGTTCATCAAGGTGTACGACGGTCAGATGTCTCAAGAAGATCGTGACACACTGTCATGTTTACGCAAGTGGGACGCTATTGACACTGACCCATATAAAGAGTATTGTGACGTTTTGCTGGAAGACATGGCCTGTGTGTCACGTGCGGTACGATATCTCATGGGCTAACATGCGTGTTGATAGATTGTGATATGTGTAGCCAATAATCACGGAGTTTTGACTGTGTCTGTGTGTGATTATGAGCCAAACTGAACACTTTTTCAAACATATGCATAAGTGTCATGGTTTCCATGTCACGACCAGATTGTCCATGTTTTTATACACGGTTCCTAAAGTGTGTTTTTTTGTAATCCCCTTCCCCCAACTCCCTCTTGTGTATGGGCTGAAAGCCTTGAACACAATAAAGAATCTGAAATCTCTCTCTCTCTCTCAAAACTCTCTCCCCCCCCCCCCTCCTCTCTCTCTATTTCTCCCACACTATATCTAAATAGCTACCCAGTGTGCAAAGGCCATCGGGCTGAGGTCGACCGCCGTTGGCCCACGCACAGCTGTGCGCGGGCCAACAGCGGCTGACCTCAGCCCCAATGGCCTTTTGTGCACTGCGTATAGCTTGAGGGTAAAGGCTGAGCAGACATCAGGGATTTAAATTGAGAACATCATTCATTCATTCATTCATTTTGTTTTCATTCATTTATTCGTTTGTTCCTTGACTGTTTGGTACAGGTGATGGATCTGTTGAAGCCGAGGTTGCATGAGGATGGACATTACGTCATTTGGTACTGGATGCTGGCGAAACGTCCCACAGTTTGTGTCACGTAAGGCTCATAAGCAGTTAGGAGGGGGCAGGGGATCTAACTGTGTGTATGTCCAGCGCTGAGTAATTCCCCTTGGTGCATGTAAACAGTTAACTTTGCATATGACAATGTCAGATATAAAAAGTTGAATATGACACCTTTCTGTTTGTCAATTACCCTGCAATAATCTGTTAACTCATTAGAGATGTGCTGCCTATGGATACACGGCGGTTCGCTGCGTATCCGTAGGCGGCACATCTCGAATTAGTTAATCTATTACAAGATTTGGTGTATGGATGTGAGTCCTGAGGCTTGCTTGTTTTATTACACTCCAAACTTGGTACAGAGATACCTGATGGTAATACCTTCCTGTTCATACTAAATTGCATGACCCTTTGGAAAGGTCAAGGGTCACAAGATCTGGAAATAGGTTTCAAATAGCCCTTTTATTTTACTGAAATTGTTTTATTTCTCAGATACTGTTTACAGCTTCCATCCTAAACCTGATACAGAGATACCTGATGGTAAGACCTTCCTGGCATGCTAATTTGGACAACCCCTTGTAAAGGTCAAGGCTCACAAGCGATTGGCAAATGACATGAAAAATGCATGGAATTTTAGATTTTATCAGCATTTTTGCAAAACATTTCAACCAAACTTGTTAGAAAAGTGGCTGATGACTGAATCACTTTGTGCTGGTTCCGACCACTCCCTTAATCAGGTCCCACCCAGGGCCTCCTTGTGGTTGGCGACAGAGAAATAATTTTTAGCCAGTCTGTACGTAATCTGGGAGTTCAGTTCGACTGCAGTATGTCATGCACCATCACAATACTAATGTGTGCAGGACGGCGAACTTTCAGCTGCGAAGAATCAGCTCCATTAGAACATTCATCACCCGGTCCGCTACTGTTCAACTTATTTGTTCCCTTGTCCTTAGCCGCTTAGACTATTGTAACTCCCTTCTGGCAGGTGTCCCTCAGAAAGAACTCTCCCGTCTGCAGACAGTTCTCAACAATGCTGCCAGACTTGCTTTTGGCAATCTAAAATAGACCCTACTTCAGGAATTGCACTGGCTACCCATTCAGTTTAGAGTCGAGTACAAGATTGCTGTCCTGGCTTTTCGCTGCTTTGATGGATCCCTACTATCATACCTCTCATCCATCCTCAACATCTATCAGCCCTCCCGTTCCCTTCGTTCCTGCTCTGAGAAGTGTTTCCGTGTCCCCAGCTTCTCCTCCAAGCGGTTTCACTTACTTCACTTACGCCTGTCACCCCTACCCAGGTATAGGCCGTCGACGAGAGACCTCCAGCGACTCCTGTCCTGTGCTTCTCCTTCGATTTTACTCCAGGTGGTTCCCAGTCTCTTGATGTCTGCTTGGAGGTCTCGACGCCAGGAGTTTCTCAGCCTACCTCTTTTCCTCTTTCCCTGGGGGTTCAATGACAATGCCTGCCTAGTAATACTGGAAGCTGGCTTTCTCAGACTGTGACCAATCCATCCTTATCTTCTTCGCCCAATTTCATTCTCCGCTGTTATCTGCTCTGTTCTCTCCAAGAGTCTGACGTTGCTGATCTTCTCTGGCCAGTGGATTTTCAAAATTCTTCTAAGGCAACTGTTTATGAAGATATGTACTCTGTTGACTGTGGTTTTTGTCAATCTCCAAGTCTCTGCTCCATATAGGAGAACTGCTTTTACGTTGGAGTTGAAAATCCGGACTTTGGTGTGTTGTGACAGCTCTCTGGAACTCCACACTTTTTTCAGCTGGAGAAAGGCTGCTCTGGCTTTACCGATTTGTGCTCTGACATCTGCATCAGTGCCGCCTTTTTTGTCTATGATGTTCCCGAGATAGGTGAAGGACTCCACCTCCTCCAGTGGGGTGCCAGCAAGCAAGACTGGTTCTTCCCTGGTTGCGTTCAGCCTCATTGTCTTTGTTTTCTGTTTGTGGATGGTGAGGCCCATTTGGGACGAGATGTCAGCAAGCCTCGGGTTCTTGTCCTGCATTTGTTGATGAGTGTGGGACAGTAATGCCAAGTCGTCTGCAAAATCGAGGTCGTCAAGCTGTGTCCACAGTGTCCACTGTATTCCACTTTGTCTGTGCTCTGTGGTCCTCTTCATGACCCAGTCTATGGCCAGTAGGAAGAGGAACGGAGACAGCAGACACCCCTGCCTGACACCGGTTCTGACCTGGAGCTCCCTGGTGAACTGCCCTTCGTGGATCATGCGACATGTCATGCCATCGCAGCTGCTCTTGATCAGGCGGACGAGCTTTGTGGGTACACCGTAGTGTCGTAGGAGTTTCCACAGAGTCTCTCAGTCCACGCTGTCAAATGCTTTCTCGTAATCCACAAAGTTGATGTACAGCGGGGAGCTCCACTCCAGAGACTGTTCCACGATGATGCGGAGAGTGGCGATCTGGTCTGTACATGACCGGTTTTTCCTGAATCCTGCTTGCTGGTCTCTCAGCTGGGGGTCAACGGAGCTCTTCATTCTCTCCAGGATGATCATGTTGAAGACCTTTCCTGGTACTGACAGCAAGGTGATGCCTCTGTAGTTGGAACACTTGCTGAGGTTGCCTTTCTTGGGAAGCTTGATTAGGTCAGCCGGCATCACATCCTCTTCCCAGATCTTTCCAAACAGTGGGTACAGCAGCTCTACTGTTGTCTCTAGGTCTGCTTTCAGAGACTCCGCTGGGATGCCATCTGGCCCTGCTGCTTTGCTGTTCTTCAAAAATGCCACTGCTGTTCTGATCTCTTCCCGGCTGGGTGTGTCACAGCTGATGGGTAGGTCGGTCTCTGCTGGCTGGATGTCTGGGGGGTCGGGTGGGCTGAGTCTGTTCAGTAGCTCTTCAAAATACTCGGCCCATCAGTTGAGTTGGTCTCCTCTGTCTGCAATAGGCTTGCCTTCTTTGTCTTTTACTGGTCTTTCTGTATGGCCATACTTGCCCGACAATCTTCTGGTAATGTCGTAGAGCTGTTTCATGTTGCCGCTGCCTGCTGCCTTTTCTGCCTCTGCTGCCAGGCTGTCTGTGTAGGCCCTCTTGTCTGCCCTGATACTCCTCTTCACCTCGCGGTTGGCTTCCGAGTATTCCTCCTGTGCCCTTGCTTTGGCTGCTCTCGTGCAACTGTTGTTGACAACTGCTTTCTTCTGCTTCCTCACTTCTATCTTCTTCAAGGTCTGTGCCGACAGCCAGTCCTTGTGATGGTGTTTCCTGAATCCTACAGTGTCTTTGCAGGTTGAGTTCAGCGCCTCTCTAACTGCCTTCCACTGCTGCTCTGTGGTGACTGCCTCCTCTTCATTTACTAGCTCCTGTAGCGCTTGAAACTGGTTGGACAGCACCAGTTTGAACTCTTCTCTCACTCCAGTCTCTCTCAGGAGGCCTACATTATAGCGCTGTCTTCTTGTTGTCTCTGTGCGGCTTTTCTTTAACTTGAGCTTTATTGTTAAGGTAAGCAGATGGTGGTCTGAGGCGACATCTGCTCCCCTCCTCACTCGAACATCTTGAAGGGATCTTCTAAATTTCTTGCTAATGCAGATATGGACTATTTGGTTCTCTGTAGTATGGTCAGGTGAGACCCAAGTTGCTTTGTGTATTCTTCTGTGTGGGAAGATGCTGCCTCCAATGACAAGTCTGTTTAGAGCACAAAAGTCTATGAATCTCTCCCCGTTCTCACTCATCTCCCCTAGTCCCTGTCTCCCCATCACCTCTTCGTATCCGGTGTTGTCCTCCCCTATTTTGGCATTAAAATCGCCCATGACGATGGTGATGTCTTGCTCCGCGCATTTGTCCACGGCACTCTGGAGTCGGTCGTAGAACTCTTGTTTCTCTTCCTCGTCACTGTCATTAGTGGGCGCATAACACTGGATGACGTTCAGCTTGAGCTTTTTCTTGGTTCTAAAGGCTGCTGTGATAATTCTTGGCCCAAGAGGTTCCCAGCCCATCAGCGCTGTCTGTGCCACTGGTGACAGCATGAATGCTACTCCTTCTGTATGGGGGGCATTCTCCTCTTCATGACCTGAATACAGAATGATCTCCCCACTTAACAGTCTTTTCTGGCCAGACTGCGTCCATCTGGCTTCACTGATACCTAGCAGGGAAAGGTTGTACTTTTGCATTTCCACTGCTATCTGGGCGGTCTTGCCGCTCTGGTACATGGTCTTGACGTTCCATGTGCCCATGGTTGTGTCCCTGGATAGAGAGAGGCGGCTCGGTCCTGTGGCTTCCGAAGACTTCCGGTTTTCACCACAGGATGTCATAAATCTTCTGGTAGAAGAACCTTCCTCCTCCAGGAAAGGAATTACTGTTTGTCTTTTCGTCGGCGTTTTTGTAGCTATTTTCTTTTTTGCAGGGTGGGAAGCTACCCCCACGCCCAACCCCCTTACTAGGAGGACCAGGGGTTTTCTGTCGGGGTCACCTTCCCTTAGACCATGTTGGTTCACGGCACCTTATTTCATTCGGTGCACCCCTCTCGCGAGGGACCCCCTATCCACCACCCAGGGGACGCGCCTCAACGCCATATGGTCCCAGCGCGAGGTCCAAGCGGTTTGGCTGCCGGTTATTCCAGTATCAATCCCCTGTTGTCTGGAACTCCCTTCCCCAACACCTCCGGAATGCTGAAAATATTGACATCTTTAAGACCCAACTTAAAACCTACTTCTTTCACCAAATGGAATCACTCAGCGCCGGACAGACAAACAGTTAGATCCTCTGTGTATGTATGTTTCCCCTGCCTACTTCCTAAGTTCCGGAGAAAGACATGGGTTATATAAGAGACCTGATGCATCTTTTTTGAAGATGCAAATGATTGTCTTATTCTATACCTGCGTATTTCTCTGTGGGCTGGCGATTGGGTGCCTGATAGGTGGGGGCAGGGGATCTAACTGTTTGTCTGTCTGGCGCTGAGTGATTCCACTTGGTTTGTGTACAATTCTGCCAGCGCTAGCCTCACCTATCTGGTTTGTGAGTGACTACTTCTTTCAGCTTGCATACCATTAATCTACAGATTGTGTGTGAGTGTGGGTGTGATAATGGTCTGATCTGCATCTGCATACATATTTCTGTGACTTATGATGCCTCAGTTAGCACCATCATGGTGGCATTTATTACCTCGGTCTTCCTTTTGTTGACCGTGTAGCACCATCTTGGTGGCTTTGATCTTTACATCCTTAGTTTATTGACCATTTGATGGCTTGGACGATCACAGGTCATCCATTTGTTGACTATGTAGCGCCATCGTGGTTGTGCTGATCTTGGGTCTTCCTTCTGTTGACTTTGTAGCACCATCATGGTGGCTTTGATCTTAGGTCCTCCTTTTTGCTGACCGTTTAGCACCATCGTGGTGACCTTGATCTTAGGCCTTTCCTTTGTTGACCGTGTAGCACCATCGTGGTGGCGCATCAGCAGCATCAAAATGCGTTTAACTTGTGATTGTGAATGGTTTTGTTATGTGTGTTTTAGTTGTATGTGTGTGCGTAGGTAAATTTTTTTTTTTTTTAAAAGGTAGTGAGATTCTGCATATACTTGTTTTCTCAAAACACATTACCGATGGTATTACTTATAGGAATGTTACCTAGCTAGCCTAATTTTAGCCAAAATTTGGTTGTGTCCGTATAAGGGAGTGTTGGCAGGAGAGGGGCGCCATAGACCAGGCCATAACCTGAGTAGCCTCCCCTTAATCCCACCCGGTACGAGATTACCCTGCATACCTCAGTTTAGTTCTTAGCTAGCCTGTAGACGGTTGTGTCTTTGCGTCGCTCTTCGATTCCTACGGTTTTGTGACCGGTCGTCTTGCGACTTTACCTTACTGTTCTGGTTCACTCGGTTGTGCTGGCTTGGAGCTTACTCGAGTGTTGTGCTTGAGACTGTTTTGAATTTGACTTGGTGCTCACGAGGATTGTGAACCAGTCGTCTCGTGACTTGACACTCTGTTGTGGACTTAGCGTGCCTGAGACTGGTGCTCACTCGGATTTGGCGGGCTTGGAGCCCTCTTGGCGTTTTCCTAGCGCTGTGTGGACCACAACGGGCCTGGCCTGGCGTGCCTGTGACGTTTGGATCCAGAGCGTGTCTATGAGTCCGGTGGGCCTCAGGACGTCGCTTCACAGGCGTGGGTTTGCTTCATGGCCAGGTAATATCTCGGTGAATGCCCTCGACCGGCGCTCAGGGGAAGGGAAGAGTGCCGAGCGTCGGCACACGCTGTGCACTCGTTTGATTTCATTTTCACCCTCGCGCGCGGATTTTTTTTTTTTGTTCTTCATTTTGGCCTCTATGTTGCAGTTACCAGGTTTGTACCTGCATGCATTGTGGTGTTGTTCAGGGGCCATGTGACGAGCTGGGGTGTGAGTCGGTGCTCACCTACACTGTTGACATCCCCCGCCTGGAAGATACAGGGTCCCAGTTGTGGAGATTCTACTGCCGTGAACGCCCGACACCTAAAAGGTAGAGCGACCACCAGTTTCTGCCCAGAGGCCACGGTTGGACCTAATTCAGTTGGACCGTGACGGCCCGGGCCGGTAGGACTAACAAGGCGCAAATTCCACGGAGGGCCCTTGTAAGGTTCCCCTTACCGTGACGAACAGGACAGATACCAATGCGCACAAATTCCACGGAGGGGACGCCGAACGTCCCCTTACCGTGACGAAAAGACCTATCCTACTACTGCTGATCAGACGTCGGCGCCCGAACATACGACGCTCCTCGCCCAGGCCAGAAGGCGGATCGTAGACCTGACAGACAGAAGGTGTCTTGCTCGGGAGCTTCGGACGGAGAGGCACGAGGCAGACTCACTCACGGCGGGATCCTGCCCCAAGAGTCGACCGCTCGGCTTCTCGGTCGCAGGTCAGTGACGAATGTGTTTGTGTGAGCATATTTTGTGGTTAGGGTGCAAGATTTGTGTATGTTAGTATGTCATTGAGAAAAAAGACAAATACGGCACCTAGAGCCTTTCTTTCAAGCTAGGCGTTTTTATTATTATTATGACAGTTATTTTGGGCGCCCACGCCCAGGCAAGCTCCCTACAGGCGTCGGCGCCAGCTCCCGCACGCGTTAGACGGGCACGAACCTGCTGCATGCAGGGACCGCTAGTACCACAGGGCTGCTGCACGTCCCACGCCAAAGATCCCAGGTCAGTGATGGTGGACCGCGCCCTCGCTTCCGATCGTGGAGACGAGAGCCCGCTCCAGACGCAGTGCTGAGAGGCGAGAGACGACCCCACGACGGCACCCCGTTCCCTACCCTCGACCAAGATCAGACAGGTTCCCTGTCTCCAGATGCGCACGCTCCCTTCAACAGAGTCCAGGGACGCGAGAGGAGCATGCGACGACGTCCCAGTGCCGTTGGGTCGCTACACGATGGGAAGACCGGCGCCCCTAACCTTCGCTGTTGAGTTCGGGGGACCGGCCTCTGAGACGACGTTCTTCCTCCCGGACTTCGCGCAACAGCAGTCACACTAGGCCTTCGTCACGGTAGACGGGAGCCAAGTTACGTTCCCCCCCCCTCCACCCCCACCCCCCCCCCCCCCCCCCTCGGCCCATGCTGTTTCGATGAGATGCCGTTACGCACCAAGACGCCTGTCCGAGACCTTCCATTCTCCACGCCGCAGCCGCTCCCCTCGGGAACGTCGGTCCCCGGCTCATCTCCGCTTGTGGCATGGCCACAGAGGAAGACGATCCCCGCCTACGGCTGTTTCAACTTCTCGTCGGACCGCGCCTCTCGGCATTCTCCAGTTGTTTGGAGCAGTTAGACGCCTCTTCCTCCCGCGTGCGTGATGGACGACTCTTTCAGCTTGGCCCCAGAAGACTTCATTTCGGCGTGGCTGGGCGATGACGGTGCCTCCAATTCGCTACACTCGTGAGATGTGATGGTGTCGCCACCAGATTATTTCGGCCTAGGGTGGAGACTCTTCGGTCCTTGGACGTAGCGGCCCCCTTCATCGCAGTTGTCTTCCCGAGGAACACTGCCCGCCTTCTCCCCCTGCCAAGAAGAGAGCTTAGGCCTTCCTGAACTCCGAGTGACAGCCCAAGCGTTTCAAGTCTCTTCCTCAACCGATCGGGTGCCAGGACCTACGCGACGCCTTCTCCTCTCACCCGTTTCAGGGCAACTTGGGAGACACCGGCTTCTTCGCTGACAACAGGTGGCCAGCGGACCTGTCCTGCCCTTTCGGCGGAGGTGGTACGTGGAACATCGCAGAGCTGCGCCTGCCCACTCCTTGCGGTGGACCCAGCGCTAACCTGTGCTGGATCTCGTTGACGTCATGTTTCTACTCCATTTGCGCGACCACTTCCCTCTTCCGCGATTCCCTGGCCTCTGCGGGGTTCCTGGACCTGGTGGCGCAGGACATCTTCCGCCGCATTGAGGAGGCATGGAACCCTTCTTCTCTCGCTTAGCCGACATCCTCGCCTTGGCTGCTCCGGCAACCGGGCCCCTTACTACACCGCTGTCACTGCCTTGACTGCGACGGCCATCTGCGATCTGCTGCGTCGGGGTGCCTTCCGGCACGCTTGCTCGTTGCCTACTGAGTTGAGGAACCAACTATGCAGGGCGCCACTCGGTGGAGAACTCCCTTGGCTCCACCTGGCAGACCGTCAAGGAGGCTAACGAGGATCGGTGGCACAGACGGCGTCGCGCTGTTGACTAGACTGGACCTAGCAGTCTTCCTGGGACACTGACGCAGGACCTGCCGGCATTCCGCGCAGACCGTGGGACTGGATTGGCAGGTACCACTCTTCCGCGGAAGCGCAGTTCGGATCTAGTCGACGGGCAGCCGAGGGACGGAGGCGACGGTTCTGTGACACCGATGGCGCGGTCCCTGGAATGAAGTGGCAACCTTTTCCCGGTGTGCGGCAGATGGCTAGGAAGTAAGCAGTCTACTTTCGGAGGTCTAGGTGTCAGTGCGGGGTGAGGACTGGTCCGACCGACTTCACTACGTGGGCCGACTTCGCTCTCCATCGGGTTAGCGGATGCAGGTCAGATTACGCTCCTGCTGGGACGAGACGTCTCGTCTCTTCGCATCCTTTCCCCGGTGGAACGCTGCCCTCCAGCATCGCTTTGGCTTGCTCTTCTCTCCGCGACGACCAAGCACTACAAGTCTTCTCCTCAGCCGACAGCTTCGGGACCTAGCGGAGGCGGTTCGCTGGGCTGCGTGGAGTCAGCTTGGAGTTCGGGTGTTCTTCGGCGCCTGACCAGAGTAGTTGAATTCACTCCCGACGACCTGTTATGCAGATTCCCGCCCGGCGGTAGATGAGAGTGCGCCGGGCAGGCAGGGCGCAGCCAGTGGTCTGACGAGGATGGAACAAGAGCCTTCCTGTTCCGTGTCTCGCTGGGGTGAATGGGGTGCTGTGATGCGACAGTGGACGCTGTGGAACCATGCAGCCTGGGGCGCGAGTACCGGGAGATGAGACGTGGCGACAGCTGGGCTGGATCTTACAGTCGTAACCTTAGAGGTGATCCTGCGCTCCGATCCCGCGACAATACCGTCGACTCTTCTCATTCCCAAGCCGGCGGTTTTGCCGGCCGATCTTCGACCTGTCGGCTCAGCACAAGTTCCTCGGCGCCACGGCAGATTGGCGACAGACAGAGTCCTGAGGGCAGCGGTGCGTCTCCAGGACTTTGTGACAGCTGGAGGTCCGACGTCATAACCAGTTGGCAAGTCTCGGCGGTAGGCAGGGTTCCTGCGCGTGGTTCTCTGTCGACTAGGCTGCTTACGCTACGGGACAGGTCATTCATGGTTCCTTCGCGTGGATGATATCGAGGATGGAGTCCGTGGCCGTCCTGTTCGAGTATGACTCCCAGTAGGATGGGAGCAGTGCAGATTAGGAGCGACCCTCAGAGCCGTACTTCGGGTTGACTGTTAGGACTGCTGGCTCGCCAGTGGATCGCCTTGCAGCCTGACTCTTCATCTGCTTGGAGAGGAAGCACTGCGGCTGGTTCTGAAGAAGATTGATGTACACGGGGGAGATGCTAGCGCTCCTGAGGCCAGCTGCGCTTGGAGTCGTCGCCACGACCAGAACTTCCAGCTTGCCTGCTCGCCATCGAGAATCGAAATTATGAGGTTATACGCGTGGTTGTCCGACAATCCCTCTTGCTAGAGGCTTGCTGCGGATGATAGCGCAGTCTGCAGCCACGAGGAGAGCTGCTTGGCTGCTACGAAGGTAGGTGGACATTCTCCTGGCTCGATGCGCCTCGTCACTTCACCAGTTGTGGTCATATCTTCCCCACGTGCCCTCCTCTGCAGCTCCCCACCCCACGCACGATGCCCAAGCCACCGCGACAGCCGCCGTACTAGCCGTGCCCTGAACAGCTCCTCCTCCACGCCTGGAGTTTGTGCGGCGAGCCCTCTAGCGCAGAGGCTTCCCTAGCGCGGCAGTGGATGTGATTGCGACAGCCCGCAGACCCTCAACCAGACGAGTTACGAGGGGAGATAACGAGCGCGTTGTGATGGGTGGGGCGACAACCTTCTCTCCCCACGGACTTGACGAAACCCCAGCTGGCGGAGTGCTTCCTCTGGCTATTCAACGGGGGGAGCTGGGTGGCTTGGTGGTAGAAGTGTTTGCCTCTCAACCGAAAGGTCCTGGGTCCGAATCCAGCTTGGGACAAAGTTATTCAGACCCTTTATCATGCCCCGTCTTTGAAATCACCTTCGTGGTAGTCAAAAGACGTTAAACCTTAAACACATTTAACCAGGGACTGGCTCCGATCACCTTTCGGGGCTACCTAGCCATGATCGCCGACACCTACCAGCGCTTGCGCTGACCCGACCCTGGTAGCTGCTAGAGCTGGCAGGTCTGATGGTCACTTCAGTCGGCTACGCCCGGCTCTACGTTCGCTCATGCCAAGATGGGTCTACCATGGGTGCTTACGGGGCTCAACTCCGTCCGTTTGAACCTCTGCAGTGGGCGCGTTTGACGGATGTAACTTGGAAGACGTGCTCCCTGTCGGCCCTAGCCTCAGCCTACAGGGTCAGTGAACTTCACGTGCGGTTGACACACCCAGATTGCTTGCAGTGCCGGACGGACGGCTCCGTGCAACTGCTACCTGGACCATCTTCCTGGCCAAGACGCGGTCTCCTTGATGGGCCCACAGATGATGCCTATTCGCCCTTCATGTGGGACAGACTCCACCCGGGAGCCCAGACTACATGCCTCGGCGCAGAGGACGTACCCGCCTGTTTCTCCCTTTGTCCCCAGGTAGACGTGACATCTCAGCCCAGACCATCTCCTCCTGGATCCGTTGGGTGATTCGCTCTGCCTACCAGGACCTCGCCCCAGATGCAGCCAAAGGTATGAACATCAGGGTGCACGAGGTCAGAGCCTTGGCCGCAAGTCTCTCATCGACCGCAACTGCGCAGTCAAGGTCTTGGTGGTGGCTGTGGGATGGCGAGCTGAGACCACATTCACCCGCTTCTACCTGAGGGACATCAGTCCCTGACTGAGGAGGGACTGATCCAAATGATAGAAGCGCTTTACAAGAACGCCTGCAGCGCAGTTCTACTTAACAATCAGTCAGGCGAGTTCTTCAGGACGACGATCGGTGTCCGTCAAGGATGCCTGCTCTCTCCTGTCCTTTTCAACATATTCCTGGAGAAGATCATGCAGGAAACCCTCCACGACCACCATACTTCAATCTCTATTGGTGGCAGATCCCTGTGCAATCTTCGATTCGCAGACGACATTGACCTCATGGCAGGCAGCAATAGTGAGCTCCAAAACCTGACAGACAAACTTTCAAGTAGCGCAGGGTCTTATGGCATGGAGATCAGTACGGATAAAAGCAAAGTGATGATCAACACCACAAGCGACAGCAGCAGCAACATTCACATGAACGGCCAGAAGCTAGAAGAGGTCAATAGCTTCAAGTACTTGGGAGCCACCCTGTCCAAAGACGGTAGTTGCATAGCAGAGATCCGTATCAGGATAGGTACAGCAACATCCGCAATGGCCAGGCTGGACAGGATATGGCGAAGTAACTCCATCAGCTTCACCATCAAGTACAGGCTTTACAAGTCCCTCGTAGTGTCTATTCTACTCTACGGCTGTGAGACTTGGACACTGCTTGCAGACACAGAAAAGAAAATCCAGGCCTTTGAGAACAAGTGCCTGAGGAAGTTGCTCCGCATCTCGTACCGCGAGCACAAGACCAACGAATATGTACGGAGCATCGTCACTTCCCTGGTGGGCCCACATGAACCCCTTCTGGCAACTGTGAAACGGCGCAAGCTTGCTTGGTTTGGCCACGTGACCCGACACAACACCTTGTCCAAGACTATCCTCCAAGGCACTCTCGAAGGAAGTCGTCGGCGAGGTCGTCAGAGAAAGAGTTGGGTCGCAAACATAAAAGAATGGACCGAACTCGAGATGCCAGACTTGCTTGCCACCGCCCAAAATAGAACTCAGTGGAGAGCACTGTCTGTTGCTGCTGCCTTTCAGTCCCCCCAACGCCCAGTTCGGGCAAGGGACTGATGATGATGATGATGACCTGAGGGACCTCTCCGCCCAGCGGCTGAACCTCTCGCTGGTGGGAGACTTCGCAGCAACGCAACACTCCCTCCCGGTGCCATCGGCGCCGCATGTATCTTAGCTAAAATTATCGGGAGTTTGCGGCGGGAGGGCGGGTCTGAGGGCAGTGTCTTTGGCATTAGGGGCGCTATGGCGGCACCCACCTCCTCTTCGGGATTCTTCCTATAAGTAATACCATCGGTAATGTGTTTTGAGAAAACAAATGATTTTTTTTTTTTTAATGAATTTTTTTGAAAAATACTTACCGATGGTATTATTCGAAGGTGCCTCCCACCTGCCCCACTTGCCGCCAGTTCGCTAAGAAACTAAACTGAGGCATGCCAGGTAATCTCGTACCGGGTGGGACTAACGGGAGGCTACTCGGGTTATGGCCTGGTCTATGGCGCCTCTCTCCTGCCAACACTCCCTTATACGGACACAACCAAATTTTGGCTAAAATTAGGCTAGCTAGGTAACATTCCTATAAGTAATACCATCGGTAAGTATTTTTCAAAAAAATTCATTTTAAAGAAAAATTCATATTTTTTTTGTAACGGGCATAGAGCCCACTGCTCTTGGGGATTCAGCGCGATATAAATGCTCTTTATTATTATTATTATTATGATAAGAACTTTCTGAGCATACTAATTGGGTTTCCTACTCACAAAGGTCAAGGGTCACAGTAGGTTGACAAAAGAGAAAACAGCATAAATTTTGAGAAAACGTGAATTTTTCAGGTGCAAAAGCCAACCCTTTATGTTAGAACACTTGAATACTTTCTTATTTCAGTAACATGTGGATCTGTCATTGTTACGTGGTAGAATCATGGTCGTTGTATGATATCACACCAGACAGCACGCACGTAAGGTTCTTTAATAAATAAACTTCATTCATCTGCAATCCATCACGTGGCTTAAGGATGTAGACAATACTGGAGTAACAGTTCCAACAATATTTTATTACAGCGATGCAATCTCCACAAAATACGTTCACAAATGCACCAACAATGTCTTCTCTGCAAAATGTCCACACTTTGACACAATGCGCCTGTGGGTCAAATGGTTGTTGTGATGCGTCTAGTGTGGTAGTGTAGCGTCTGTGCTTGTCGTTCTCGCTTTCAGCTCCCACCGCTGGCTAGCAGTTTTGCGAAAAGGGGAGCAGAACATGTCAGTCTCTCCCTGCCAGTACACAGCCTCTCCAACAACAAGCATCATGTAGTGCCTCCTCGTGGTGACTCATGGTAACCGAGCACCTTACGGACTCGGGCTGAACTACAGAGGACTCGGAGGAGATCTGGCCCCCAGACATGCGGCATGCAGGCCCATCGATGTGTGGACAAGCCCTGATGCCCTTGAACCAGATCCCCAGCTATGGGTAAATAGCCCCACTGCCTTGTGGGTGCCTTGGGAGAGGCAAAGGCTAGGGGAGAAAACACTATACAAATCCGGGCAGGGATGCTCGATAGCATTGGTTGGCAGATCTCCTTCGAGAAGGAAAACTCCGAGGAAAAACCTGAGTAGATGGGACCCATAAGCCTTGGTCGGCAATCCATCTAGGAGAAGGATACTCCAAAACTAAACCATCCTGTGCTCCCAGGATAGGCCTTTTGACCAGGAGCTAAGGGTGAGGTAACCCCGACAGAAACCCCAAGTGCTGAAGACGGAGGTACTGGGCTGCACAGCGCACTCTAATAAACCACAGTACCATGCATATACAGCCACATGACACTTGGAGATGGATTCAACAGGAATTGTGCTCGCCCTGTGGAGTCTCACCAGGCAGGTGCAGTACCGGGCTCTGCGCCTCTTCGGAGCCCACCCCCAGCGACTGGAGGACCTTCCCGACTGTCTCGAGGAGCCAGGGGACTGGGAAGTAGAGCGACTGGCCAACGAAAAAACAAGACCAGAGACAAAGAAAAAGCCAATGTGAACATCATGCACTGGAATGCCGAAGGGGTTACCAACAAGAAAACAGAACTAGAGCACTTTCTGCATGAAAACAGCATAAACATCTGCTGTATACAAGAGACGCACCTGCAAGAAGGGAAACCATTTAAGATCAGAGGATATCAGGTCTTCCGAAGTGATCGCCAAGGGAGGAAGAAAGGGGGGGTTATGACCCTAGTTAGAAACAACCTGAATGCCTGCGAAACCAGGAGATTCATGGAAGAGGCAGAATACATCCAGGTCAAGGTAACCACCAGTGACAGCACCCTTGACCTTGTCAACTACTATTGCCCTAATGATAAGTTGCTGTCCCTCGACACTATCCAGGTCCCGGACAGTGGATTCCTCATCACTGGTGACTTCAACAGCCAGTCCCAGTGTTGGGGATATGACACACTGGACAAGAGAGGAGAAGACATTGAGGAGTGGCAAGATGAAAACCACCTGATACTTGCCAATGACCCTGAGGACCAACCTACCTTCTACTCTCGCTGCTGGCACACCACCACTACACCGGACCTGGCGCTTTGCACTGAAGATGTTCATAAGCGCCTCAGCAGAACAGTAGGACCACAGCTAGGAGGAAGTGACCACCGCCCTATCCTCCTAACCCTAAAAGGATGCACAGCAGCTAGCTCGCCACACCGGCCAAGATGGAACTACCGAAAGGCAGACTAGCGCTTGTTCAGTATCCGAACAAATGAGCTAATGCAAGACCTCACTGTTTCTGGAAGGAACATCAACAATGTGGTCAGAGAGTTTAATGACATTATCAGTAAGGCAGCCAAGGAATCCATACCTCGAGGGGTCCGGAAAAACTACACCCCATACTGGACCGCAGATCTTCAGAAAGCACATAGGGCCAGAGAAGACGCTGAAACCAACCCCAGCCAAGAAAACAACATCAAGCTACAACACAGTAAGGCCCAGTATCTGAAGATGAAGTTGGAGTGCACAAGAAGAAGTTGGAGAGAGAAGACTGCAAGACTAAACATGGACAGGGACACCATGAAGTTGTGGAGACTGACCAAGGCGTTGAACGATGAGGGCACCAGGGAACAGAAGATCACCTTGGAAGAAGAAGGGAAAGCACTGACTGGTAGGAAAGCTGCAAACATGTTTGCACAGATCTATGCGAAAGAAAGTGACATCACTGTCCCACGAATGCTTACGAAAGAAATCAGACAGGAAGAAATAGAGAGAACAAGAGATGCGAACTCCATGATGCAATGAAGAAGGACATCACCCTTCCAGAACTGAAGATGGCCATCAAACAGCTGAAGAAGAAAAAATCTCCAGGTCCAGACAGCATCTCAAACGAGATGTTACAACACCTTGGCAACACTGCCTTAATGAAGCTACTGGACATCTTTAACCACAGCTGGAGAGGAGGACAGGTACCCCAGTGCTGGAAGGAAGCCAGGATGATCCCAATTTTGAAGAAAGGGAAGAATAAATCCAAAGCCGTGAGTTATCGCCCCATCAGCCTGACAAGTTGTGTGTGCAAGACCATGGAGCGCATCATCAACAAGCGCCTGCAGTGGTACCTGGACTCCGAGAGCATTATTGTGCCAGAGCAAGCCGGCTTCAGAAGCTACAAGAGTACAGAAGACCAGACAACACACCTTGCACAGGTCATAGAAGATGCCTTTCAAGATCAGAAGGTGACATTAGCTGCCTTCATTGACCTACAGAAGGCTTTCGACAAGGTGTGGAAGGATGGTCTCCTTGTGAAACTCCTTCGCAGTGGCATCCAAGGGAATATGTATAATGTACCGGTGGACCAAGTCATACCTGCACAATCGCAGAGCCCGTGTGACAGTGGATGGGTACTGTGGCCAAAAAGTGCTGTTGCGTCAGGGGGTGCCACAGGGGGGAGTCCTGTCACCGACCCTGTTCATACTTTTCATCAACGACCTTGTGCCAGAGCTACCAAAAGGAGTACACGCAGCCCTGTACGCAGACGACCTGGTACTCTGGTGCAGAGAAGAGTATACAACAACTGCTACATACAGGATGCAGCTAGCCCTGGACAGGCTAACAGACTGGACCAACAACTGGTGTGTGACCATCAACACAGAAAAATCATCAGCCACACTCTTCTCTCTCTCCAACAAGGCAAAGGCTGGCAACCTAACACTGGGCAACACCCTGCTGCGGTATGAAGACCAACAGACATACCTGGGAGTCACCCTTGACAAGAGGCTGACGTGGAAGCCGCACATTTGGAATGCAGAAGCGAAAGCTAGAAGAAAGCTGCACATCATGAGAAAACTGGCTGGAACACAATGGGGAGCCAATGAAAAGATCCTCAAAAATGTATATCAAGGCACATTGAGACCACACCTTGAGTACGGATCTAATGCATGGTTGACGGCAGCCCAGTCACACCAGCAGACCATTGACAGAGTTCAGAACCAGGCACTGCGTATCATCACCGGCGCAATGAGATCCACACCAATTGAAAAGATGGAAGAGACAACAGGCATCGCACCCCTGCGCATGAGAAGAGATTGCAAAGCCTTGATACAGTCCACAAAGATCAAGTCTTCCAAAGACCACCCTATGAACGCTAGGATGAAACAACCAACCTCAGGGAGACTGAAAAGATCAAGCTTTGTGAAGGAGACGAGAGCACTGCAGAGAAAACACCAGGCAAAGCTGCCTGCGCAGGTAGAGGCTCTGAATCCTGCTAGCGACCTTCCACCTTGGGAAAGTAAGCCAGAAAACATCACCATCTCTTCCACGGTACCCTACATCACCACCAGAGATGAGCACAGCACTGTGAGCAAGAAAGCCCTGACACTGGCCATGCTCGAAGAAAAGTATCCCCAGGAAGCATGGATACGGGCATACACCGATGGATCAGCCACAGATGCAGTTCAGGATGGAGGGGCTGGGGTGTACATTCAGTACCCAAACGGAAAATGGCAGGCAGAGGCAGTACCAACAGGCCTTCACTGCACAAATTACAGAGCTGAGGTGGAAGCCCTGGTCCACGCAGCTAACACCCTTAGTGGCACTGCAGACCCTGATGCCCAGATTGTCTTCCTTACTGATGCCATGTCTGTCCTTGAGGCAGCAACAGCAAGCAAACTGCCACGTCTACAAGAGGCACTGCAAAACATCAAGTGCACCAGACTGGTGCTGCAGTGGATCCCTTCACACTGTGGCATCTACAGCAATGAAAAAGCTGACAGAATGGCAAAAGCGGGCGCAGAGAAAGAACAAGATGAAAATGGAGTCAGCTTCACAGAGATGAAGACCATCATTAAGTCTGTGTACAGACCACCACAACGGCCCATAGACAGTTACCATCAGCTGTCCAGACAAGAGCAGGTGACCATCTTTCGTCTGAGGACCGGGCACAACCGACTCAATTTCCACCTGCACAGACGCTTCCACCTCGTGCCATCTCCCCTGTGCCCTTGTGGAGAAGCAGAGCAGACCACAGAGCACATCCTCCAGGACTGTGGGAACCACCAGCCGCTGAGGGAGGAGATATGGCCGAAGCCCGCCACTCTACAAGAGAAACTGTACGGGCCTGTGGAGGCACTACAGAAGACCACAGATTTCATTTTGAGAGCCAAACTCCAAGTGTGACGGCGTTCGAGAAGAAGAAGAAGAAGACACAATGCGCCTCTCATACAGTGTACATCACCATACACTGCATAACTCCGTCACTGACAATGAAGCACGATACCTTGTGTAGCTGAAAGTCATTGTGCTTACGATACACTGCAATTATACAACTGAACAATGTACCGACGCTGTTACATCGCAATTTTACAACTGAACAATGTACCGACGCTGTTACATCGCAATTCTACAACTGAACAATGTACCGCCGGCGCTTCCTAGCACAATCCTTTTATAGTGAAATGCTTTCCAGAAAAATCGAGGAAATTCGTACAACACAACCAATCAGAACAAAATACGCAACTAAAACTCCTAAATAACATTACCCTAGAATGGTCTAGAAAACTCTGGCTGCTATTTCCAGCCCCCATGTCGGAAAATCCCGGCGCGCTATGACGTCACACAAAAGTAGGCCAGACAGGTCACGACCTTGCCTGCTTTATTTGGAAAACACGCAATTAGTGCACTAGTACTGAACGCTAAGCTACACGCGCGCAGTAAACAATTGAATACTCGAGCTGCTTCTAGATTCTTCGTGACTCAACTCCATGCGGCAACAGATAATCAACACCGCACTATTCTTAAACGAAAGTGAAATTCATTAAAAAGGTACGTGATTCTTAATCATGATAGCTCAACTAAATATTGGATCGTTTCCTACAATTTATGCATGACCATTCTCACGGAACAACACAACCACAATCGTAACAGTCATGTATGTGAGCCTTTAGGGCTTTGCCATTCTACATCATCCCATTACCCTTGACCTTTGTGATCGGTCAACTAAATGAGGATGCATATGAAGGTCGTATCATCAGCTACCTTTGAGCCAAATTTGATTGAAAACTTTACCAAAATGTTGATGAAAACTACAATTCTATCCCACACTTGCCAACCTCTTGTGACCCTTGACCTATATGAGGCATCATCCAAATTAGTATGCATAGACAGGTATCTTTATGCCAAGTTTGGGTTTGAAGTTGTGAATAGTATTTGAGAAAAAATATTGTTTGTCAAAATATGGCTATTTTTTGCCTATTTCCTGATCTCTTCTGACCCTTGACCTTTCCCAGGGATCAACCAAATTAGTATGCATAGGGTGGTGTTGCCATGAGGTATCTTTGTACCAACTTTGGGTTTGAAGTTATGGATAGTATTTGAGCTCAAATCAATTTTGTCAAAATATGGCTATTTTGGACCTATTTCCTCATCCCCTGTAACCTAGACCTTTGAGAGAGGTCACGCAAATTGTTATGTTTAGAAGGTCCTGCCACAAAGTATCCTTGGGCAAAGTTTGAAGACTGTGGCTGGAATAGTCTCTGAGAAAATGCCAACATTAAAGTTTATGATGGCAGACGCCAGACGGACGCCAGAGAGATGACCACTGGCCCAGAACATACTCACTTTTGCTTCGCATGTGCGCCCCAAAATTAGAAAGATTTCTTTCCCTTCAGTCACGCTTCACTTTCTACAGAGTTCAGAGATAAAATATAGCTGTAGATGTGATAGGCGTCGCCAGCATACTGTCTGGACATTAACTCATCAACCCCAAGCCCGTATTCCCCACACTTTGGAGGCGTCATTTAACGACTAAGCACCAGCTGCAGGAGATGGATCAACCATGATAATTCAAGGGTAGTGCCAGATTAGTTTGGTGCCGACAGGCGCCAAGCTAATCTGGCACTACCCTTGAATTATCATGGTCGATCCATCTTCTGCTGAAGTGCATTGGGGCTGAATGAGTTTAGAATAGGCATTTACGCTTAGCCAGGTTTCAGGCACTATATATTCAGCAAGCAAAAAATGTACATAACTGACAGCATTTGTTGATGACATGTGATACATGATGGACATGCTTTCGTGCTTTCAGGCACAAGAGGAAGTTGCTGACCTTCGTGGTTCACAAGTCTTCAAGCCAAGACCCCTACAACTGCATGTTTTACATCAACAAGAGGCAGAAGAAAATCCGATCGCTCAAAGATTTGATCAAGTTCCACTTGGATTACGGTGTGCTTCACACAAAGGGGGAGGGCCCGGCAGAAAACATTCTGCTCAAGACACCAGTTACATAGTCAGTGAAGATCAAGGCCCTTAGTGGCAAGAGTAGATTTTCACGAGCCCCCCACAATCTACTGGGGCTTACGAGAATGTATGCCTCTTGCCAGCCCTGACATGCTACGACAGGATGGGGATCGACCACGATAGTTCAAGGGTGGTGTCAGAATAGCTTGGCGCCTGAAGGCGCCAAGCTATTCTGACACCACCCTTGAACTATCTTGGTCGATTTGTTCCCAGAATGTAGACCTCAAGGATATCGAGAAAAAAAAATTGTTAATTTCATCCTTAACTCTTTGCCTATGGATGGCAGCTTCAGCCACGGCAAGATTGATTCCCGTAGAACACTGTTGGTGGCGAGATGCACCCAGCCAAGGTGTTCTTGCAGTACTTTTGCCTGGCTATTTTTAGCGATGAATGTGTTGTTTCATGCTATTAGTTGGCATGTGCACTGGATCCAGAAATGAACTCTTAGCACATTCTACCCCAGGACCAAAATTCACAGATTTTGAATTTGCCCTCTGAAGGACTGTATTCCAATTCTACAGACAGATCGAGCTTGTTAGTTCAAGAGTGGTGCCAGAATACCTTGGCGCCTATGGGCTCCAAGCTATTCTGGCAACATCCTTCAACTATCATTCTCAATCCATGTCTTGCTGTGATGTGTCGGGAATGAATGAGTTAACAGATAGGTTATGGGGGATGGGGGCAATACACTTTATTGCCTATGGACTATGATCAATAATTCAGGCACACTGCAAGTGTGCCACCTTTCAACAGACCTGGTTTAAAACAAGCCCATCTTTTCTATGGCTTTTTTGTGCATCAGTAATATTTTTCAAGTGTAAATAAGAAAATCCATTGCTATCAGTGCCTGTATTTTTTGTTTGTTTGTTATGATACAGACTACTGGTAATGATTTTTAGAGCTAATGTATGCTTGTAGTTATACCCAGTACATGACATGTACTGAAATGTGACCAGCCCGAAGGAAACACATAAACAAAAATAAACCTTACTGAAGTCACGTAGTCCCGGAGTTGCTTTCCTAGAGGACTTAAATAGGGCTTGGAGATGTCTGCCCTCCAGTCTGCCTCTTGTACATTGCAAATGAAGTTTGGATACAGTGCCAGTCTCGCCATTAACCCATTCCATCCTGAGCCTGATTTCTTTAAAATGTGTCCTATGAAGGCTACATTACTGATTAGGTGATAGATCAGCTGTTTTAGTTCAAGGGTGGTGCCAGAGGCGCCAAGCTATTCTGGCGTCACCCTTGAACTATCAGTCAAATGTATTTCAAACAGTGGGTGTATCAATATAA
Source organism: Semisulcospira habei (assembly GCA_036245525.1). Lineage (NCBI taxonomy): Eukaryota > Metazoa > Mollusca > Gastropoda > Semisulcospiridae > Semisulcospira > Semisulcospira habei. Next base: position 204,953,656 of record BTPG01000003.1, on the reverse strand, counting down.
AAAGGGTTAAGGGAGGACCAGCCCCCTGTTGCAGAAATCTTTCCCAGGCCATTAACTGCCAATCAACTGTCATCTGCATTGTAGCGAGGGTTTTGCATTTGGCTAAAGAAATACAAAACAAAGCCATTGGCACTATGACAGTCAGGTATTGGCTATTGAAAATTACCTGCAGCTCGATAATCTAGGACCCTAGTAGTCATTCAGACTATGTGAAATCTGGGAGTTTAATTTTTGTTCTGGTAGCTGGACAGTTTTCTGTGTGTGTTTCTGTTGTGGAATTAGCATTCACCAAAGACGCGTACGATACTGCCTTGCACAACAAAAAATCTTCTCACATTTGGGTTAGTAGAGTTGGTCTTTTAAACCATTTTAAAATTGTATATAAGGTCCTTTTAACTCTATTTTAAAATAAGTCTAACTGAAATAAAACTTTGTACATTACTCTTTTAAATAACATACAAAAGGACCGTTGTTTGTTGGGCTGGCCTTGGTGCCGCTCAGACAACTAACTCCCCTAGCAAGTCCAAGTACCTCAACACCTAGCTCGACTCCCCACTCACCCCCTACCCCCCCCCCCCCCCCCCCCCCCCCCAATGTCCCCCCATCCCCACACCATGCCCAACCTGATAGTCTCCCATATTAGGTCGTGGGGACAGTAAGTCAGACTACAGACAGAGTTGGTCTTCCTCGCCATTGTGTGCAGTGCAGTAGTGGACAATTAACCCCCTTGTGCTCGTGGCCATTGGTACTGTGCGGGAGGGGGGGTGGGGGGGGGGGGGGGTGGGGGGAGTGTGTTTGGGACGGTCATAGGCAACTTGTGTTGTAAGTGGAAACTATGCTGCTTGTAGTATACGCTATGCATAATATATTTTGGATAAATCTACACAGTGTTAATCAAGACTACTGTCAGTATACTACATGTATTGTGACATGTGATTTGTTGGATGTATTTTAATGCAAAATACTGGAATGTGTTTTTAGAAATTTATTGCTTTTATTAGGTGCATAGTTAAGTGTCTTTAATCTGCATTTTAGGGCTTTTTACCAACATAATTCTTCTATAAATGTTGACATTTGCTCAAAGTGTTTGTTCCATATAAATGTGTTTCCGGTGTACATAGTGTGTGCTTTTCTCACAAGTCTGCTGAAAGCTTTGATACATTTTTGTTTTCGTCCAACAGTAATGCTGCTTATTGATCCCTTCCCTGTCACTGCATGCATAATGTTGTTTCTTAACCATTTGAGCCCCGGATCCCTACAGCAGGAGATGGTTTGACCATGATAATTCAAGGGTAGTGCCAGATTAGCTTGGCGCCTGTCGGCGCCAAGCTAATCTGGCACTACCCTTGAATTATCATGGTCAATCCATCTCCTGCAACTGGTACATAGTCATCAGGCAACAACTCCAAAATTTGAAAATGGTACCTTGGGGCAAAAAGGGTTAAATCCTTGTTCATTCAACGACCAAACGCTACCACCTTTCAAGGAGCAAGGATACAAATTATTGCAAGGTCTCGCAAGAGGCATGGATCCTCATGAGCCCCCGCTGATGCGGGGGCTCATGAGGATCTACGTCTCTTCAAGTGTGCTTGATTGTGTTTGCTTTTTCTTGGCGAGAATGGGTTAGTCTAGCAGTTGTTGGAACTAAATGCTTTTGATGATCAATTATGCATGGTTGCTGTTGCACAGTACGTTGACTTATGTGATCGCGGTTGCATTGCGCCTGTAGTTTTAAATTATTTTACTCTCTCTTTTTTACCCTTTAAAAAAAAAAATTAACCATGAGGCAATAAAAACGTGAATTTGTCACCATAGCGCTTTTCTTCGTAAATAGACTTTAACCCTTTTAACTCCACAGTCCCATTTCTCATATTTTGGAGGTGCCAGATTAGCTTAGCGCCTTCAGGCGCCAAGCTAGAAGCACTACCCTTGAATTATCATGATCAATCCATCTCCTGCTGCAGGGACTCGGGGCTAAATGGGTTAATCCAGGTTATTTTGACGTCATTTATTAGATTAATGTTATGAAGAGTGTCTTATGTCACTTGTAAATGGAATGTTTAGTTTTAAAAATCTCGCAGTGATGACTTGCGTCATCAGTGACAGTACCGTCACAGGATATTGAAAGTGAAATGGGGAGCATCTGCAGAGGACACAGCTGAACACCAACCAGCGTGCAATGTCACTAGCATCCGTGTGAATTGTGAATGAAATTCCGGCCTGTTTGGTCTTGACCTATTTTTTGTTTGGCAAAGGCATACATGTAATCAACATAACCTACAAACGTGAAAATAAAATATTGTTTATTTTTAGGTTAGCGGCAATATTTACATGATCAAATGGATATGGGTGTATTTTTTATCTCTGTGTCAATCACTGGAGCATAAAAAATGGATTGAAAGTAATTCACTTTAAAATAAAATAAGATATATTGAGAAAATGATGTTTACTGGAAAATCTGATTCTGTACTGAATTTTGTGAGTAATATTTCTTTTGAGGCAGTTAATAACATCATAAGCAATGCACACAACATGTGTGTTAAAACATCTAACAGGAAACTTGCTTGTCAGAGTGCGTACAGTCATGCTTATTTTCACCAATGAAACCCTGTGGCCTCCAAGGTAGCCATGGGCGATAACTCTTCCAATTTTTGGTGTGAAGGTGCTCAGACAGTAGGCTGAATATCTGAAGTAAACAACAAACAGAATTTTCTTGTTTTGTCAGGGAAGCGCTTTGTTTGCTGGTACATTTACCGACACTTTTTGCGTTTTTACCGCCTCTGCGTATAGACAGAAACAATGCTTTACATGGAATAACAACAAAAATATGATTTAGTAAATTCTCTTGTCGTTGTTACATATTATTCTGAAGTGTCTTTCTCTTTGTTGATTTATTTTGTTGCATTGTACATGCTTGGCGCTCACTGTTTTGAGGTGTGTTTTTTCACTGGCGTGCCCTAACTACTACATAATTTATGAATGTTTTTTCCTGTCACATGCATGGATTGTGTGCTTACAATCCCATGTCGCTCTCCTTCGCTCACTCTGCATGTCACTCTCCTTAGCTGGGCGGGCAATATTTCTGTTGCTTGGCTCGTGTCTCAGACTTGTTTTGTGTTGTCAGTCCAAGGATTTTTAATTTGTCACGTGTTGAAAATGCGTGTAGAGACAGTGTAAATATAGCAAATATAATCTGTATTAACCCATTTAGCCCCAGGACCCTGCAGCAGGAGATGGATCATGATAATTCAAAGGTAGTGCCAGATGAGCTTGGCGCCTGAAGGCGCCAAGCACATCTGGCACTACCTTTGAATTATCATGATCAATCCATCTCCTACAACTGGTACATAGTCTTTAGACAACGCCTCCAAAAGTTTGGAAATGCGGCCTTGGGGTTAAGAGGGTTAACGCTGTTTGTATATTTGTTGTTGTTGCTTTATTATTGTCATGTTTTTTAACATGATGAAAGATTTTAACCCCTGTGACTGCTAACGACAGTACCGTTTGGCTGAAGGGTGAGGTCATGCAGTCTGTATTGTTATTATTGATTGTTGACCCCTTGACTGCCGAGGAAAAAGGCACACAATCCAGCCGCCAGACACAGAGCCTCATGCGTGAGCTCATGAGAAAAACTGAACACCACCTAACTGCAAGAGGCATAGAACCTCATGAGCCCCCGCAGGTGCAGGGGCTCATGAGGATCTATGCCTCTTGATGGAACCACTTAGTATGCATGTTCCTTGGATGGCTGGGGCTCTTAGGCGTTGAGGTGAAAGAATTCAGGAACGCCATCGGCGTCCACTGGCAGTGAAGGTGTTAAATCTCATTATTAACCCCTTCACTGCCAGTTGACCCAGACCGCGCTTTTGAAACCGTGGAAAATTCAACCTCAGAGAGCCCCAGCCGTACAAGGAACTTGGATACAAAGTGATTTCAGCAAGAGGCACAGATCCTCATGAGCCCCCGCAACTGCGGGGGCTCATGAGGATCTATGCCTCTTGCAGTTGGGTGGAGTTCAGTTTTCCTCATGAGCTCACGGCACGAGGATCGGTGTGTGTGGCGGTTGGATCGTGTTCCTTTTTCCTCGGCAGTAATCAATAATAGCAATGCAGACTGACCTCTCCCTTCAGCCAAACTGTACTGTCGTTAGCAGTCACTGCGTTTTCCTCCTGCTTGGCAGTGCCCTTTCACGTTTCCCTTTGTTAAATCCTTGTTATTATAATAGCCCGAGGTTAACTCATTCGCGGCCAGCCGCATCGTTGATGCGTGGCTTAAGCTGCGCATCCAGATGCGGCTGGCCATGAATGAGTTAAAGGAGACAATTATAAACTGCGCCATGAACCTATTTACATACATTTAAAAAAACTCTGTAAGTATGGTTAGTATTTTTTGTTTTAATTCAAACATTTTTGTTTTCTTTCATTGTAAGGTGCGCCGTTTGTTTGCGGGTGTGTACGTGTTCGCTTGTTTGGTCTTTGCGTGTCTACACAGTTCACAGTGTTGTCACAGTTTCACATCCCTTTTCACAGCCTAGCCGTGTACACCATCTGAGGGAGTACACCTCAGACAGACCCATCGAGCAGTCCGCCACAGGTATACTTCTATTCAAACGAGATGCTTTGCATTTCATTTGAATAGGAGTGCCTTGCGGCGTATGCCCCAAGTACTCCCACAATTGGTAGGGGAAAGGTTGATCTGATGCATGAGCATTGTGTACTTAGAGTTTTGTAGACTATTACAGCTCCAGGGCAGTGCCTGATCAGCTTGGCGCCTTTGGCGCCAAGCTGAAGAGGCACTACCCTGGAGATAATAGTGCCTGGCGCTATCTGGGGTGGTGCACTACAACTTCTGTCTGAAATAATCAATTAAGACAGAAAAGAATATATGGTCAAACCTGCTTTAGGTGCCACCTTCATATAGTGATCACCTGTTCATGGCAGCCACCCAGGGAGCATATGTCACCTTCACTTTCAGTGTACGAAGACTCTTTACCTGTCTATAGCGGCCGCATCTGTGCTGACCCTTACGAGACCGTTTATGAGATTGACTTGCACCAACTTCACATGTGCACTACTGTGTGTGAAAGTATACAGAATTTATACGCAAGTGTAAAGCTTATAAATATTATGACATACAAATGCAAATAGTATGTGTATGATGAAACTGTGATTTGTAGAAGGAAAAAAAAAGAGTGATAAATCATCACTTTGACAGTATTTTTTTTTTTTGCCTTTTGTGTTGAACTGTGCACGTACAATTTACCTGCTTATGTCTACAGGTGTGTGTGGATGTGTGAGTGTGTAAGAATATATAGCTTTAACCCTTTTAGCCCTGGGACCCTGGAGCAGGAGATGGATTGATCATGATAATTCAAGGGTAGATTTAACCCCTCAGGTTTAACCCCTCAGGCGCCAAGCTCATCTGGCACTACCCTTGAATTATGATCAATTCATCTCCTAAATCTGGTACATGGTCGTTGGGCAACACCTCCACAATTTGAGAAATGGGACCTTGGGGCTGAATGGGTTAGGGATCTATGCCACTCGCTGACCTCTTTCTGGACCCCCTGTGACCTTCACCTTTAAGAGAGGTCACTGGAATTTGTATGTTTAGAAAAGTTTTACCACAAGTTGGGCCAAGTTTGAAGTTTGAGGGCTGAATAGTCTTCGAGAAAATGCCAATGTTAAAGTTTACCACGGATGACAGACCACGAGCGACAGACGGCGGATACAGGGCAAACGACGCATTCATACTCACTTTTGCTATCGCATTTTTAACACATTTGCCAACTGTTGTGACCCTTGACTTTTCTGAGGGCTCACCCAAATAAGCATGCATAGAAAGGTCTTACCATCAGTTTTCTGTACCAAGTTTGGGTTTGAAGTTTAAAATAGCATTTGAGAAAAAAAAAACCTATTTGACAAAATATGATGTTTTGGACTTATTTCTGGACCCCTTGATATCGTGACTATTGAGAGGGCTCGCGGAAATTGGTATGTTTAGAAAGGTCTTGTCACAAAGTATGTTTGGGCCAAGTTTGAAGGCTTGCTTTAACAGTCGCCAAGAAAATGCAAATATTAAAACATTACCATGGACAACAGATGGCCCAGTACATAGACTCACTTTTGCTGTCACACATGAGTAAAACAATTTTAACAAAAACAATTTATTGACTGGATTCACCCAGCCAAATAACGAGAACAGAAAACACATTGGAATTGTTTTCCAAAGAACACACATGCACATTGCAAAGATGGGCGTCTGTTTTCTGGGGCGAACATCCCAATGCGCAAAAGAGGATTGGCCCTTTGTGCACGGGATACTTCTTTCACAACATTAGTAAAGTGCAACAAATGAGCATAACAGAGAAAAGGGCAAAATACACCCTTATAAAGCACACTACATTGTGAACTGGATCGACCATGATTGTTAAAGGGTTGTGCCTGAATTGCTTGGTGCCTTTCCAGGCACCAAGCAAGTCAGGCACAACCCTTGAATGATCATGGTTGATCCATTTCCAGCTAATGACAATTTTTTACAGTGAATGCACTACAAAATATTACAGACGAACAATGCACTAAAAACATGAAATTAAAGAAAGTAGTTAAGTCATTTTAAGTTCTTGAGCAAAACTTTTTAATTTTTATCTACAGAATTTTGCACAAAATCTTGAAGTCAGTTATTAATGTCTTCCGCAACAAAAAAAACTTCACATTAAAACCTTTGGTTTGTATGGCTTTGAGAAGAAAAGGGTACTGGCTAAGCCACTGAAATAAAACCGGGGAAAGACAAAATTTGGTAGCACTGCAAAACAGATGCGGAGGCGGATATGCTGAAACTGTCGGAAGAGCTGTGGTTCAATCTACAAGGCAAACAAAGAACGTAGGGTAAAATGACACATTATTTGAAGAGAGAAAAAAGTAATCCCCTTGTACATGCATTCATTGGTACAGTTACACTACCAATGGATGCATATACAAGGGTCTTCAGAAGAAATAGTGCACAATTATGCTCTGTGTGTAGTGGATTCAGACAAAATACATGGAGAATAAAAGTGTCACAGCCAGTCTGAATTACTGTAGTCCACATTCCATCACACTTGCCGAGTGCACAACACAGTGCACACAAATAGGAAACTTTCACAGCCCACAAACATTTTACACATACATACAACTGTCCAAGCACTCTCTTTTCTCTCTCTCTCTCTCTCACAAACACACTTCGCAGGTACACACACACACACACACACAAACCTTGTATGCTGTATGAATGTTTAACCCTTTTAGCCCCGGGACCCTGCAGCAGGAGATGGCTTGATCATGATAATTCAAGAGTAGTGCCAGATGAGCTTGGCGCCTGCAGGCGCCAAGCTCATCTGGCACTACCCTTGAATTATCATGATCAATTCATCTCCTACCACCGGTACATAGTTAGGCAACACCTCAAAATTTGAGAAATGGGACCTTGGGGCTAAAAGAGTTAAAATGACCTTTGAGCTGAAGCCCTCACACATATCTTAGGCCATACTCATGTAGCAGAGAAAAAGTATTTACATTGCCAGTCCACTTTTTCATGGTACCAATCCACTTGCGCTCTGAGGTGGACTGTTGCTTTCTACTTTCAGTAGTGCAGTTTGGTGATAGCTCTACTATCTTTTTTAACATTTTTTTCTTTTTGGAGTCCATTTAGATTAGCAAGAGGCGTAGATGTTCGTCAGCCTCTGCAATTGAAGGGTCTGATGAACGTCTGTCTCTTGCAGATGGAAGAAGTAGCTCAGGGACCTTTTTGGCAGCAACACAGAATGTGCTCTTTCATGTGGCAACATCCCTCGATCCACATTAAAAAGGCATTCTCTTCAAAAGTTCCATCACCACAAACAAAATGCTTGCTAGTCTGATGCAGATACAAGATGGGATGAACCAAAACCCACAAAGTCCCTTCTATATGAGAGCTGTCCTCGCTGTCAATGGTCTCTACCTTTTGTCTTTTACCTGATTCTGATGTTGAATTATCTCTTATTGAAAAAGTCTCGCAGATCTGTCAATGCGTCAGTCAGTTCTATAGGGGGCGCAGGCGGGGGCCATACGCGTCATTGATTTGTCAAACGTCATTTGTCATGATGCAAGTTTAGTTTTTACGTAATTTTATATTTTACGTGATATGAGTTTCACTTTCGCTTCATCATAGGCTTGAGAACATGGTGACAAAACTAGAACTTCACGGTACAATTTCAGTCTTGCTATAATTTGTGTGAAAGCAGGTTGACTTTATCTACATGATATACTAAGTACACGGGTCACCTGCATGCTCTTCTGAAAGCGCGTCGATGTGCGTGTTAGTGTGTGCATGCGCGCGCGCTCCAAACATCTCCAAGATGCGGCATAGATCCTCATGTATCTGGAGGGCGCATGAGGGTCTATTCTTCCTGGAGATGCGCGCATGTTTGTGTGAGAGAGAGCCGCACGTGCGAAAGAGAACAGTGACGCCATATTTGGAGTATTATGTCAGTGTCGGCGTGATGAAGGAGTTGCCTCTTTTACGTCACCGCCACTGTCTGACTTTCTCTAGATGTAATTGTTTTTAGCGTTTTAAATCTTTTCTGAAAAGAATTAATTTTTACTGAAGAAGTTGAAAGGATACAAAGCTGGCTAACGAACTCATCCAATGTCTTTCTCCAAACTAGCTATATGCAAAAGTTCAAGTAAATATGACAAAAATTACGGACACTATTCTGGGTCAACCGACTTCCTATAAACGGTTGTTTATGTCTTCAATGAGACATTCAAATACAATTTTCTCGGAGGCTCTTTTAGCCACCCACTTAATAAAGTATTTCGCCAAGTTTCAAGCTAGTGTGTACAGAAATATCGGAGATTCTCTTGTTTACATACATGCGCACACACATACATACATACGCCGACATACATATATACGCACATACGGCGCTTAAGGCCAAATGTATGTTCAGCAGCGGAGTTAGCATAACTAGACATGACGTAATTTATATCTTGTTACTTCAATTGTTAGACGTTTAGCCTGCCCGCCTTTGATATCATGGACATGCTATTAAATTCGCCCCACGGCCGCGACCCGTCCTAAAAAGTCCCTTTTATAAATAGAAGAGAATAAAAGAAACAGACTTTGGTCGCATGAACAAGAAACACAACCTAAAAAAATGTGGCCCAAGGTGGACAAATGAAACAACAATACAACAATATAAATTAAATTACAATCAATGAGTCGGTGACATGATATGAATCGCAATTTAAAAGTAAACAGGCAATGACAAAACCACGCACGGCGCGCATGCAGGCACACACACATGCTCGGCAATCGAGGAAAATAAGGACTGCATAAATAGTCCAATAAAAGTGATTTGGTGGATTTTCATACGAACACATCACATCTAACTGAAACGGGCACAAAAGATTTCAAACTTACACAAACATTAATCATAAAATCTCACAGAAACCAAGAAACAATCAAAAGGCAATCAACACATCATTTAGTTAAGACACAACACAGTGATTTGACCAGATGTTTTTCTCACTTATTATCATTCAAACACAGATATAGTCAACACCTTAACCCTATTAGCCCCGAGTCCCTACAGCAGGAGACGGATTGACCATGATAATTCAAGGGTAGTGCCAGGTTAGCCTGGCGCCTGAAGGCGCCAAGCTAATCTGGCACTACCCTTGAATTATCATGGTCAATCCATCTCCTGCAACTGGTACATAGTCATCAGGCAACGACTCCAAAATTAGAGAAATGGGACCTTGGGGTGAAAAGGGTTAAATCCTTGTTCATTCAACCACCAAACGCTACAACCATTAAAGGAGCAAGGATACAGATTATTACAAGGTCTCGCGAGAGGTGTAGATCCTCATGAGCCCCCACTGACGCCCGGGGGCGAGGGGGGGGGGGGCTCATGAGGATCTATGTCTCTTTCAGTGTTCTTGAGTGTGTTCGCTTTTTCTTGGCGAGAATGGGTTAGTCTAGCAGTTGTTGGAACTAAATGCTTTTGATGATTATTGTATGGTTGCTGTTGCACAGTATGTTGATTTATGTGATCGCTGTTGCATTGCGCCTGTAGTTTTAAGTTATTGCACTCTCCCTTTTTACTCTTAACAACAACAAAAAAAAGATGTTAAACATAAATGTGCATTTTTCACCATAGTGCTTTCCTTCGTAAATAGGCTGTAACCCTTTTCGCTCCAAGGTCCCATTTCTCAGATTTTGGAGGTGTTGCCTAACGACTATGTACCAGTTGCAGGAGATGGATTGACCACGATAATTCAAGGGTAGTGCCAGGTTAGCTTGGCCCCCTCAGGCGCCAAGCTAACCTGGCACTACCCTTGAATTATCATGGTCAAGCCATCTCCTGCTGCAGAGTCCTGGGGCTCAATGCGTTAATCCGGGTTATTTTGATGTCATTTATTAGAAAATGTTATGAAAAGTGTGTTATGTCACTTGAAAATTGAAAGTTCAGTTTTTAAAATCTTATTGATGACTTATGACGTTATCAGCGGCACTACCGTCATGGGATATTGAAAGTGGTTTAATAAGTAAATAATGTACACCGGGAGTTCTGTTTCTCTAGTGAATTTTGTGAGTAAATTTTTTTGTGCACCGTCTGGACGCGAATGAGTTAAAGGAGACAATTATAAACTGTGCCATGAACCTATTCACATACGTTAATAAAAACTCTGTGAGTATGGTTAGTATTTTTAGTTTTAATTCAATCATCTTTGTTTTCTTTCATTGTAAGGTGCGCTGTTTGTTTGCCTACGTGTTCGCTTGTTTGGTCTTTGCGTGTCTACACAGTTTACAGCGTTGTGACAGTTTCACATCCCTTTTCACAGCCTAGCAGTGTACACCATCTGAAGGAGTACACCTCAGACACCTGTCGGGCAGTCCGCCACAAGTATACTTCTATTCAAATGAGATACTTTGCATTTCAATTGAATACAAGTGCCTTGCGGCGTATGCCCCAAGTACTCCCACAAATGGTAGGGGTAAGATTTGTCTGCTGCAAGAGTATTGTGCACTATAGTTTCGTAGACTATGACAGCTCCTCGGCAGTGCCTGATCGGCTCGGCGCCTTTGGCGCCAAGCTGATCAGGCACTGCCCTGGAGATAATAGTGTTGGTGCTATCTGGGTTGATGCACAACTTCTGCAGTCGCTGTCTGAAATAATCAGTTGAGAGAGAAACAAATGTATGGTCAAACCTACGCTAAGAGCCACCTTTATGTAGTGGTCACCTGTCTATGGCAGCCACCCAGGGAGCATACGTCCTCTTCACTTTCAGTATATGAAGACTCTTTATAAAATGGTCACCTGTCTATAGTGTCCGCATCTGTGCTGACCCTTACGAGACTGTTATGAGATGGTTTGACTTGCACCAACTTCACATGTGCACTACTTTGTGTGAAAGTATTGAGAATTTCTACCAAGTGTAAAGCTTATAAATATAATAACACACAAATGCAAAGGATTAGTATGTGTATGATGAAACTCTGTGATTTATAGAAGGCAAAAAAAGAGTAATAATTCATCACTATCGCAGTACTATTTTGGTCTTTTGTGTTGAACTGTGCGTGTGCAAGTGTACAATTTACCTGCTTATGCCCGTGTGTGCAGATGTGAATAAACCGCCAGTCAAAGTTTGATCAATATTTGCGGGCATCTATGATCTCTCTACGTGCCTATATACCCATACCATTGTCATTTTGCTCCATTACCCTAATACCGAGTGTGTAAGAATATAGTGTCACGACACGGGTTTTTTCCCCCTATTTTGTAGGAGAGTTAAAATTAGAGGGGTGACAGGGATTCGTTAGTCACCGGGAAAAGTTATCACTGATATAGAATAGGTGAGTTGTTTGGCCTTTACACGAGGAATTGCTGCCGTACGAGAGTCGAAGGAACTGCGTGTGACGCACGTGATTCCGCTGCGCGATCGGGTGGTCACTGTTTCACATGTTCATACATCGAACTATTTACTGAGCGCATTTTTGCTAAACCGTACGATATCCAAATTGTTAGTCGCTTTCCAACAGCGAACAAAGGCAGTCGCTTCTAAACAGCACAACAGAACAGTCTCCTAAGGGGGTCTTTCAAGCATGGTTCGCCATTAGCTGAAGCCCTCAAGCGGTTGTGCTGTTCCCCTGTAACGTTGTCCTGGAAAGGAGAGGAGCAGAAAAGCTGCGACGACTTTACCCCTGGCTTGTCTTTCCTTTGTTTGTCTTCGTCCCAGCCGGGACGTCTTTATGGATAGTGAGTACACGCAACAATTCTTTAGTGGCCATATGCTCAGGGGGTTTGGCTGTGTTTGCATGTTCTGTTATTATTATTAGTTTAGTAGTTAGTGAGGGGGTGGGGGGGGGGGGAGGGGGGACAAGTGTAAGATTGATGTCATTTATTTGGTAGCATCTAGTGGCGGAGGATAAATTCGGAAGTGAGTCATGTGATAATGTGTAAATATGCATTTTGTTGAGTTTGAATTTATTATTGTTGTGGGAGAGAGGTGAAGGAATATAAAGACGGCTATTAAAATTGTGGGAAGGGTGATGTGATTACCTTTCTTTTGCTGTTAGTTATTCATATGTGTATTTTTGCACCCTTGTTTTAGTGCATCCAAAGATTAAAAAAAAACCCGAAAGTCTAAAGAACTAAGTGGCTAAGTCCGCCGCCGTGCTGTGCGGAAGGCCTGGGTGGTTCGTTGTGAGAGTGGAGGCTGGCTGAGTCACTCCGCCTCGTGGGACTACGACGCCGTACTCGAGTGCTGTTGCGAGCGTCGCGGCACGCCCCGTATTTAGCCAGGTCGGGTCGTCCCATTCTAGCGTTTATTAACCTGCTTTAAGTTTGTTTTTTAGTCTTGTCCATTAGTACATGGTAAACTGCTAAAAGAACATTGTGAGACTAATTTCATTTCCTCGTGGTGACAATTGTGAGAGGACCTTTGTCGTAGCAACAGAAATATTGTGTATTTGGAAATATGGTATTATTCAAAGGGAGCCATGTGCTATGACGAACCTTATCGCGGAAGCAATATCGTTAAGCTGAGCTGAGCTTGACGGTTGTGCTTCCGTCGAGGAGGTTCAGTGACTTGTGAACTATATTAAGTTTTCTCAATTTTCTTTTGTATTTTATTAAGGATATTAGTTTTATTATATATTTGTTGTTGTGTATTGTGTATGTTGGATATTCAAGCTGGGCAGTTTGGACGGGTGTGTGTGTGAATGTGATGTGTGATTGCGTGGTTAAGATTTAGTGAGGATATTTTGGATTGTTGTTAGTTTTATATGTAATAAATGTTGTCGTAATTGTTCTCCTCTTGTGTTTGTGTTAGTGTGGGTTGGTTGTACTCGAGTGGTAGTGTTCATAGTTCGCGCCCCGGAAACGGGGGTCGTGACATATAGCTTTACCCTTTTAGCCCAGGGACCCTGCAACAGGAGATGGATTGATCATCATAATTCAAGGGTAGTGCCAGGGTGGGACAGCACAGACGACGCATTTATACTCACTTTTGCTATCGCATTTGAGCCAAAATTGGAATTTTTAACACATTTGCCAACTGTCGTGACCCTTGACTATTCCGAGGAATCACCCAAATAAGCATGCATAGAAAGGTCTTACCATCAGTTTTCTGTACCAAGTTTGGGTTTGAAGTTTAAAATAGCATTTGAGAAAAAAAAACTATTTGACAAAATAGGGCTTTTTGACTACTTTTGGACCCATTGTGACCTTGACTTTTGAGACTGCTCACTGAAATTGGTATGTTTAGTGTTACGATTGTGGTTGTGTTGTTCTGTGAGAGCATGCATGTGTTAATCGTAGGAAACGATCCGATATTTATTTGAGCTGAGTGAAGTTTTTTTTTGTTTGTTTTTTTTTAAAGAACCTTACGTGCGTAAGGGTGTAGAGTGTTCATGGAGAAGTAGTACCTTTGACTTTTCAGCCAGCAGCGCCTCTTGGGGCAGGCGGGAGCACTGGTCTTCACATGGCACTCAACTCTCACAGCTGGCTCCAGGTCCTTTACCTAGCCACACCCCGGTAACCGCTTCTGCTGGCGGGCGAAACGTTGTGAGGGGCTGACGCGTCTCTCAGTCAGTTGAAATACTTGGAGAGGAGACGGGCGCCGCCAAGTTCGCCTAAGCCCATTGAAAGGACTGATGGACAAGCAACAGAATAAGAATAACATGCCGGATCGGTCGGGGCCCGGATCACCAACGACCGCGCACCCCATTGGAGGTCTCCAGGGTGGGGGCGACAAGTGTGTTACTGAAACCAAACCCACCATCAAGCTGCCCACGCAAGGAATGACTATCGGAACTTGGAACGTTCGCACACTCTACCAGTGCGGCAAAGTGAAGGAACTCACCCACGAGTTAAAGCGCTATCGCTGGGACATTGTAGGACTTGCAGAAGTTCGATGGACAGGCTTCGGAGAAACAACAACAGATGAAGGCCATAAAATCTGGTTCAGCGGAAAAGAAACCAAGCACGAACATGGCGTAGCTTTTATCGTAAGGAAAGAGGTGGCTGGAACTGTCATCAGCTGCACCCCCGTGTCAAGCAGACTAATCTCCATCCGCATCTCCGCCCGACCGCACAACATCACTATCATACAAGTATATGCTCCAACAGCAGATCATGATGATGAAGAATTAGAAGAATTTTACGAACAACTGAACAACATCATCAAGAAAACACCTAAGAAAGACATTCTGACTGTCCTCGGTGACTGGAATGCAAAGATCGGCCCTGACGCCTACCAACAATGGGCAGGAACAGCTGGCAAGTTTGGCCTTGGAGAAACAAACGACAGAGGCCTGCGACTTTTAGAGTTCGCACAGAGTCACCGTCTCACCGTTGCTAATACCCTCCATCCACACAAGAAGTCAAGAACAGTGACATGGCAATCGCCAGGAGGCCTGGTCCATAACCAGATTGACTTCATCTTGCTGCCTCGACGATTCAAATCCAGCGTTAACAAAGCACAAACAAGGTCCTTTCCTGGCGCTGATATTGGCAGCGACCACAACCTCGTCCTTACTAGCCTCAAGTTGAAGCTGGCATTGAAACGAGATAGCAAGAGCCCTCGCATCAGATTCGACCTCCAGAAGCTAAAAGACCCGGAAGTAGAAGAGCTCTTCCAAGCCCAGGTGGGAGGCAGATTTGCAGCCTTGGCTACTTTGGACTGCGACGTAGACACCCTTGCTGGAAATATAAAAGAGGTGTTACTTTCTACAGCATAAGAAGTGCTGGGGAAGCAGAGGAAGCGCAAACAGCCCTGGGTCACCGATGACATCCTCGATCTCTGTGATGAGAGGAGAGCCTGGAAGAAAAAGAGAGGCCAAGACCTCACATCAGCAAACAAGTACAGACTTGTCAACAAGAAGATCAGGAAGAGGATGAAAGAAGCCAAAGAAGATTGGATTGAAGACCAGTGTTGTAGCGTGGAAGAGAGCATGGCAAACGGCAACAGCAAGAAGGCTTATGAAACGCTAAGGACCCTCACCAAGACTCAACAGCGAACAGCCACAGTCATAGAAGACAGCAGCGGCCAACTCCTTACGGAAAACACTGCTGTACTAAACAGATGGACTGAGTACTGCCGAGACTTGTATAACTACAAGGCTGAGCCAGACACCAGCATCCTCCAAAACAACCAGGCTGGGGCCAGGAAGGCTGAAGACCTGCCAGTGTTAGCTGAAGAGGTGGAAGCAGCCGTACGCGGCCTGAAGGGAGGAAAGTCTCCAGGTGTAGACAACGTACCTGCTGAACTGTTGAAACATGGAGGAGAAGTAACAACAAAGGTCCTCACTACACTCTGTCAAAAGATCTGGGAGCAAAAGAAATGGCCAGTAGAATGGACACAGTCTCTAGTGATCCCGCTCCCCAAGAAAGGAAACCTGAAACAGTGCCAGAACTACAGAACTATCAGTCTGATAAGTCACCCTAGCAAAGTAATGCTCAGAATCATTCTCAACCGCCTCAAAACTTTCGCCGAGGAACTGCTGGCAGAAGAACAGGCTGGCTTCAGAGTTGGAAGAAGCACTGTAGAGCAGATTTTCAACTGCCGCGTCCTGATCGAGAAACATCTGCAGCATCAGCGCGAACTCTACCACAACTTCATTGATTTCAGGAAAGCATTTGATCGCGTCTGGCACGACGGACTCTGGCAAGTCATGAGATCGTTCAACATAGAGGAGGGACTGATCCAAATGATAGAAGCGCTTTACAAGAACGCCTGCAGCGCGGTTCTACTTAACAATCAGTCAGGCGAGTTCTTCAGGACGACGATCGGTGTCCGTCAAGGATGCCTGCTCTCTCCTGTCCTTTTCAACATATTCCTGGAGAAGATCATGCAGGAAACCCTCCACGACCACCATACTTCAATCTCTATTGGTGGCAGATCCCTGTGCAATCTTCGATTCGCAGACGACATTGACCTCATGGCAGGCAGCAATAGTGAGCTCCAAAACCTGACAGACAAACTTTCAAGTAGCGCAGGGTCTTATGGCATGGAGATCAGTACGGATAAAAGCAAAGTGATGATCAACACCACAAGCGACAGCAGCAACAACATCCACATGAACGGCCAGAAGCTAGAAGAGGTCAATAGCTTCAAGTACTTGGGAGCCACCCTGTCCAAAGACGGTAGTTGCATAGCAGAGATCCGTATCAGGATAGGTACAGCAACATCCACAATGGCCAGGCTAGACAGGATATGGCGAAGTAACTCCATCAGCTTCACCATCAAGTACAGGCTTTACAAGTCCCTCGTAGTGTCTATTCTACTCTATGGCTGTGAGACTTGGACACTGCTTGCAGACTCAGAAAAGAAAATCCAGGCCTTTGAGAACAAGTGCCTGAGGAAGTTGCTCCGCATCTCGTACCGCGAGCACAAGACCAACGAATATGTACGGAGCATCGTCACTTCCCTGGTGGGCCCACATGAACCCCTTCTGGCAACCGTGAAACGGCGCAAGCTTGCTTGGTTTGGCCACGTGACCCGACACAACACCTTGTCCAAGACTATCCTCCAAGGCACTCTCGAAGGAAGTCGTCGGCGAGGTCGTCAGAGAAAGAGTTGGGTCGCAAACATAAAAGAATGGACCGAACTCGAGATGCCAGACTTGCTTGCCACCGCCCAAAATAGAACTCAGTGGAGAGCACTGTCTGTTGCTGCTGCCTTTCAGTCCCCCCAACGCCCAGTTCGGGCAAGGGACTGATGATGATGATGATGACGTGCGTGCGTCTGGTGTGATATACTACGACTACGACTCCAAGTGAAGATGGTCATCGCTACACTTTGACCCTGGTGGACTACGCTACACGTTATCCTGAGGCCATACCATTAGAGAAGATCGACACTCCTACAGTGGCAGAGGCGCTCGTCGACATGTTCAGCCGTTTGGGGATTCCTGAGGAGATCCTGGGTGACCTAGGAACTCGGTTCGTCTCCGACTGCATGGAGGAAGTCAACCGGCTATTGATCATCCGACACCTTACTACCACCCCTTATCACCCCATGTGTAATGAGCTGGTTGAAAAGTTTAATGGAACATTGAAGGCTATGCTGAAGAAACTGTGTGCTGAGCAGCCAAGGTTGTGGCATAGATATATCAATGCCTTGCTCTTCGCATACCGTGAAATTCCTCAGGATTCAACAGGGTTTTCCCCTTTTAAATTACTGTACGGTAGGACTGTAAGGGGGCCCATGCACATCCTGAAGGAGCTGTGGACCAAGGATATCGACGTGCCTGAGGTGAAGATCAGCTACCAGTACGTCTTCGACCTGAGAGAGAAGCTGGAAGATTACCTCAGGATAATAATAATAATAATAATAATAATAATAATAATAATAATAATAATAATAATAATAATAATAATAATAATACCGTTATTATATAGGCGCTTTTTCTCAATTTTGGGGAAATCGACTCAAAGCGCCGCGAACTGAAACCCAACACACACACTCACGTAACAGACACGGATTTACGCCACTTAAGACGAACACAGCACAAGACAGATGAAGGCCAGTTCAGCTACTGAAGTTACAGAGATTTTTGATCGCTTGTATTTGAAATTTGTAAAGTGGCCTGAGACCGGTACCAAAGTGTGGGGGGTGGGGGGTGGGTGGGGGGTGGAAGAACCGGAGTACCCGGAGAAAGAACCCCCGACGGTCCGCCCGAATTAACGGTGACACTTACCAGAGGAGAAAAGTCCAACGCTAGAACCCGGTATCGAACCTCGCACCTTTGGCATTGGTGGCAGGCGCCTTAACCACTGCGCCACGGATGGCTCGAGAAGAACTGTGGAAGGCGCAGAACAAGGGGAAGCATTACTATGATCGTAAAGCAAAACCTCGACGATTCCAGCCAGGTGACCAGGTATTGGTTATTCTTCCTACCGACAACAAACTCCTGATGCAGTGGAAGGGACCCTACGTTGTCGACACGGTGGTTGGCGTCAACGACTACAGAGTCAAGGTCAATAACAAGGTGAAGACTTACCATGCTAATCTGCTGAAGAAGTATATTGAGAGAGGTTGTCAAGACAAAACACAACTGGCGGCATCAGTGCGTCTTGCTGATGACGAAAGACTAGACGACGAGAACCTGTTTGACCTTAATGAACTCCGACACAAGGAGCACGTAGAAGACATCAAGTTCGGTCAAAATCTGACCCAGACTCAACGAGAAGAACTGCGTGTCCTGACTCAAGAATTCAAGCATCGGTTTACACCTGACCCAGGAACAACAGACACCATCCAGTACGATGTTAATCTGACGTCAAATGAGCCAGTTCGCAGCAAACCTTATCGTCTTCCTTATAACGCGATGGAAGAATTGAAAAAGGATATAAAGGAAATGTTGAGTCTGGAAGTCATCAGGGAGTCCAAGTCACCATATGCGTCCCCAGTTGTCAACGTGATGAAACCAGATGGATCCAACCGGGTGTGTGTGGACTACCGTAGACTCAATAAACTAACAATCTTCGATACAGAGCCCATGCCCACAGCGGAAGAACTGTTCCAGAAGGTCAGCGGAGACCGATGTTTCTCCAAAATTGACCTAAGCAAAGGGTATTGGCAAATCAAGGTTGCTGAAAAAGATATCCCCAAGACAGCATTCATCACACCCGACAGTCATTGGGAGTTCCTGAAGATGCCTTTTGGTATGGTGAACAGTGGTGCCAGAGAGGACTGAAAAAGATCCTAGAAGATATGCAGAATGTGGTCTTTTACTGGCATGACATTTTGATCCATACCAAAACTTGGGGGGATCACCTCAAAGCCCTCCGAGAACTGCTCCAAAGACTGTCAGATGCAAATTTCACCATCCGTCCAAGCAAGTGTATTCTTGGGGCCGACAACATAGACTTCATCGGAAACAAATTGAGCGAAGGTTTAAAGGGGCTACACGACGACAACGTGCAGAAGATCAGGGATGCCCCGCGACCTACGACCAAGACGCAAGTCCGCTCATTTATGGGCTTGGCGAACTAGTACCGGGAGTTCATACCAAACTTTGCGGCAGTCACAGGTCTCCTGACTGACTTGCTGAGGAAAGGACAACCTAACGTAGTGAATTGGGAGGATGCCCAAGAGCAAGCATTCCAGGCATTTCGAGACATCTTAACCGAGAAGCCTGTTCTACACCTCCTTGACCCGTTGAAAACGTTCTTTCGGAGAACAGACACCTCCATCGAAGGAGTAGGTGCAGTCTTAATGCAAGAAGATAATGGAGAACTCCACCCAGTGAGCTACGCCAGCAAAAATTTGACCAGAGCTGAGAGAGTAGTGGAGTGCCTAGCCATCATCTGGGGAGTAAGGCGGTTCGAACTGTACCTTCTGGGTGTGCCATTTGTTCTCCAAACGGACCATCAGCCATTAAACTATTTAAACTCTGCAAAGTTTACAAATTCTCGTATTATGAGATGGGCGATGTTCTTGCAGAATTTTGACGTTAAACTACAGTCTATCAAGGGTTCGCAGAACTTTGGAGCGGATTACCTGAGCAGAGCAGTTTAAATGAACATTTCTGTGTCCATAACAGTTTTAAGAAACGTTTCGGTGTCAGTGACAGTTTAAAGGGGCATGTCTTCGCTCAGGACAGTTTAATGGAACTGTGAGACGATTATTTTAAAGTAGTTGATTTGATTTCATTTTTATGTGAAATTCTTATTATTTGTCGTTTTGTGTAGGTTAATACAGCCACAACCGTATTTTGAGATTTGAGAAGAATTTTTTTGGTGAAATTTCATTCTAAAGAGGGGGGGGGGGGGGTAATGTTACGATTGTGGTTGTGTTGTTCTGTGAGAGCATGCATGTGTTAATCGTAGGAAACAATCCGATATTTATTTGCGCTATCATGGTTGCGAATCACGTACCTTTTCAGTAAGATTCTTTATCGTTCGCGGCAGACAGCGAAATTGGCTTTGTTATGATACACTAAGTTTAGTCCGGAAGCGTCTAGCAAAGTCGCACGGAGAATCGCGGTCAATTTTTGTTTTGCGTAGATTTGCTCAGAATGAAACAGCACGTTCGAGAAAGGTCGCGCTGTCTAGTTACCTCGTACATGCGACGTCAAAATGTAAGCAACATTTTAGTAGAGACGCTCTATTCTTAGTCATAATTATTTAGTTTTCTGTAGGCGTGAATTTAGCAGCCAGTCAGTATGTATTGCGAAAGATCGCGAAACTTCCAGAAAGTGTAGGCTTGATCGTGAACGGTCTGCCATACTCTTGTGTGACGTCATTACACACTAGGATTTGGGGCTGAAATTAGCAGTCGAATTTTCGTAGACTATTGTAGTATTCTAGAAAGTTCTTTTTTATTATTAATATTTATGAGTTTCAGTTATGTTTTCCGTTCTGATTGGTTGCGTTGTGTCGATTCCTTGGATTATTCTGGAAAGTTGTTTTACTATAAAAGTTGGTGCTAGGAAGCACGCGTGTACATTGTCATGCATTGTCAGTTGTAGGTACGTGGCCCGTATAGGGTGTACATTGTGAGAGACGCAGCGTAACGGTGGTGTACATTGTATGAAGAACTTTGTGTCGCCAGTGTTGACATTCTCAAAGAAGACATTGTATCAGTGTTGGTGCATTTGGGAATGCATTGTGTGCAGATCGTATCGCTGAATTAAAATAGTGTTGGAACTGTTACTCCAGTGTAGTCTACATCCTTAAGCCACGTGTAACGGGTTGCAGCTGAGTGAAGTTTTTACGTGCGTGCGTCTGGTGTGATATCATACTACGACTACGACTCCAACACCGCGTAACATTTGGAAAGGTCTTGTCACAAAGTATGCTTGGGAC
Source organism: Semisulcospira habei (assembly GCA_036245525.1). NCBI lineage: Eukaryota > Metazoa > Mollusca > Gastropoda > Semisulcospiridae > Semisulcospira > Semisulcospira habei. The sequence goes on along the minus strand of BTPG01000003.1, from coordinate 204,932,319 downwards.
AAGTTTGAAGGCTGGTTTTAACAGTTGCCAAGCAAATGGAAACATTAAACATTACCATGGACAACAGATGGACAACAGATGGGCCAGTACATAGACTCACTTTTGCTATCACACGAGTCCAACATTTAAACAATTTTAAGAAAAACAGTTTATTGACTGGATTTATCCAGCCAAACAACAAGAACAAAAAACACATTGGAATTGGTTTTTTCCAAAGAACACACATGTACATAGCAAAGATGGGCGTCTGTATTCTGAGGCGAACATCCCAATTGCAAAAGACCATCGGGCCGACATGGGCCCTATTGCCTTTGCACACTGGGATACTTCTTTCACTTTTGTAAAATGCAACAAATGAGCATAACAGAGAAAAGGGCAAAATACACCCTTTTAAAGCACACTACAGTGTGCGCTGGATCGACCATAATCGTTCAATGTACGTTGTGCCTGACTTGCTTGGCGCCTTTCCAGGCACCAAGCAGCTCAGGCACAACCCTTGAACTATCATGGCCAATTCATTTCCAGCTAATGGCAATTTTTTTTTACAGTTTATACACTACAAAATATTACAGACTAACAATGCACTAAAAACATGAAATTGAAGAAAGTAGTTAAATCATTTCAAGCTCTTGAGCAAAACGTTTTAATTTTTATCTGTAGAATTGTGGACAGGATCTTTGTAACGACGGTGTTTTAGTGTACTACTGAACTAAATTGTTACATATATAAATGTTTATTCTAGTGGAATGAGTGTGTGCGTGGGTTTTCTGCCAATCTGTACCTAGGTGGGTGTTCTATCTCTGTTTACTAGACTCTTTCATCCACCACACACGCGCTTACAAACAAGGACAAAGGCCACACAGTTTTATCTCTTTGCCCTCTGTTTAACTACTAACATGCACTCATAACATACATTAAACCACACAATTCACATCATATAAACCAATCTACACAAATAACTAACAAGTGGCATAGGTTATTCACAACTTCAGCGCTCACACATTCACTCGCTACCGTAGAGGTCGTTGTCTCTCTCGAGAGACGTTACTCGACTCCTCTTTATACTAGTGTCGACACAGTCAATATCACATTGACGACTTGACGGAGATTCCCGAACTGAATATTACTATTCAATGACTACTCACAGATTTAGAACATTCCTAGGCGTGAAATTAACGGCGCTAGGCGACAATAGCTACACTGACGGAACACTGCATGTGGTCCTGTAGCACGAATCTGTGGCTTACTTCGCTACCGTTGCTGCTCGTAGCACCAGTGATGGTAGGACGAAGGAGAGATGAAGGCTTGATGTCCGCACCTGGTCACGTACGTGATGCCTTCAGGACAGCTTCATCGGCCCTACACCAGGGGTGTCCGCTCCGTACCGGCCCCGCTGTACACAACATTTATACACTCATAAATGTTCGCTCTTATACCCAAAAGTCTGAATGTGTCTTCGACACATTATTCTTCAGAGCGCTCTAGATCATTTCCTCTGAAAAATGTCTTCTTTATGCCACCATACTACCGTCACTATTGTCATAATTCTTATGACAATTCCTATAGCCACTTTAACACAGTGCACACAATTCCTATAGCCACTTTAACACTGTACACATTTTACGTACCTACACACAATGGATTATGAGCCAAATATTACAATCACAGCTCACATTCAATTCGTAACATATTACTGCACATTTCATCATTAGGTATACCTAAATGTATACCGAATTCTATTCCTATTTCAGTCCCACATATTCGCATATGAATGAATACAACATGACATCCTAGTTATAAACTATCACATAATTACATGACTAAACAAGTATTGACACGAGCCATCGCATTTCCTCCAAACATGGCTCTTCTGCACTCTAATAATAATTCATAAAACAATACTTTCTTTTTCATCTGAATAGCGTTACAGGTCATTATAAATACCGGTAATAAAAGAATAAATACCTGTATTCAATATACAGCTACCGAATTCTCTAGCCAGAATTCTTCCTCAGAGCCCTAGCAAAAACGACTGCTCGGCTCGACTGGTGTAGCATCTCTAACTTGCAATTATTCCCGATCCCATACTGTCACTCCCACACGTGACACGTGAACATCGCTCACCTACATTACCGCACGTGAACATGGCTTATCTGTACATTGCCGCTCGTGAACAATGCTTATCTCTACATTATTCGCATGTGTACATTCGGTCAAACTGCTAATGACGTCACACCATCGTCCGACCGAAAACCTGCACTAAAGGCGTTCGTTACACTACCCCCCTCTCAACGAAAAAACGAACCGACCGAGGATCTTTTTTACGAGTCCTGAGGATAATGTCAAAATACAGTAACGACCACGAAACCTTGATCTATGGAACCGACTGATCACGATCAGCGCGTGACAACAGATCCGCGAACACATTCTGCGTACCTGGAAGTGGTTCGAGATTGAATCTAAACTCTTGTAAGGACAAGGACCAACGCATGATGCGAGAATTCTTAAAGCGACTTGTATGCAAGTACGTCAGCGGTCTGTGGTCAGTCTGGAGAATGAAATCGACCCCCCAAAGAAATTTGGAAAATTTCGAAATGGCCCAAACAATAGCCAAACAACATGAGAGGAATAGTGGGAAGACTACCATCATCATCATCTTGGACAACACCAATAGCCACTGATGGGACAGTATGCAAATTTGAAACGTCCACATGAGGAACAGCACACTGAGGCTCCACAACCTCGACATCTGGAAGCAAAAAAGGAGAAAAGGCCCAACGATATCAATAGCGACCCTCTCGAACGGAGTTGAGATAAGAGGCACAGTCGCCAAAGGAACAGGGAGAACATTGCCTGTTGAAATTGTCTTCTGACAAATGTCACAAGTGTGAACATAGTACTCACATCAGCAGAAACACCAGGCCAAAAGAACTGGGACAAAATCTGAGTCAGAGTTCTACGAACTCCACAATGACCAGCCAAAAGTTGATCATGCGCAGCAATCATGACTGAAGCACGAAGTTTCTCGGGAACAACAACCTGATGCAAAATACCCTTTGATTTCCGATACCTCCTGTACAAAATATCATCTTGAAAATAGAAAGAAGAAGTAGCAGAACCAGCAACCTTTTCTTCACCTGAGGCAGCTAAATTGAAACAACCTTGCAGAGTAGCATCACCTTTCTGCAACTGAATGAGTTCAGCACGAGTGACCTTCAAGTCATCGGACACAGTGACAAAGAGGTTTGTGCGGGAGACCTTGTTTTCTAGCCTGAGCACGAGTAGTGACAGCAGCAACAGGGATTTCATCAGCAGCAGCAGCAACTTTGGTATCTTGGGCCTGCTGGACAACCAAACCTGGAATATTACCCACAATCAAGTCAGCAACTGGATCCTCAAGAACACAACAAACCAACTCTCCAGCAAAATATGGACAAGAAACAACAACTTTAGCCTGCTGGTAAATGTTGACTTCTCCACCAAAATTCTTACAACGGACAATACCTGGTACATACTGTTCATCAGAAACCAAACGTTTTCGAACACCACAAATGGTAGCACCTGTGTCTCGCAGAACTGAGCAAGCAGTAGAATTGACAGAACCAACGTCTAAATGCAAGTACCCAGCTGACTGATCAAAATTAGAGCAAACAACTTCAGAGTCTACAGGGACAACTGTACAACCTGAGCTGGAGTTATTCGTATCATCTGAAGCTATGGTTTTTCTCACAACAAAGGGACAAGTTTTTCGAGTATGACCACCAATGTTGCAAACAGAGCACGGGTTTGGACTGTTTCGAAGAGGACATTGCCTGGGACCATGACCTTTACCATCACAAAGAGGGCAATTATCAAAATTGGTGTAAAATGAACCACCACCACGTCCACGTCTCAAATGTCTCTGAGTCTGATCAAAACGGCCTTCGACCTGTTGGTTCGAAACTGAGGGTGTTTGGTCATTCTTTTGAAAACCACCACGATTCCTCCAATAGCCGCGACCTCGATAGTTTGAGTAACCACCGCGAGAATCTGCAGAGCCAGGAACAGCTTGTGACTCTTCAGCTACACCAACTGATCCTACTGAACCGAAAACTGTAGCAGCCGATCTGCGTGCCAAGTTCTTTCCGGGACGAGCAAGACGATAACTTCCAGCAGTTTTAACCATATCATCTAATGTGACAAGACCACGCTCGCGAATGAAAGTAGCGAGATCCTGTGACACACATTCGAGAAACTGCTCACCTAACACCAGATTCACAATTCCCTGCATGTCTCTAGGAACACCGGACAAAGCTATCCATCGATCAAACAATCTGTTTAGCTCAATACCAAAAGTTTGGAAAGGTTCGTTCGAGTCTGGTCGGATTTCACGGAACTTCTTGCGAAAACCTTCTGCAGTACACTGGAACTTTAAGCAAATTGTCCTTCAATGTCTGATAATCGACAGGACCATGAGCAGCAAGACTGTGGTACAAGTTCAATGCGTTACCTTCTAACAAAGCGGAAAGAAAGGTAACCCATTTGCTTTGATCCCAGCCAAGGGCTGTAGCATGAGTCTCAAAACGAAAAAGGTATGAATCGATATCATCTTGTCTTCTTTGAAAATAGGCAACTTGGGGTAAACAGGTCTAGCACCAAAAGAATTACCATCCCTACCTCTGTTTCCATGACCAGCATCTTGTTCCTCAACTCTACGTTCAGAACGTAACTCAAGTTCCATTTGTTTTGTTTTCTCTCTTTCCAGCTCTAACTGAACATCGGCTTGTTTATTCGCTAGCTCAACATCCGCTTGTTTATTTGCTAATGCTAACTGAACATCTGCTTGTTTAATTTCTGCTTGTTTATTCGCTAGCTCAACATCTGCTTGTCTTTTAGCTAGCTCTAACTGAACCTCGGCTTGTTTATTCGCTAGCTCAACTTCTGCTTGTTTATTTTTCAGTCTTGTTTCTTCCTCTAATTTTTTCTCATCCCTCAATCTTTGTCTCTCAAGACGATCAAAACAATCCTGTACATATTTCGCACGATCCTTATCAGGCAGACCCAAAGTTGTAGCTTGAGCAATAAAAGATTGGAACAACTTATCATAATCGTCAGACATGGCTAAGTGCAATGTAGATCAACAAATAAAAAAAAAACTTACTATAAAATATCAAAATGTCTAAACAGGAAATCAGTAAAGTACTAAAGTGTCAACAACGAAATGGCAAAATGCAATTAATCACAATAAATTGTTCTATAAACCTTATGAAACAATGAAGTTTCTCCAAAAGTAAATTGACAGGACAATGCACAGTCTGAATTACAATGAAAACAGTGAAGTCTTACAAGTATACAAAGCAAAGTATGTATTGTATTAACTCAATATGTCTATAAGTGACCAATTTTATACCAAATATAACACACTAACTCAATATATTCTGAAGAACGTCAACTTTAGTCGTTAGAAGCACAAGAAATGTACAGCGAAAAAGTTACGAAGTTCAAAGTTTTAATCCAACTATATATTCAAAGAAAAATAAAATGAAATTTATGTCAAACACCTCAAACACTATAATCGCTAATACTAAATACCAAATGTACAGCGAAAGGGAAATAAACCCAATCAAATCATCAAAGTCTCATCACCAAAATTAACCAAGGGAAACAATTTAACAAAAATAACCAATTATGACCACATACATAAATAAAAAAAAAAAACTAGATCAAAATCAATATAAATCAAACAATAAACAAAATAAATTAAATCAAATGAGGCTGAAATCCCAACACGATAATCTACTTAAAATAAGGGCAAAGAGAACATACCCCCAGACACACGCATAAAAGGATAGGACCCTATAACAGTGAAGAACTAGTAAAACAAATACAATTCCCTAACAGAAGAATAGAGCCGAAGAAGAGAATAGGAACCCCCAAGACAGAAAAAGAGCTAAATCCTTAGTGCCCAGAAACTGTACACAGACACAGCCGTGAAACTGGAGACGGCAACTATCACACAAAACACATCCCAGTCATACACAATATAACAAAATGTCAAAAGAAGCAGCCCACTAGCCTACCTATATATATCTATAATAACTAGTGGTGCCCGCACTAAATATGAATATGTATGACTTGATGCTAACACAGAGAAAGTCAGGGTCACCAAATGTAACGACGGTGTTTTAGTGTACTACTGAACTAAATTGTTACATATATAAATGTTTATTCTAGTGGAATGAGTGTGTGCGTGGGTTTTCTGCCAATCTGTACCTAGGTGGGTGTTCTATCTCTGTTTACTAGACTCTTTCATCCACCACACACGCGCTTACAAACAAGGACAAAGGCCACACAGTTTTATCTCTTTGCCCTCTGTTTAACTACTAACATGCACTCATAACATACATTAAACCACACAATTCACATCATATAAACCAATCTACACAAATAACTAACAAGTGGCATAGGTTATTCACAACTTCAGCGCTCACACATTCACTCGCTACCGTAGAGGTCGTTGTCTCTCTCGAGAGACGTCACTCGACTCCTCTTTATACTAGTGTCGACACAGTCAATATCACATTGACGACTTGACGGAGATTCCCGAACTGAATATTACTATTCAATGACTACTCACAGATTTAGAACATTCCTAGGCGTGAAATTAACGGCGCTAGGCGACAATAGCTACACTGACGGAACACTGCATGTGGTCCTGTAGCACGAATCTGTGGCTTACTTCGCTACCGTTGCTGCTCGTAGCACCAGTGATGGTAGGACGAAGGAGAGATGAAGGCTTGATGTCCGCACCTGGTCACGTACGTGATGCCTTCAGGACAGCTTCATCGGCCCTACACCAGGGGTGTCCGCTACGTACCGGCCCCGCTGTACACAACATTTATACACTCATAAATGTTCGCTCTTATACCCAAAAGTCTGAATGTGTCTTCGACACATTATTATTCTTCAGAGCGCTCTAGATCATTTCCTCTGAAAAATGTCTTCTTTATGCCACCATACTACCGTCACTATTGTCATAATTCTTATGACAATTCCTATAGCCACTTTAACACTGTACACACATTTTACGTACCTACACACAATGGATTATGAGCCAAATATTACAATCACAGCTCACATTCAATTCGTAACATATTACTGCACATTTCATCATTAGGTATACCTAAATGTATACCGAATTCTATTCCTATTTCAGTCCCACATCTTCGCATATGAATGAATACAACATGACATCCTAGTTATAAACTATCACATAATTACATGACTAAACAAGTATTGACACGAGCCATCGCATTTCCTGCAAACATGGCTCTTCTGCACTCTAATAATAATTCATAAAACAATACTTTCTTTTTCATCTGAATAGCGTTACAGGTCATTATAAATACCGGTAATAAAAGAATAAATACCTGTATTCAATATACAGCTACCGAATTCTCTAGCCAGAATTCTTCCTCAGAGCCCTAGCAAAAACGACTGCTCGGCTCGACTGGTGTAGCATCTCTAACTTGCAATTATTCCCGATCCCACACTGTCACTCCCACACGTGACACGTGAACATCGCTCACCTACATTACCGCACGTGAACATGGCTTATCTGTACATTGCCGCTCGTGAACAATGCTTATCTCTACATTATTCGCATGTGTACATTCGGTCCAACTGCTAATGACGTCACACCATCGTCCGACCGAAAACCTGCACTAAAGGCGTTCGTTACAATCTTGAAGTCAGTTATAAATGTCTTCCGCCCAAAAAAAATTTCATGTTAAAACCTTTGGTATGTATGGCTTTAAGAAGAAAAGAGTACTGGTTAAGCCACTGACAAATAATAATAATAATAATAATAATAATAATAATAATAATAATAATAATAATAATCGCATTAAATAGGCGCTTTATCCAAATTGAAACTCGGCTCAAAGCGCCGCCGCGAACTGAACCCAACAAGCACGCTCACGTGAATCACGCGCATTCACTCACACACTCTACATAAACACAGAATATTCACGTGGTGCTAAGGGCAAGCTCAAGCGAGCTACTGTAGTTTTTGGAAATTCAAAATCGTTTGTATTTAAAATTTGATTAAATGGGCTGAAACTGATACCAAAGTCGTGGAGGAGGAAGAGCCGGAGAAAGAACCCCCGACGGTCCGCCCGAATTAACGGTGACACTTACTAGAGGAGGAAAATCCAACGCCGGAACCCGTAATCGAACCTCGCACCTTTAGCATTGGTGGCAGGCGCCTTAACCATTGCGCCACGGACCGCCCCCGTGGGGGAAAGACAAGTTTGGTAGCACTGCAAAACAGATGCGGTGGCGGATTTGTTGAAACGGTCGCAAGAGCTGTGGTTAATGTTACAAGGCAAACAGAGAACGTAGGGTAAAATGATACATTATTTGGAAAGAGATAAAAGTAATCCTTATGTACATGCATGCATTGGTACTGTTACTGTTAACGACTATGAAACAGTTGCGTTAGGAAATATGTATGTACATAATATGAGAGACGCAGTTTGTCAAAAGTGTTGATGCATTGCAGAGTAGTCAAGTCATTGTAGAGGAGACAGTGTATTAGTGTTGGTGCATTGTAGAGGAGACTCAGTGTACCAGAGTGTATCAGAAATGTGTATGCATTGTACGAGACGGTGTACCAATGTGTGGATGCATTTGTGGACGCATCGTGCTGAAAGTGCATCGTGAAACTAAAGTACTGGTGGAACTGTTACTCCAGTGTGGTCTCCAAACTTGGGCTTCGTGTGACGAGTTGCAGCTGAGTGAAGTTTCTTTACAAGAACCCTACCTGCGTGCGTCTGGTGTGATTGTATCATACAACGACTACGAGCACCACGTAACAGCTGGAAACTATTGAAACATGCTCTGTAGTACGCCCACCAGTATAGAGTGGAATCGGACACACCCGAGATACACCTTGCACAAATATGATCATGCTGACGTCGGTGTAGCTGGCTTCTTCTTCTTCTCGAACGCCGTCACAAATAGAATTTGGCTCTCAAAATGAAATCTGTGGTCTTCTGTAGCGCCTCCACAGGCCCGTACAGTTTCTCTTGTAGAGCGGCCATATCTCCTCCCTCAGCAGCTGGTGGTTCCCACAGTGCTGGAGGATGTGCTCTGTGGTCTGCTCTCAGGGGAGATGGCACGAGGTGGAAGCGTCTGTGCAGGTGGAAATTGAGTCGGTTGTTCCCGGTCCTCAGACGGAGTATGATCACCTGCTCTTGCCTGGACAGCTGATGGTAACTGTCTTGGGGTTGTTGTGGTGGTCTGAACATAGACTTAATGATGGTCTTCATCTCAGTGAAGCTGACTCCATTTTCATCTTGTTCTTCCTCCGCACCCAATTTTGCCATTCAGTCAGTTTCTTCATTGCCGTAGATGCCACAGTGTGAAGGGATCCACAGCAGCACCAGTCTGGTGCACTTGATGTTTTGCAGTGCCTCTTAGAGACGTTGCAGTTTGCTTGTTGTTGCTGCCTCAAGGACAGACATGGCATCAGTTAGGAAGACAATCTGGGCATCCAGGTCTGCAGTGCCACTAAGGGTGTTTACGGCGTGGACCAGGTCTTCCACCTCAGCTCTGTAATTTGTGCAATGAAGGCCTGTTGGTACTGCTTCTGCCTGCCATTTTCCGTTTGAGTATTGAATTTACACCCAAGCCTCTCCATTCTGAACTGCATCTGTGGCTGATCCGTCGGTGTATGTCCTTATCCATGCTTCGTGGGGATACTTTTCTTCAAGCATGGCCACTTTTTTGCTCACAGTGCTGTGCTCATCTTTGGTGGTGATGTAGGGTACCGTGGGAGAGATGGCGATGCTTTCTGGCTTGCTTTTCCAGGGCGGAAAGTCGCTAGCAGGGTTCAGAGCCTCTGCCTGTGCGGGGAGCTTTGCCTGGTGTTTCCTCTGCAGCGCTCTTGTCTCCTTCACACAGCTTGATCTTTTCAGTCTCCCTGAGATTGGTTGTTTCATCCTGGCGTTCATAGGATGGTCTTTGGAAGACTTGGCCTTTGCGGACTGTATCAAGGGGTGTAGTTGGCTGACGAACAGAGCAATGCGTAGAACATCTGCAGCAGACGTCGGCCTCAGGAGCTCTTGCTTACATTTTGTTTTGTTGTTTTCTCAAGCGTATCCAATACAAATAAGAGGTGTAGATCCTTATGAACCCCGGCTGGCAAATGCCCCCCCCCCCCCCCGCCTCCCCCCCCCCCCCCCATGAACATTTTAAATAGTCCGTATGGCTTCTGGGTGTGAGTGTGCTTGTGAGTGTGTGTGTGTGTGTGTGGGGGGGGGGGGGGTGAGGGGGCGTGCGTGCGTGTGTGGGTGTGTATTTTCTATGTATCAGTCATGCAGTCAAATGAACAGCGTAAAAGAAATGTCGCGTCCTCTGCAAGTTCTACGCCTGTTTTTACTGACTTTCTTACCACACAATCACAAATGTCGGACGGGATCAGTTAGCCTTTAACTGTTGCTGGCCGATACCTTTTAGCGGGAATGACCCGTAACCCTTTTCCGCCTGACGTTATCGTCAGTACCAGTCATCAGTAGCAGCCATGGGGTTAACACACTGTCGTTTCAGTACAAAACGACCTGTTACTGTGCCCCTACAACTATGGCAGAACAACACGGAGACGTTCACTGCCGAGGAATACTGAACACAAGAGGCACAGATCCTAATGAGCTCCCGCAGTTGCGGAGGCTCATGAGGATCGATGACTCCTGCTGACAGTACTTTATATCCATGTTCCTTGGACGGCTTGGGCGTTGATTTAACACAAATATTCAGAACTGACATTGTTTGCGTTTAGAAGCTATAGAGACACTGTCAGTATCAGGATTCATAACAAAAGTTGTTCTGTGTGTGAAACCTTCTCATCTAAAATGATAGTAGTCCGGGACTGAGCTTGTTCAAAACAGAACGTTCCTTGCTGTTTGTTTTGCGACTTTGCGCAGAAAGACGTCTCAGCTTGAAAGGCCAATTGAAAAGCAATACATATTAAAATCAGTTTTTGTGCGATGTGGTTTGTGAGAAGAAAAGAAAAATGCATTCATGATTCAGGAAGTTTGTCCTGCGTGAAGGCTTGAAAACAATTGCTCGAATGCCTGAGGAAAGTGTTAATTTTGCTATGTAAATTAATGTTTAAGAGCCTATAGATTATGTCAGTTCACGTATTTCTGTGAGTAAAAGTTTACTAATAACAAACCTCTTCATATTCGACACACAGCATGAAATCTGCAGCAGCATGTATTATTAACCCCCCTGGCTGCCAAAGATCACGAAATGCGCGTCTGAAATCACTACACACTGAACGACATTCGCGTGAAAATACAGAAACAAAATCCGACTGGGACAAAAAAACAGACATAAAGAACACAGAGCTATAATAAGAGACATAAACTCTCATCAGCCCCGCGACTGCCTTAAGGGGTTAAGAGAAATAAACTGAAGTATGTATCTTGAAATTTATTTCAACATTGTGAGTCTTGCAGGCAGGAATGTACAAAATGATATAAATGTACGAGGGGAAAGAACGAGATCATGATAGTTCAAGTACAGTGCGTGCTTGTAGCATGCACGAAACCTACACACGCAAAAATATACAAGATAATACTTACACTGAACCTACCAACAGTTTCTTTTACACCTTTACTTTTTTTAAATAGCAATCCTACGTGTGAGCTTACGCCTGCTATATAGGTATATGAGCGACCGTTATAGCTCAAGGAAGTGCTGGATTAGCGTGGCGGCTTGAAGGCGCCAAGCTAGTTCAGCACGACCTTGAACTATCGTGGTCGATCGTCTCTTGTTGTAATATTGGTGGGATACAAAAAAATCGACAGCACTACATGAATCGGACCTCTTTTCAAATTGTCATTACATTCCTATACCTTGCATTGAAAACATTTCCTCAGTAATCCGCGTAAACTTTACTTTTAATGCGATTTAAGTAAACACGCCGCTGCACACAGCCAGACAGTGTTTGTGTCGTACTTCCTTCTTTTCATCGTAAGATTCTGGTGACATATTATAGGCGGGGCATTTTTGTACAGTCTAGAAAACCTCTCTCTCTCTCTCTCTCTCTCTCTCTCTCTCTCTCTCTCTCTCTCTCTCTCTCTCTCTCTCTCTTTCAGTTGCAGGAGATGCTCTTCGGAGCAAGGCGCATCATAACATCGCTCCGTCTGAATGCCAGTTGTGTTCGCAATGTTTGGATGTGATGTGAGATTTTTGCCCCAGTGACTTGTGACAGAAACTATTACTGGACTGTGATTTTTCATTTGTTTGGCATTCATATTTCGAGAGTTATTAACCTTTCGTTTCTTCATCATTGTTTCTGTTGGATACTTCGAGCCGAGGGACAATGGACTCTTTGCTTCTGTTTCGCTTGGCGGCGCCAGCCTGGCGTGCCGGCCGTAAGTAACCAGCTGCGTTATCTCCTTAGTATCGGCTTACAGCCCCTGGCTCTGGCCTTTGCTCCAGCTTTTCCAGAAACCAGTGTCAGAGTGGGGAGATGTTTATAAACCTTGACAGGCGAGATAACCTGAGGTCACAGACACGGTCCCTGCCGGCTGGGTTTGTGATGAGTGATACTTGGGGAATGGAGAACTAAATGTTCCTAGTTTTTAGTATGCTAAATGGTCCCTATGTAGCTCTGTGCCTTTAATGCATGTTCAGAGGAGGGTGAATGGAACCAGTTCAGCTTTAGAAGAAGAAGTACATTATAGCTGGAAGGGTCCAGAAAGCAGTATTGGGAAATGGAATTTTGAGTGTTATAGCTCACGCCTGCTCCACAGACTTTGGCGTGCGTTTGGGGAGTGCGCCGGCATGCGCTCGTAAGAGACAAATTTATTCGACGGTGTGCGTCAAAGACTGAGCAGCAGCGGGCTATCAAGGCGTGCGTGGCGTGCCGGCCTGAGCAGAGTGGCCAGACCAGCCTATCAGTAATCATCATGCCACCTCGAGAGTAAGACGAGCTCAGTGATGACACCACCCCTCAACCACGTCAGGCCCCAAAGCCCGTTCCTTTTATGCCAAATTCCATTGCCCACTCGAAACCCTCGCCCAGTCTCCACTCGAACTCCTGGAGGAGATCACTGATACCAATGATCCAATCCAAAAACACTTCCTGACCGACCCCTCCAGAGTTTTCGCGTGGAGACTAGCTCTGCACGAACGCTACATCGCCCATCCAACCCCCGGAGTATCAGCGTCATGGGAAGACCGTAACAAAAACAAGAAAACCGTCGACACCCCCATCCAACCCCCCTACCCTGATGATTTGAATAAAACCCTTATACAAATTTCAGATGGAACCCTTGTGGGTTTTGTCACAATTACCGTGTTCTACACGTCATATCTTATCAGAATACAGGGAAACAAACTGTAAGTGGTGGATAGATGATGAATTTCAGCCTGTCCAAGAAATGGTGGATGAACTTGAAGCAAGTTGCACTGATCTTTTATCCCAGTGCCCTTTTTTCCCCCAGACCGCCCCTCACCATCGTCAGACAGCGCACTGCCAGCATTGCCTGTAGTCCACCCTCCACTCAGTCCTGCGATCATACTTCTCTACTCGAGGCTATAACCACCGGCTCTTCCAACAACGATAACAACGACGATGCTCCGCCCTCGTCCACTCAAACCACCAACGGTCTTGAGTATGACATCGAAAATCCTTGCTTGGAGCAAGTCTCGTCTAGCCCCTCGCCCCCCTTCCCCTCAGATCCTTCGTCTGACGTCACCCAGGACACTCCCCCGCTGAAAGCCACGCCCAGATCACACCCGGCGGGGAGAACTCGGTTTCTATCCTAGCCCCACCCAACACTAATCCCTCCTCGGCTAAAGTGATAAACACGACAACCACAAGCGATGACGTTGGCGTCCGTCAACAAATTGACCCTGCATCGCCTGATGAGATTAACGGTACAGCGTCACCCTCTGGCCAAACCCATCACCCATGTGCGTTTCAGATTGCATCATCCCCACTGTTGTCCATCCTGCAACAACAGCTAACGGAAGCCACCGTCTGCAAACATCCAGGAACTTAGAACTGAGCTGCAGACGGTCAAACAGGAGCTGGCTACTGTCAAGCAACAGAATGCATTCCTCAACGCCAGACAGGACAACCTTGACTGTAACATCAGGGACAACGAAGCCAAATTCAAGCACGGCCTCCAAGCTGGGGACCAGTCCCTGCGAGTCTACGCTACTTCAACTGACAAGTCGGTGGAGAAGCTGGCTCAAGAACAGAGCGCCCTGTGCACGCAAGTTACGAAACAAGCACTCAGCAAGGACACACAGCTTCGTTTGCTGAAAAAACAAGTGGGTCTCTGCTGTCGCCTTCACTGCTTGTCCAAGCGCCTGGTACAAACAAGTCCCCACCACGCCCTCCATCACCCTCTAGCTTCAGCAATCACCCCAGGGTGCAGATCGAATCATCAGCCGCTAGCACTCCTGTGACTGCAGCGCGCGTGCCGTCATCAAGCGGCTCAGCGGCTACTGTGGCCACCCGTAATCGCTTCGCAGTCCTCGCCACCGACGAAAAAAAATAACGAAACGTCATGCGGATCATCCCAAGAGGATATGCAGACATCCCCCAAAGCCACCCTCACGCTGCCTGCTAAGACGCCGTTTACGACCACCTCTGCAACATGAGCATTAGGCCTGACTCGAACGTTCTGCTGCTCGGTGACTCAATCATGAAGCGACAAATGGCGAGTACAGACTGCAGCGTGCAGAACCTGGCTATATCCGGCCTTTCAGTCGAGACTTTGAGCAAATGGCTGACCCACCTCCCCCTTAATCCACGTATCCGGCACGTGTTTTTCCACGTAGGAATCAACAGTTGCAGTGTCAACCAGGGTCCAGTTGCAAGTGACAGGTGACTACAGTTAATCCGTCTGGTGTCCGCAACCTTCCCACGGGCTACGACCCAGGCCTCTTCCATCATCCCTCCCTTCAGCAGTCACCACGTCCTGTCGCGACCTGCGCGCATGTCCAAGGTCAACCTAAAACAAGGCCTGTCAACAAACAAACACTCAGTTTGTTGGCCATACCTCTACCTTCCTGACCAAAAACGGCGCCCCCAAGCAGGTCATGTACAGGCGTGACAACACCATGACCCACCCTAGCGACGAGGGCACTAAGTTGATCGCTCTCAAGATCCGTTACGGCGACCCTCCCCGCGGCCCCTACCACCAACAGAGAGACGCCGGGGGGCACAGTCAACGGGGCGGGTCCAACCCACTTATCAGCCGTAACGGGTCACGTGGCGAGAGCGGGCAGCAAGGCGACTCGTCATCAGCCCGGGGCGGATCGCAGCCCTTAATGTCTGCCGCACCGGGCCGCCTGCAGTCCCCGCCAAACACACGCCAAACGTCGACCAGGCAGCTTAGCCAACCGCCATCGAGCAACGTGTTGGGGCGACAAAATCTCCAAGTACACCAGGGCCCCCAGCTCCTATCTTCAGATTTCCCGCTACTAGTGCCAGCAGGAACTCCAGTGGCCACACCTCCCACCAACGCCTGGTTCCAGAGTCAGGGAGCGGAGACCAAGACGGCCCTGGATCCCCAACACCTGCTCCAGTTGCTGGCGCATTTTCTTAGGCCGTTTGTCTGAAGGACATCCAGCTACCTCTTTTACTTCCAGGGCCAACCTGCACAGACTTTAGAATGTCATCCCTGCACTGTGTACACACGAAGAGCGATAGATGGACGTTTACTGCTCTAAGGTTTTTATCTGATCAGTTTTCGCCCTGCAGGGCGCACAACTGGTCGGGAATTGCCTTTCTGCTTTCAGCGTCAATCAGTCGCTCCTACTGACTTAGTGCTGGAAGTAAAAAGGGTATGCGTATACAAACCCGTGGGTCGTGTGCGTGCATGTGTGTGTGTGTGTGTGTGTGTGTGTATGTGTGTGTGTGTGTGTGTGTGTGTGTGTGTGTGTGTGTGTGTGTGTGTGTGTGTGTGTGTGTGTGATGGTATGAGTTTGCGTGACGGTGTCATCAACCTCGCTTGTGAAATTACATAAACTCGGCGACGACTTACTCAGGCTAACTGCTGATGGTTGTCATAGTTACTTAGGATTAACCGCTTTTTTGTGACAGAGACACATGAACGATGACCACATCTGATGACAGAGACACATGAACGATGACCACATCTGATCATTAGTGCACTACTGTTCTGTGAAACTGTGTTCTAGTGCAGTGAACAAACTGTAAACTATACGTGTAATTTGTTATTAATGATCGGAATCCGCTTTGTCGGACAGTCGGAACACCCGACTCACAGTGCACGATCATTGCGTGAATTCTTTTGACTAGTAAACTTACTTAAGGTCTCAGGTGACTGAGATTATCGTCTGTCTTACATTTTCACTGGGCAGTGGGCAGATGTTCACATCTGCACGGGACATAGACGACCCCGCCCTCCACGAGTCCCCTGCTGCCTTGCAGGCCTGGCCGCTTGGCTGCGGAAAGGCTAAGGGAGGAAACCCCTGACATCAAAGCCCCCGTGTCTCCGGGGAAGGCTTTTGAGCCAGAGACTAAGACAAGGACAGTCTGATATAAAACCTACGACCCGAGGACCTCGATGCCACCGTCCAAGCTTGCTAGGCCATGGCAAACGAACCAAGGGTTTAAAGGGTGGGGCCAGCACTGCGCACACTGCACTCCACCAAAAAGCTCCACCGCGCAGGCTTTAGGAAACGCCCACGGACTATGACACTGAACTTTCCAAGTCCTGTAGCGATGGGCAAGGGGCAAAACGGCAGGTGAAAGATGTCACTGGAAGCCGCAGTCTCAAACCTGCATGCAGGCGGTTCAGGATATTGGTCGCCTGATGTTGACCTGGGGATGACAACGTCACTCGGCACACCCTGAACGACCAAGCAGCCTTCTCTAGGGACAGCACTGCTTGCTCTACACGGAGAGGGGCCTAGAAAAGGTGGCCTAACCAAAGCTCATCCCCTCGTAACCCCAGTTGGCTATCCGCGGTCAACGGGCATCTTCTCATGCGGTCAGAAAACAAGAAAAAACAATGGATCCACTCTCATGACGACCACGACCGGACTCAACGTAGCATGCTGGAACATCCGAACCATGCTCGACACAGCAGACAGCGGACGCCCTGAACGTCGCTCCGCCCTCATTGCCCATGAATTGCGGAGGTTAAACATCGACATCGCCGCGCTCAGCGAAGTACGCCTTCCGGAGGAAGGCAGCCTCCAAGAACTTGGCGCTGGCTACACCCTCTACTGGTCAGGCAGGCCTGCATCAGAAAGACGGCTCTCAGGCGTGGGCTTCATGGTGAAGACCCCCATTGCGACTAAGTTGGAAAACCTACCAACGGGTCACTCCGACCGCATCATGTCCATGCGCCTCCCACTGAGACACCAGCAATACGTCACCCTTCTCAGTGTGTACTCCCCAACCCTCCTGGCAGAGCCTGCAGAAAAAGACAAGTTCTACTCTGACCTGCGCAGCCTCCTGCAGAGCACCCCTGCAGACGACAAAGTCATCATCCTTGGCGACTTCAACGCCAGAGTGGGCCAAGACTCTGAAGCCTGGAAAGGAGTCCTCGGCAAGTATGGCGTTGGGAACTGCAATGACAATGGTCGCCTACTGTTGGAGCTCTGTGCAGAGCAGCAACTTGTCAACACCAACACTACTTTCCAGCAAAAGGACAGTCGAAAGACCACCTGGATGCATCCTCGCTCCAAGCACTGGCACCTTATCGACTATGTCCTAGTGCGTCAGAGGGACCGCAGTGACGTCCTCCTCACCAGAGTGATGCCCAGCGCAGAGTGCCACACTGACCACCGCCTTGTTCGCTGCAAACTCAGGCTCCGCCTCAAGCTGAAACCCAAGAAAGGGGCCCCCCCCAAGAAAAAGCTTGATGTTGCCAGCCTTCAGCGTGACGACAAGAAAGCTGCCCTTCAGGCCGATTTACAGCGCATGCTCAAAGACACAGTTGATCCAGCAGACTCCTCCCCTGAAAAACTCTGGGAACAACTGAAAACTGCTATTGTAAAATCCTCTGTGGAAGTCTTGGGCTTTGCTAGAAAGAGGAACAAAGACTGGTTTGACGAAAACAACGTAGCGATCCAGGAACTTCTAGAAAAAAAAAAAAGAGCCGCCCACCAGGCCCACCTAGTCCAGCCTTCCTGCCCTGTAAAGAAGTCTGCCTTCCGCCTCATCTGCAGCAGTCTCCAGCTCAAGCTTAGAGAGCTCCAGAACGAGTGGTGGTCCAGACTCGCACAGAGGACCCAGCTCTGCGCTGACAACGGTGACTTCAGGGGCTTCTGCGAAGCACTGAAAGCAGTGTATGGCCCTAGGCACCTGGTACAAAGTCCCCTGCGAAGCGCTGATGGACAGGCACTCCTCACAGATAATACCTCCATCTTGAAACGCTGGTCGGAATACTTTCAGGACCTCTTCGGCGCTGAACGCACTGTTCAAGAAACAGTCATCCTCCAAATCCCACACCTTCCACTAAAGGTTGAATTGGACGAACCGCCCACCGCCGAAGAGACCCTCACAGCCATCCACCGGCTCAAGAGTGGCAAAGCAGCAGGCATTGACGGAATCCCGCCAGAGATCTGGAAACATGGAGGCCCAGCACTGCACAACAAGCTCCACGACCTCTTTCTCTGCTGCTGGGAAAAAGGAACACTACCAAAGGATCTCCGTGATGCAGTCATCATCACCCTGTACAAGAACAAAGGAGAGAAGTCTGCCTGCTCTAATTATCGTGGAATTACCCTGCTGTCCATTGCCGGGAAAATTCTCGCAAGGTTGCTCCTGAATCGGCTGGTACCTGCCATCGCTGAAGACCACCTCCCAGAGGGCCAGTGTGGCTTCAGAGCCAACAGGAGTACCACCGACATGGTCTTTGTGCTGAGACAGCTTCAGGAGAAGTGCCGCGAGCAGAACAAAGGGCTGTACGTAACGTTTGTCGACCTAACAAAAGCGTTTGACACTGTGAGCAGGCAAGGTATGTGGCAGATCCTGGAGCGACTAGGTTGTCCCCCAAAGTTCCTCAACATGATCGTCCAGCTCCACGAGGACCAGCAAGGCCAGGTCAGACTGAACAGTGACCTCTCAGAACCATTCCCCATTCGCAACGGTGTGAAGCAAGGCTGCGTGCTGGCACCGACCCTCTTCACCATCTTCTTCAGCATGATGTTGAAGCAGGCCACAGTGGACCTCGACGATGACGACGCAGTGTACATCAGGTATCGTCTCGATGGCAGCCTGTTCAACCTCAGACGACTGCAGGCCCACACCAAAACCCTAGACCAACTGATTCGTGAGCTGCTCTTTGCTGATGACGCTGCCCTCGTTGCACACACAGAGAGAGCCTTGCAGCGCATTACGTCCTGCTTCGCAGATGCTGCCCAGCTCTTTGGACTTGAGGTCAGTCTGAAAAAGACAGAGGTCCTTCATCAGCCGGCACCCAAGGAAGAGCATCGCCCTCCCCACATCACCATCGGCGAGTCCGAACTGAAGTCTGTACACCAGTTTACCTACCTTGGCTGCATCATCACGTCAGACGCCAAGCTGGACAAGGAGCTGGACAACAGGCTGGCAAAAGCGAACAGTGCTTTCGGGCGACTATTCAAGCGGGTGTGGCACAATCAACAGCTGAAAAAAGGCACCAAGATCAGCGTGTACAGAGCTGTCGTCCTCACCACCCTGCTGTACGGTTCCGAGTCCTGGGCCCTCTACCGCAGCCAACTACGACTCCTCGAACGCTTTCACCAGCGCTGCCTGCGTACCATCCTCAGCATTCACTGGAGTGACTATGTCACCAACGTCGAGGTCCTTGAACAGGCGGAAACTGTGAGCATCGAGGCTTTGCTGCTGCGGACACAGCTTCGCTGTGCGGGGAACGTCTCCAGGATGGAGGATCATCGCCTACCCAAGATCGCTCTGTTTGGCGAGCTCGCCACTGGACACCGAGACAGAGGGGCACCAAAGAAGAGATACAAAGACGGTCTCAAGAAGTCACTTAGTGCCTGCCAAATCGACCACCGCCAGTGGTCTTCGCTTGCTGCGGACCGTGACACCTGGCGCTCCACCATTCACAAGGCAGCCGTCTCCTTTGAGGACTCTCGCAGAGCTAACCTTAAGGACAAGCGGCTCAGAAGAAAAAACGGAGTTGTCGTAACTCAGAACCCTGACCAGACCTTCCCCTGCAGCCACTGCGGTCGAACCTGCCTGTCCCGGATTGGCCTCCGCAGCCACGAAAATGCCTGCAGACGACGTGGGCAAGCCCTATAGAATCTTCGTTCGCGAAGTCAAGCCAAGACATTTTCACTGAAATGCGAATGTGTTGCTATAACATATGGACTTCGTTACACACGAACTCTGACATAAACGCTTTCTTTATAGCGGGCATTTCTCAGATCGTACACTTGTCGTTTTTTACTCTTTACTACAAGTTTTTGTTTTTGCGTTCTTTGCGTGTGCTGGTGCTGTAATACACGGTTTCTGGCGTGAACCGCCGTTCAGCTGACGTACTGAGACTAAAGTCGACTTAGTCTTTATTTGTTTCATTTGATATTTTACTTGTACATGTAATTTCTTTCCTGGTTTAACTGCGTAACCTTCTACTATTTGTATCCTGTACCTTAGTTTTGTCCCCTGGCTCTTTAATTTATTATCTGAACATGATTTATACAACTATGAACAGAGCCTCGAAAAAGGCAAAATATTTCGTATCGGTCACCTGAATGTCTACCACCTGGCAAACAAAGCTCAGGATGTCTGTGTTTATGTTAGTGCCCCCACCTATTTCCATCTATTTGGTTTAACTGAGACTCGTTCGGCCGCCCACATCAGTGATGAAGTTATCGCCATCCCGAATTATTCCATTATCAGGAGAGACCCGTCAGTACAGGGTGAGACAGGTGTAGCGGTATCCATCAATCCATTCTACACATAACCCGCAGGCGACAAGACCTAGAAACTGGTGATGTAGAATGTATTTGGGTAGAAATCAAAAACTCTCAATCCCCGCCCTTACTTGTCGGGCTTCTGTATCGAAACCCCGCAGCCACCTTTGAGTGGTACGATAGCTTTTTACACATGATCGATAAAACAGACATTCACAACAAATATGTTCTCCTTCTTGGAGATTTTAATATTGACTTTCTTAAACCCCATCCATCATGGGAATGTACTACTACCATAGTCGGTCTCCACCAATTGGTAACATCACCCACCAGAATTACGCCATCATCAGCCACCAGTATAGACCATATTTATACCAACAAACCTCAAGCAGTTAGCAACACTCAAGTAAATAGTCTTAGTGTAAGTGACCACTATCCGGTTAGCTGCACATGGCTGTCAAAACTTCCAAAGCTAAAAAAGCAAGTCCACATTTGCATAACTTACAGACCGTTTAAAAACTGTAATGAAAGTGTATTCTTGGCTGATTTCGCCACAGCACGGTTCATAGACGTGTATACCGATAGTGACCCAAATAAAGCATTAGATACCTGCTACCGGATTTTTCTTGGTGTGCTGAACAAACACGCGCCTCTGAGACAATGAAGAGTAAAATACGCTGCCGTTTCACCATGGCTGACTGCGGATTTGATTGAGGCAATGGAACATAGAGATCAGCTGAGAAGAGAGAAGCCGTTTACTGAATACAAAACACAGCGTAATCGTGTTAAATATATGGTTTTAAATGCAAAGAGATCTCTTTTCGATAAAGTAGTTAAACAAAGCAAAGAATCATCTAGTGTATGGCGTGCCATTAATTTAGTGACTAGAGGTACAAATAAAAATAGTGCGCCTTTATCATCCCACCTCACTGCAAATAGGTTTAACGACCACTTTTCCTCTATAGCGGAGTCGTTAATCCCAAATTGAAATAACTCATGTGAGTATGTTTGTCCAAACGCGCTAGTACACCACTGTAACCGGGATATTACGGACAAAAAAAAAACATTCACGATACCGCCTATAGCAGTTCACGAAGTGTGTAAATTAATTTCCTCGACGGAAAATAAAAAGACATCCGGGCCTGATGAGATCAGCTCAAAAATACTCAAGATATCTCTTCCGTCGAAAGTATTACATACATTTACAATATCTGTATAAACAAAAACTCTTTTCCGGACGCATTTAAAGACGCAAAAGTGATACCCCTACTAAAATCAAAGATCTGAGTGAAATCAACAACTTTCGCCCCATATCACTATTACCTGTTTTGTCGAAGCCTTTAGAGCGGCACATCCATAAGCATCTTTCTGAATACTTAGAAAACCAAAATCTCATCCATTCACTGCAGTCAGGCTTCAGACCGAGCCATTCCTGTCACACTGCTTTGATAAGGATGGCAGATACCTGGTTATCATCTATTAATGATTCCAACTTACAGGTGTAGTGTTCTTAGACTTCCGTAAACCCTTTGACATGGTGAACCACGACATACTTATAAATAAAATATCTTTATATACTAAAAGTGCAGCCGTGTTTTTCAAATCCTACCTAGAAAACAGAAGACAAAAAGTTTTCCTACTCTAGTCACTAAAAAGTCAAGCATGGCGTGCCCCAGGGCTCTATTTTAGGCCCTCTTTTATTCTGTTTGTTTATTAACGACTTTCCACTCACAATTAGTGATGATAGTGTTGCATGCGATATGTTCACTGATGATGCTGCGATACACACTCCCGATAAGGATTTGTCAGTAATTGACACGCACCTACAAAACAAATTACAGGACATTAACAGCTGGTGCAGTAACAATTCCATGATCTTAAACCCTGAAAAGACTGAATGTATAACCATAAGCACCAGCTCGGCTCTCACTCAGCTTGTCCGGCCTTCAGGCAAATCTATCAGCCAGGTAATGGAACATCGTCTTCTCGGCGTTACTGTAGATAACCAACTTAAATGGCAATGCCATCTTAGTAATATATGTAAGACAATATCAAAGAAACTGTTTATTTTATCCAAGTTAAAACATATAGCTAATGTAGAAACACGAAAACTGTTCTTCAACGCCCACATTAGGTCACATATAGATTATGCTTCTTTGGTGTGGGATGGCGCAAGCGAGGTCCAGTTAAAAAGGCTGAACTCTCTTCATCGTAGAGCCGCGAAGCTTATCCTTTCAGATCCTAACTCAACAACAGATAATAAACTGAAAACCATAGAAATTCTCCCCTTGAAAAACCATTTATTATATAATAATGGAATAACGATGTTCAAAGTATTGAATAACAGACTCCCCGAGTATATTAAAAAATGTTTTCCCTCCCGGCATCAACATACTCCAGATCAAGGCAGTCCATTACTCTGCCACGACCTAGAATCGATCTCTATAAGTCAAGTTTAGTGTTCTCGGGTGCTAGCATGTGGAACACATTGCCCAAAAATGTTACAACATCAACAACGCTTTCGACTTTTAAAACCGGTTCTCTTCAAGTACCTCACCTCATCATAGTAAGATTTTCACAGCAACCTGCACTTGTAGTGTACGATTTTCCCCTTTCTAACTCTTCAATTCAGTTATATCTTCAGCTAATACAAGATGCTGATGCTGCACGTAGTGTGTGTGTGTGTGTGTGCGCGCGAGCGCGTGTGTGTGTGTTTGTGTGTACTTGTGTCTATGAATGTATGTATGAATATGTACACCTGTACAACTGTGTGAGATTTTATATTTTCCATTTTTTTAAAACATTATATTTCAATTTTTTGTTCGTTTTATAAATATTTTGTTTTTCCCAATTTAAAGAGAGTATTTTTGTGATTTGTGAATTATATGTAAAGTAGATTAGCAACGGCAAGTTCGAAAAATGGTTTCATCAAGACTTTCACCGTTGTAAAATAAAGAATCATTGTCATTGTCTCTCGTCTACCACTCGACAACTGTTTGATAGAACACTGAGTAACACAAGCAGACGACAGGAGTTTTCGGTGGTTTCTGATGCATGGAAATATGTGCGCTCGTACTAGCGGCGACCTTTTTGTACTCGAATCGTCTAAAGACTCTCCCTCTTTAAAGCTTTTGCTTCTAAAGAAAAGTATTCTTGAATGAGGAAGATATCCTTTCATAAATGTCACAATGACCCTGCCGATTGAATGTAAGGGTTTGTGATTTGTGAATTATATGTAAAGTAGATTAGCAACGGCAAGTTCGAAAAATGGTTTCATCAAAACTTTCACCGTTGTAAAATAAAGAATCATTGTCATTGTCATTGTCTCTCGTCTACCACTCGACAACTGTTTGATAGAACACTGAGTAACACGAGCAGACGACAGGAGTTTTCGGTGGTTTCTGATGCATGGAAATATGTGCGCTCGTACTAGCGGCGACCTTTTTGTACTCGAATCGTCTAAAGACTCTCCCTCTTTAAAGCTTTTGCTTCTAAAGAAAAGTATTCTTGAATGAGGAAGATATCCTTTCATAAATGTCACAATGACCCTGCCGATTGAATGTAAGGGTTGGGCTGTTTACAAGTGTGGCAGATACCACTGTATTTTTGTCGTCGCAAAATGCTCATTTCTTCTACGTTGGTAATAACCTTAACCATGTCTCTTTTTTTGGTGTTGTTGCAGTTCTTGCATTTTTGTGTCTTGTCTTATTTGGTTGCGTTCAGTTCTGTGCACGTTATTTGTAATTCTCACTCCTTCTTACGTAGTGAATTCGCCCTAGGTAGTTTGACTACATTAATTAGTTGGCGGCTTCTACGAGTTGGACGAACGGGTACGACGTTTCTTTTAGTATTAGCGCATGTGCTTCATCTATTTTTTTTTTATTTTTTTTTTTTTTTTATTTATTATTTTTTTTTTTTTTTGTAGTTGTAGCAGTGGCAGGTGCGAACAAATGGCTTGTCTTAGACTATGCTAATGCCTTTACCGTTGAAAAATAACGTTTCCTTGATTCATTCTCTGTCTGTCTCTGTCTCTCCTTTATATATATACTTTACTTTTAACAAAGGTGTCGCCCAAAGCCAAAAATTGCACTCAATCAGATTAGCTCTAAGGGACGGAATTTTCCAGTTAATTCTGAAAATGCTGTGTTAATGCCATGGAAATCCAGGCTGGTATGCTTGCATTTTGCCATCAGGACATCAGCTGCCCTTTGTATGACTGCATCGCTCACTAGTTCTAGAAAGAAACTCGCCAGAAACTCTCCCAGCTCTCTCCCTCTCTCCACCTTCAACTGGACAGCACCCCCATCTACCTCTCTGACTCGGCCAAAAACCTCGGCGTTATCCTCGATTCCTCTCTTTCCATGACTAGCTTCGTCTCCGCCACGGCCCAGGCATGCTATTTCCACCTCCGTCGCATCAGTCAGATCAGAAAATACCTCACCACCGAAGCTGCCACCAAACTTGCTGTCTCTCTCATCTTATCTCGCATCGACTATTGCAACTCTCTCCTTTCCGGCCTCCCTCACTCCACCACTTTCACTCTCCAGCGCGTCCAGAACAATGCTGCCCGCCTCGTCCTCAGAAAGAAAAAATCCAACCACATCACTCCCGTGCTCAAACTCCTTCACTGGCTCCCCATTCCCCAACGCATCAAATACAAGATTCTGTCTCTCTGCTACAAATCCCTGAACAACTACGCTCCTGCCTATCTTTCCAACTTACTTTACCCCTACACTCCTCCCCGCTCCCTCCGCTCCGCCTCCGACCCTCTCCGCCTCCACATCCCCCGCACCAAACTCGGCACTTTCGGCCCCCACTCCTTCTCCGTCTACGGTCCATCCACCTGGAACCCTCTCTCACTCTCTCTCCGTCAGAAACACTCTCTCTCCTCCTTCCAGTCCGCCCTCAAAACTCACCTCCTTCAACAGTTCTAGCACTATAACATCACCACACTCAAATAAAACAAACAAAAACAACAAACAAAGAAACAAACAAAGAAGCAAAAAGAGTGTTAGTGTTTTTATTTTATTCCATAATTAAACAAACCTTAAGTAACCCCTGTTGCACAGTATTGCAAGACATACCAAATAACTGTTAAAAAAGAGATACGAACCGTGAACTATTTGCCCTTTGTGAACTATTTGCCCTTTATTTTCCGTGAACAGCAGCCACCTCCTCTCCATCTTTAAACCACCGATTCCGATGCTCGTCGTGTTTCTTTTGCTGGAAAGCGATATATTTGGTTTGTGTGTATTGTAGTATATAACATGTGTTTTTTTTTTTGTCTCACCTTTAAATAGATTTGTTCATACTTGTTTTACCTGCATGCACCAGTATCTAATAGACAACTGGGCCTAATTCCGCTTGTTGTACGTTTATTACTATTGTGATTATTATTGGAGGAGCAAGACGGAATATAAAACTCTGGTGGAAAAGCTGGACAGTACAGCCATTGCGTATGGGATGGAAATCAGTGCAGAGAAGACCAAACTGATGACAAATAACACCAGTGGCATTGGCACTGACGTCATGATTGGAAGCCAAAAAACTGGAAACAGTTAATAAATTCAAATACTTAGGAGCCATTGTGACAGATGAGGGATCAAAACCAAAAATACTGTCCAGGATTGCGCAGACAACAACAGCACTGACAAGACTGAAGACCATATGGAAGGACAGAAACATCACGCTCTGCTCCAAGATCAGACTGATGCGCTCCTTGGTCATCTCAGTGTTCTTGTATGCCTGTGAGTCATGGACCCTCACAGCAGACCTTGAAAGGAGGATACAAGCCACTGAAATGAGATGTTTTCGAAGGCTGCTTGGCATTTCATACAGAGATTACATCACGAACGAGGAAGTGGGAAGCAGAATCAGGCAAGCCATCGGGCCCTATGAAGACCTATTAGCCATTATGAAAAAAACGCAAACTGAAGTGGTATGGGCATGTCACGCATTCAGCAGGGTTTGCCAAAACAATCCTGCAAGGAGGACGAAGGAGAAGAAGACAGAGAAAAAGATGGGAGGACAATATCTCAGAGTGGGCAGGACTGAAGCTGGACGATACGCTAAGAATGGCAGAGAAGAGAGGGGAATGGAGGGAGCTGGTTGCCAAGTCATTCGTGGTGCCCCAACGGTCGGCAAGACAACGGGAGATAGATAGATAGATAGATAGATAGATAGATAGATAGATAGATAGATAGATAGATAGATAGATAGATAGATATATAGATAGATAGATAGATAGGATAGATAGATAGATAGATAGATAGATAGATAGATAGATAGATAGATAGATAGATAGATAGATAGATAGATAGATAGATAGATAGATAGATAGATAGATAGATAGATAGATCGATCCATCGATCGGTAGGTAGGTAGGTAGGTAGGTAGGTAGGTAGGTAGGTAGGCAGGCAGGCAGGCAGACAGACAGACAGACAGACAGACAGACAGACAGACAGATAGATAGATAGATAGATAGATAGATAGACAGATAGACAGATAGATAGATAGATAGATAGATAGATAGACGTATTTATACGCACAGCACGGCTAACAAGGCACTGTGACCATCTTTTTGTCTGTAATGTTTTATGTCGGTTGAGTTGGTTGAGTTTCTACGTTTGTGCTCTAGGTGTATGTGTTTTTAAGACTAGTGTTTCATTTGAGTCTCAAGTTACGGTCCTTTGTATATTTATTTTCATCGGGTCACGTTCACTTGATTCACTGCATTCGCCGGTAGGGTCCGTATGCACTGGGTATTTTCACCCACCAAAAACTGACTTGATATTACACGAAACTATCCTTCGTATTAGTTATATAACAGGTATGCAAACAATGTTGACTTGCTGTTTTACGTGGAACAATATATTTGTATGCACTGCAACGCGAACGTATCCCCCATATGCCCAAACCTTGTGCATCGTGTAACAGTCATGTATCTTGTACTTTCATAGCAGATCGTCCTTGTTCATTTGGCTTGATATTCTATTAATCAAAGAACAGTGTACTTTAACATATCAGATCGTCTTTGTTCAACGTGTGACGTAAATCCGCTAAAAATATGGTCTTAAACCCGGAAGATTCTTTTATAGATACATTTGCAGTCGTGTCATAGTGTCCTCGCAAGTGTGCTATTGAGTCTGACCCTGACCCACACTAAAAAGGAGTTGCTTTTGAGCTTACGCATATTGCAAGCAGTCAGCCTGCAGAGGGCGATACAACAGGACGAAAACCTCGTCCGCTGCAGTCGGAGGTACAGCTTTTGCAAGGTAAATGCACGGGCATGCGATAAGCGTTTTCAAATCAATCATCTGTATAAAACGGATAGAAGGGAAGTTCGAACTACCCATATTATTAGGGTTAGATTACATAACGGTTATCCCGAACCAGTGGGTAACTGCAACTAATATTGCGTTTTGCGTTGCGTTGCAATATGAAATTAAATTGTTATTAACAATAAACCGTGTGGTCGAGGTTCCGAAATATGACAGTTGTCTTCTAAAGACTAAGTTACAGTTTAAAAGACAGCTAAGTCAAAGTTCAAGAGTGGTGTCAGAGTAGATGAACATCAGTAGTGCATGACGTTCGCAAAACAAGGGGGATATTGAGATTTAAATTAAATCGCAAAATTGATGAGTTATGCCAACAGGTAGCTATGCCAGTGGCCTACATTTTCACAACTTTAATTTTGTTGTGCGGATCACGTGGTCAGATTGGAAGCCATACATACGTTGCGCGCGCGCGCGCGCGCGCGTGTGTGTGTGTGTGTGTGTGTGTGTGTGTGTGTGTGTGTGTCTGTGTCTGTCTGTCTGTGTGTGTGTGTGTGTGTGTGTTTTCTTAATTTGTCTTCTGATTAGCATAGTTATGTTTGCTGTTGTCTTGTATTTGTAACAGGCATTTTAGCATCATTTTGACTGTTTTGCTGCACTCCGGAGGTGCGTTTTCGGTCATTGGTCATTTCTGAAAACAAAGCAGACATCCATGGGGCGTCCATCAATACTCGTTAATTCTTTCACGGCCAATCTCCCACCTGAACAAAATATAAAAAGAAAACTACAAGTGAATGGACTGATGGTAGATCCCAGAAGAAGATGAAACACCAATTTGTGCAGTTGACCAGGGTGAACCTGGGAACTATAAAATAGTTAACCCCCATCCACGTACCCAAGTTCGCATTTAGTCGTAGTAGCATCCCTGTTTACAACTTTTAAAAGACGACACAAATCTCATGCGTATAATTCTCCTGTACATAACTGGAACATTTTAAACACGCGTTCGTATTTTTGTTACGCCGTTTTGGCGATATTACTATTACATGGTATTTATATGGCGCATTTCTCATATGTATAATATAAGTCAATGTGTAGAATGCAGCCGCGAACTGAACCCAACAAACACGCTCATGTGAATCACGCGCATTCATTCACACGCTGTTCGTAAACACAGAACATTCTACGAAGCACTGAAAGCAGTGTATGGCCCTAGGCACCTGGTACAAAGTCCCCTGCGAAGCGCTGATGGACAGGCACTCCTCACAGATAATACCTCCATCTTGAACCGCTGGTCGGAGTACTTTCAGGACCTCTTCGGCGCTGAGCGCACTGTTCAAGAAACAGTCATCCTCCAAATCCCACACCTTCCACTAAAGGTTGAATTGGACGAACCGCCCACCGCCGAAGAGACCCTCACAGCCATCCACCAGCTCAAGAGTGGCAAAGCAGCAGGCATTGACGGAATCCCGCCAGAGATATGGAAACATGGAGGCCCAGCACTGCACAACAAGCTACACGACCTCTTTCTCTGCTGCTGGGAAAAAGGAACACTACCAAAGGATCTCCGTGATGCAGTCATCATCACCCTGTACAAGAACAAAGGAGAGAAGTCTGACTGCTCTAATTATCGTGGAATTATCCTGCTGTCCATTGCCGGGAAGATTCTCGCAAGGTTGCTCCTGAATCGGCTGGTACCTGCCATCGCTGAAGACCACCTCCCAGAGGGCCAGTGTGGCTTCAGAGCCAACAGGAGTACCACCGACATGATCTTTGTGCTGAGACAGCTTCAGGAGAAGTGCCGCGAGCAGAACAAAGGGCTGTACGTAACGTTTGTCGACTTAACAAAAGCGTTTGACACTGTGAGCAGGCAAGGTATGTGGCAGATCCTGGAGCGACTAGGCTGTCCCCCAAAGTTCCTCAACATGATCGTCCAGCTCCACGAGGACCAGCAAGGCCAGGTCAGACTAAACAGTGACCTCTCAGAACCATTCCCCATTCGCAACGGCGTGAAGCAAGGCTGCGTGCTGGCACCGACCCTCTTCACCATCTTCTTCAGCATGATGTTGAAGCAGGCCACAGTGGACCTCAACGATGACGACGCAGTGTACATCAGGTATCGTCTCGATGGCAGCCTGTTCAACCTCAGACGACTGCAGGCCCACACGAAAGCCCTAGACCAACTGATTCGTGAGCTGCTCTTTGCTGATGACGCTGCCCTCGTTGCACACACAGAGAGAGCCTTGCAGCGCATTACGTCCTGCTTCGCAGATGCCGCCCAACTCTTTGGACTTGAGGTCAGTCTGAAAAAGACAGAGGTCCTTCATCAGCCGGCACCCAAGGAAGAGCATCGCCCTCCCCACATCACCATCGGCGAGTCCGAACTGAAGTCTGTACACCAGTTTACCTACCTCGGCTGCATCATCACGTCAGACGCCAAGCTGGACAAGGAGCTGGACAACAGGCTGGCAAAAGCGAACAGTGCTTTCGGGCGACTATTCAAGCGGGTGTGGCACAATCAACAGCTGAAAAAAGGCACCAAGATCAGCGTGTACAGAGCTGTCGTTCTCACCACCCTGCTGTACGGTTCCGAGTCCTGGGCCCTCTACCGCAGCCAACTACGACTCCTCGAACGCTTTCACCAGCGCTGCCTGCGTACCATCCTCAGCATTCACTGGAGTGACTATGTCACCAACGTCGAGGTCCTTGAACAGGCAGAAACTTTGAGCATCGAGGCTTTGCTGCTGCGGACACAGCTTCGCTGGGCGGGGCACGTCTCCAGGATGGAGGATCATCGCCTACCCAAGATCACTCTGTTCGGCGAGCTCGCCACTGGACACCGAGACAGAGGGGCACCAAAGAAGAGATACAAAGACGGCCTCAAGAAGTCACTTAGTGCCTGCCAAATCGGCCTCCGCCAGTGGTCTTCGCTTGCTGCGGACCGTGACACCTGGCGCTCCACCATTCACAAGGCAGCCGTCTCCTTTGAGGACTCTCGCAGAGCTAACCTCAAGGACAAGCGTCTCAGGAGAAAAAACAGAGTTGTCGTAACTCAGAACCCTGACCAGACCTTCCCCTGCAGCCACTGCGGTCGAACCTGCCTGTCCCGGATTGGCCTCCGCAGTCACAAAAATGCATGCAGACGACGTGGGCAAGCCCTATAGAATCTTCGTTCGCGAAGCCAAGCCATGATGATGATGATGAATATAAGTCAATGTGTAGAATGCAGCCGCGAACTGAACCCAACAAACACGCTCATGTGAATCACGCGCATTTATTCACACGCTGTTCGTAAACACAGAACATTCACGTGGTGCTAAGGGCAAGCTCAAGCGAGCTACTGAAGTTATTTTTGTAAATTCAAATCGTTTGTATTTGAAATTTGATTAAGTTGGCTGAAACTGATACCAAAGTGGAGGGGAGGAAGAGCCGGAGTACCCGGAGAAAGAACCCCCGACGGTCCGCCCGAATTAACGGTGACACTTACTAGAGGAGAAAAGTCCGACGCCGGAACCCGGAATCGAACCTCGCACCTTTAGCATTGGAAACCGCCTTAACCACCGCGCCACGGACCGCCCGATATTTTCATTTGAACAATGTATGCATGAATAGGACTCATGACATTTATTTCCATATTATGCATAAATGGTGTGGTGTACATTGATAATGTCTCTTGATATTGTTGCTGTTTTGAATAAAGGTAAATGCTTTTAATTAATACACTTTTTAGGCAACTTTATCTGGTTATTTGGTTTTGCTTGCTTACATGCATAGCAGTGTTTTTCAACTAACGACAGAAATTTAGTATTCATGAATTGTAAATAATCAGATGCCTGTCAACTCACTAAAATGACACGATATCTGAAAACAAACGGTACCACAAAAAAGCACAACCATCTTTGTCTGCCGCATTGGAAATACGGTAAACTTGTAGATGGGGCTTGTCGGAGCGCGTCCAACGTTGCCTTTTGCTTTGAAGACTTTTTTTTTCTAAAATCTGTACGCTGACACAGTACACCATCAATTAGATGTGTCCATTCAGTACGTTTTAAATACAAAGTCGAATGCTTTAAGGAGTGTTCCTTGCAGTTTCTTACATTCTGCTGCAAGTTTAGTCTCAGTCACGTCAAACCCCCACCCAGGGGGACTTGGGTGGGGTTAACTACTTTTTAGTTCCCAGGGTCGCCCTGGTCAGCCCCACAGAGTGGGCTTTCCCCTATATTCTGGGACACGTGTTTCTGTCTACCCTTGGTCTATTCACCTGTATTTACCTTTTTTAAACTGTCCTTGTTGTCTCCGCTGCCTGTAGCTCTTGATATTGGATGTGTGTTGCTTAATGATCTTAGGTTTATTTAGCGTATTAGACCGTCTGGCGACATACAATTTAATATTCTGTTTAGGATTATTTTCACAAGCAGTGCAGGCACGTCCTGAGAAAGTCTTGTTGCTGACTGGACGTTGAGCAATGTATAACCAATCAGTCACGTCAAATGTTAACGTTTATTTATATCCTTCCAATGGCATGGTCACAAACCTAGAAGATAAACAAGATAAACAATGATAGTGTATGACAGACGCTGCAGCAGCCTGGTAATGTTTGACTATTTTACTATGTTACTGACGGTGACTCCGAATTATTTTGCACTTATTTTACAGAGCATTTCTAGTGTTTTTTTCCTCATCGAAATTTATGATCGGTTGCATGTGAACTACATGTGACCTAATTTCTGACTCAAGGTATCAGTTTTAACAAGGGTATGAATGACCATGATTATCACAGACAAATTTAAAAAAAAAAGATTTCACTGAAATAACAGGCATGTGACTTTTGCTATAGAACACCAACGCCAAATTCATGGTTCCCAATCCGAAAACGTAACCCACGCAATAAAACCAGTGCTATGAAAATCTAGGTTTGTGAGGTAGCTAATCAGTGGCATAATTCATTATTTTTGTGAAATTATACACAGGAACTGTCAAACACATATTACTTTAAAGTGTTAGTGTGTAGCCTCATCTTCATTACCCAGCACCAGGAACAAGAACATCCTCCTTAATTTATTAACACAGTACCAAGTTGTACTGAACAGAATTCAAGACACGGCACCAAGGGCTTTGCTTTATTTTAATGGATAACGCGATTAGGCATAACATATCCTTTCTTGCTACACTTTAAAATAGATGCAAACATGCAAATGAACACTAAGGTAATGACAATGGTAACAGAAATGTTGTAATAATATATGTACGATAGTGCAGTTAGTAGTGTCGAGACGCATGTATAATGTGTGCTTTTGTCAGTGTGATTTCATGAGTTAGACAGAGCTTTTTTCATGATTATGGCTGCAAGCACCACGTGGTTAATTTGTGTGACTGTGCAGTTTAATATGATTGATTCTATTTAACACAAATGAGATATGCATTGTTTCTAGAGCTCGACTGTTCCCACATAATGTCGTCCATGATGTGGTCAGTGTGCTCTGCAATGATTGTTGCTCTTTTCGTCACCGGCTGCCTGACATGCCCGCCGAGGCCAAAACGTAAGTATTACGAAAGTCTGTAGTACCAAAACTCATGAATAAGTCTGAAATCCTACCAGGTTTTTAGTTACTGTTCACAGATGGGTAAGGGGAATGAAGGGGATCGAGTTACCATCACGGATTTCCGGCGACCTAATTTGCAAACCAAGAATCAAACAGCAATCACGCTTCATCAACGGGCGAGCGTGGAGGGAAATGGTGGAGATAGATGGAACACCTTACACGCCCTGTATTATTTGCACTGATCTATAAATAAAGAGAGGTGGGAGGGCTGTAAGGAGAGAGTGTAAAACTTTCAAAAGATCTTGCTACTGGCCGAAATATCAGTTGGAAGGAAGAGGGTGGCAGACTTTCACGTTTCACGAATATTAAGGAATTTACATTTCACGACTGACGAAGCCTACGTATTTTAGCTTGTACGTTTCGATACTTTTACAAGGATATTAGGATAAAAAGTTTTAAGTACAAAAATGAGAAGGGCAATCGCGCCCCTCGATTTTAGGAGATCAGCTAGGCCCTTCCATTTCCCCCACAAGATTATGGTCTGATGTGGGAGGAGCGACCTACTGACCTACCGAGCAGCCCACTCAACTCTCTCGCCTCCCGCCTGTCTCTATACTAGACCGGTTTTAAAAAGTCCTTTAAAATGTCCCGCAGTGCACACGACGTGCTCTCTACCCTATTATGCATTCAGTCATCTGTTGTATCGTAACTATACCGGTGGTTGTGTACACTTGCGGGTTTCAAGCACCAGCGATTAAGGACTCGACGCAAAAGGTTCCCTCATTCGCGCTATATGCACACACAACACTGCATTTAGCGAACACCTGTGTGTCTGTTACATTATATTGAGCCACATGTTTGCTTGATGTAGTACAGATAACCGACAGATGTAATTACGAGACCCGAAATCAAAATGTCCAAGGCGTTAGTCCAGAACATTTTTGTTTGGGTCAAGTAATCACATGTGTTTGGTTATAGGCACTATATCAAGCAGAATTTGGCTCAATGTGATTTTACGTCCCCAGTCCAAAACGAAAAATATCTGGAGTCCTTCATTTTATGGTTGATTTCTGTGTTGAGACAATATTAAAAGACCACTGCATGTGGCGCTGTCGACTCAGTGCGCAATTTCGTCTGTGTAGACATCAGTGCCTTTTGTAATCGTAGGGGAGGAGACCCATGTATGAAACACTTAAGCAAAAGCGTCTCGCGCGAAATCAATTCCAGTTTGAAAAAAGTGGCGTATTGTTTCATATTAGGCACCATTTGCCTAATATGATGTAGCCGTGCGGCTGAATGGTGTGCAGAATGTGGGGGGAATTAAAAGGAAGTCGAGATGGTAGTCATGGTTCTTTGAATTTAATTTTACCACAACATTACAAAGAAGAAAAAGCAGTACCTGCATATAAACAAACAAAATAATAAGTAATGGTGCCGAAATACAACAAGGCACTTAAACTAAACTACGAACAAAATGATGTATTACATGGCTAATTGAAGTATATGATGACATAATATTCAACTAATTGAAATAATATCATAAAGAACATAACCAAAAAAATGTCTGCATCATATATACTTATGAAGGTGTGCTACTTGAGGTCGCATAACAAAAGCGTTCTCTATCATTTACAATGATAAGAGCTCGCTATGCATCGTGCGCATAACCCTTGAGGTAGCATAACAAAAATGAGCCATCGCGGTACAGATTTGGAATCGCAGAGACATGCCACTGCGCCACAGAGAGAGAAAGTTGGTAGCTACCCTTAAGGTACTACGCATGTGTCCAAAAGAAAAATATCTAGTCAATGAATTGAATAAGTCAATAGATCAAATAATGAACACATGACTACTGACTACCCAAATATATGGCTGGGCACTAAAGACTAATAGTGGACAGTGTACAGAGTTAAACATCATAAAACCGCATAGTGTACCAATAAATGAGCATCAACTTGTCATGCAACAATAATACAAAAGCATAGTGTACCAATAAATGAGCATCAACTTGTCATGCAACAATAATACAAAATCATAAAGTCGTAAGTCACTATTGCCAGTCTTCGATATGCAAATTAGATTTCTAAGATCTCCTGCCATGCAATAGCGTCAAGCAGGAAACCAACATAGACTGGTGCTATCCTACACTGGACTGCGCTGCTGGGCCGTTACAGCAGTCCCAGCATGCGATCCTCACTGGTAGGAAGGTCAGCTAATGCATTAATTGACGTTGGTTTTCTTACCAACGGCAGTCTAGACATTTTTAGCTGATAATCTCCGATTTAATATTCTGTGCTCGAAATATCTCCTCACTAATCTGGAAGTAACAAAAGGTGAAATACCACTGAGAAAGTTACAGCAGTCGCAGTATGCCTGATCTATGCGAGACCTGGCAATCGTGAGAAATGCCGACCATCAACATAATCACCAAATACACAAAACAAAAATATGCATTGTAAAAATTCTACTTACAGGACAGAAACGTAAGTCGGTTGTAAATAAAACAGAATGTAATCACGTTGAATGCTGGCCGGCCAAGCCGCACAAGTTGCTTGAACTTCGACCGCCCAGAACCAAAGAGACTGGAATCTGGCGCTTAGAGTCAGCACTATATCAAGGATGGCGGGAAAAAATATGCACGTGTTCTGTTGGTCACGTAGGCCATCTACAGACACCGCGCGAAAGGAAAGAATACTGCACGCATGCAGGCGATAAGGTACTAAGCAGAGTACTAGTACTAATGGTGTTCTCACAGCTAGCGGCTGAATGTAGGAAAATCCAAGGTTAGGGGAAAAATGTTACTATGTGCGGGTGATGATAGGTCGCAAGCCAAAACCCGCTCTGTTACATCCCCGCCAACTTTAACACTACAGCGGCCTCGATGTAGAAACATTTATTAAATCATCTCAAATGGAAAATCCATATAAACCATTCCATACTTTTACTATAAAATACACCATGCATGGGCAAATAACCACAAGTGCATGTGTCGCTTACCGCGACTAACTAAAACAATATTTAACCACAAGTCACCCTGTTGTCAACACAGTTTAGGTGCAGACTGGAAACCTACAGTCTTTATCAAACTAAGCTTTGCATTGCAATATACTGAGCTTAGGCTACAGCCATTAAAAGCTTACCCGGGATTCATAGCCCAAACAGTATGCAAAGTTTGAAAAGAAAGTCAGCCGACTGCGCAGCCAAGTCAAATGAGACTGGAAAATGCATTATCACCTACACTGAGCTGATCAGGATATTTCACTGTTATCAACTCAACAGTAAAAAAGACATAAAAATGAATACTATTCACATGTTGAATAAAAACAACAATTCAACACAAAGTAAAGTTACATTAAATGAAGAAAGAAAATACTATCGACAGGGCAGGTGTAATATCCACAAGCGTCTCTAGAAGTCTAGCAATTCCATGGAAGCACCGTGGTGAAAATCCACTGGCCACAGAAGATCAGCAACGTCAGACTCTGGGACAGAATAGAGCAGATAACAGCAGAGAATGAAATTGGGCGAAGAAGATGGGGATGGATCGGTCACAGCCTGAGAAAGCCAGCTTCCAGTATCACTAGGCAGGCATTGTCATGGAACCCCCAGGGAAAGAGGAAAAGAGGTAGGCCGAGAAACTCCTGGCGTCGAAACCTCCAAGCAGACATCAAGAGACTGGGAACCACCTGGAGTAGAATCGAAGGAGAAGCACAGGACAGGAGTTGCTGGAGGTCTCTCGTCGACGGCCTATACCCGAGTAGGGGTGACAGGCGTAAGTAAGTAAGTAACCGTGGTGGCATAGGCACACTTAATACATGAGTCCAAATGTCCACAATGGAGTGTCAACACAAAGAACTACCTAGCGCCAGGGCTTCTTCTGCTTGGCTTGCTGACGCAGACGCTCCGAGCGTCTGGGAGGCACAGGTGGGGTTGCTACCCAACGAATTGTCACAGGGCTATTGCCCGAATGTGATGTAGCCTCTGGTACACCCGAGGTTTTATACCTCACTGCAGGGGTATTCAAATTGGGTTCCTGTGGCGTGGCAACCTGGCCATAGTTTGGAGGGACTTTCTTTAACTGCGTTAAGTTCCTCGTTATTTCGGCCCCACCCCCGCAAGGACGGATAACGTAAACATTGATGTTCGGGTATGGCCGGCGAACTACCATGAACACACACTCATGCAATTTATGATGGATCTTGTGGCGGCCAGGCCCATGGTGTTTGATTGCTACAAGTTCGCCAGGTTGCAAGGAGTGAGCCTTTGCACCCCGATCCGCGATGTTGGACCGTTTGGCCGCAGCCTTGACCAAGTTCTCATTTGCCTGCTGGTTAGTCTTTAGCACCTGCTTCTTGAGTTTTTCATCACAGTTGATCGGACCGTTTGCTGCGAGAGGCGGAGCTTGCAAGAGCTGATCAATATCAAGATGCCGTTCGCGGCCAAACATCAACCGGTATGGTGAAAAGTTTGTGCTGGAGTGAGGCGTACAGTTATAAGCCATAACCAGGTCAGGGAGGTGTTTCGGCCACTGGCGTTGCTGGTCTTCGCTCAAGTTCCGCAACAGCTGAAACATGGTGCGGTTGAACCTCTCGCTCTGCCCATTTCCTTCAGGGTGGTATGGGCTAGTGCGGCTCTTTTTGACACCATAGCGTTTGCATAGCTCTTCAATCACCTCCGCTTCAAAACTCCTGCCTTGATCACTGTGCAGCCTCTCTGGAGCTCCGTACTTGAGGAACCACTCCTTGATTAGTTTGGCTGCCACAGTTTGTGCGGTCTGGTCTCTAGTGGGAACGGCTTGCACGAACTTTGTGAAAACATCCGTCATGACCAAAACGTTCTCAGTGCCATCCGAGGACATGTCGACTTTGGTGAAGTCTACTGCGAGTATCTGGAGGTGGGCGCGTGGCCTCCAGATGTCCCATGGGCGTGTGGAAATCTTGAGGTCGACCCATGAGGCAGCGCTGGCAATGGTCCAGGTGTTGTTTGACCTCCGCGTGCATTCCTGGCCAGTATACTCTAGACTGTAGTAGCTTCATCGTTCGTTCAAAGCCTGGTGCCCCATGTGGTCGTGCAGAGCTTCAATGGTTTCATGCCGGAGGCATGAGGGAAGTACAAGCTGATCTGACTGGCCAGCACCCGGGTATCGGTATGCTCGTCGCAACACACCATTCGTGTCCAGATACAATTGGTCCTGGAGCCGAAGAAGCGCCTTCAGAGCTACTTGTCCTTTGCGGGCTTGAGGTCGTTTTGGAAAAACAGCTAGCACAGGCCCGATGACATCATCGTCCAGCTGCATCTGGCGGAGATCTGTTGGATCCTGGAGAGGAACTAATGACTTCTTGTCATGCGTCTCTGTGATATGCCTTTTGGGAGCGACCAGGTCTGGTGTTTGCTCCAGTGCCAAGCGGGCACAGAAGACCTCAGGCACAGCGTGTATTTCTGCTGGCACCACAAGTGGTTGACACGTTGGGGGGAGAGATAGGAACCTCTTGTGCAGTGACGTCAGATGCGGCTTCGGCTGTCAGCTGGTTGCACGTGGCCGTGTCGTCCGTGGGAGCGATTGCGGGTCCACAGACAGGTGGCCGGGAGAGTGGGTCAGCGGGGTTAAGGCGGCCAGGGACATACTTGATATCAAACTTGAATGGTGATAACTGCGCCGCCCACCGCTGCTCAATGGCTCCATGCTTTGCAGAGTCGAAGCTTATCAGGGCGCTGTTGTCTGTGTAGACGGTGCAGGCGGAGCCAATGAGGTAGTGTCGAAACTTCTCAGCAACAGCCCATTTAAGGGCCAGGAACTCTAGCTTGTAGCTGCAGCGATGGCTGAGGTAGTATTTGTACTCTTAGGGTCGGAGGCGACGACTGGCGAATGCCACGGGTTTTCTGCGCCCATCCTCTTGGACTTGTGACAGGACGGCACCCAAGCCATCCTGACTGGCATCCGTCTGAACAATGAAAGGCTTAGTGAAGTCGGCATAGGCCAGTGTAGGTGCTGAAGTCAAAGCCTGCTTCAGTGCCTGGAACGAGGCATCATGCTTGGGACCTCAACTGGTCTTGATGCTAACAGTACTCAAACCAAGGGGAATCACAGCGCTGGACAGACAACAGTTAGATCCCCTGCCCCCGCCTATCAGGCACCCAATCGCCAGCCCACAGAGAAATACGCAGGTATAGAATAAGACAATCATTTCCATCCTCAAAAAGAATGGATCAGGTCTCTTATATAACCCATGTCTTTCTCCGGAACTTAGGAAGTAGGCAGGAGAAACATACATACACAAACATGAAGGTGCGCTACTATATGTGGTCGGGTAAATACCCTGATTTTCCACAGTAGATGCACAGAA
Organism: Semisulcospira habei; assembly: GCA_036245525.1. Lineage (NCBI taxonomy): Eukaryota > Metazoa > Mollusca > Gastropoda > Semisulcospiridae > Semisulcospira > Semisulcospira habei. The sequence continues at coordinate 204,892,254 of BTPG01000003.1, read as the reverse complement.
CATTACACAACAATGTAACGATACAAATTTTGCCTCGAGTTATACATGATACTCACAAACCAGATAGGTGAGGCTAGCGCTGGCAGAATTGTCAGTACTCAAACCAAGGGGAATCACAGCGCTGGACAGACAACAGTTAGATCCCCTGCCCCCGCCTATCAGGCACCCAATCGCCAGCCCACAGAGAAATACGCAGGTATAGAATAAGACAATAATTTCCATCCTCAAAAAGAATGGATCAGGTCTCTTATATAACCCATGTCTTTCTCCGGAACTTAGGAAGTAGGCAGGAGAAACATACATACACAAACATGAAGGTGCGCTACTATATGCTAACAGACTTCTAACAGACTTCATTTTGATGCTAACAGACTTCATTTTGGAGTCTTGGCTGACTTTAGCAACAAGGTCATGTAGGGGACCAGCTAGCTTGTTGAAGCCTTCCACGAACCGTCTGTAGTACGATGCGAAGCCGAGAAAGCGTCGCAGCTCAGTGGTGTTCGTTGGTATGGGCCATTCTTTCACTTTTGCCACCTTATCGTCTTCACACTGGATCCCTTCAGCTGAAATGGTATGGCCAAGGTAACTGACTTCTGTTGGTAGGAACTGACACTTTTCTCGGCGCAGTTTCAGCCCAGTGTCCGCAATCTTCTTCAAAAGCTTACGCAGATGGTCCAGATGCTCTGTGAACGTCTTGGAGTACACCAGCAGGTCATCGAGATACACCAGGATATGTTCAAACAGAAAGTCCGACATGACCCTCTGCATTAGCCTCTGAAATGTTGCTGGGGCCGAAGTCAGTCCAAAGGGCATTCTGGTGTATTCGTACAGTCCAAACGGAGTGCAGAAGGCAGTTTTGTGCTGATCTGCCTCATCCATTGCAATCTGATGGTAGCCAGAAGCGAGGTCAAGAGTGGAAAAATAACGGGCCCCAGCCAGTGCGTCAAAGGATTCTTGTATTCTGGGAAGGGGATATGCATCTCCTACAGTTTTGACATTCAGTCTCCTGTAATCAACGCAGAGGCGCAGACTGCCATCTTTCTTCCGCACAAGGACCACAGGTGAGGCATAGGGACTGTGGCTGTCCACTATGACCCCTGCGTTCTTGAGTCCTTGAAGGTGTTGTCGAACTTCTTGCAGCATTGTTGGTGGTATGCTTCTGTAGGGCTGACTGATTGGCACGCTGTCAACAGTAGGAATTTGATGCCGAACGATGTCTGTAAATCCAAGATCTCCATCACCCTGTGAGAACACATGGCCATATTCCTTTAGCAGCTCCTCCAGTTGTCGAAGTTTGTGCTTCAGTGCCAGCGAAGTTTGGGAACTGGTCGTTGGGTCTGGTACACGGGGACGAGGATGGAGGGGAAGGGAGCTCAGATTTTGGGGACACTGTGATTTTGTCACAGGAAACAGTGATTTGCAATGCTTCCTCTTTCTCCACTGAGTCAACCACTTCCAAGAAGGCTACCGGTGTTCGCGGCTGGAGGATGACGTGTTCATCAGTCAAATTGGCAACCCGTATGTGGTAACGCTGGTGGCTGTCCACTACAGTTGGAACCAACAAAGAGACCTTTTGGAAGTGGCTGCGCCATCTGAGATGCCACAAGCAGAACTGAGGGCTGGCCTTTCTTCTTTGGATAGCGAGGCCCAGTCACATGGATAGTTGCGAGTGAGTGTGGCTTGATATCTTGGCGTCGAGCACAACGGGCAATGGCTCCCTTGGGGATTTGTTGCTTGGCACTCTGCAGAATGGTGGTCAAGAAGTACCCAACGGAGAAAGAAACACGCTTAGAAAAAACGGTACAACACAATTTATTAATATTTCGGGTAAATACCCTTTGTCAAAATAGACAAACAAACAGAGACATTATTTGCTACTTATCTTCAGATGCAGAAGGAATGTGGCAACAGTTGCCACATTCCTTCTGCATCTGAAGATAAGTAGCAAATAATGTCTCTGTTTGTTTGTCTATTTTGACAAAGGGTATTTACCCGAAATATTAATAAATTGTGTTGTACCGTTTTTTCTAAGCGTGTTTCTTTCTCCGTTGGGTACTTCTTTGCATTTCACATGCTTGGCAGTCACCTTTTTGGTCTGGATTGTTTAGAATGGTGGTCAGGCTAGGGGGTGCTTTCTTACATAACCCTAGAATGTTCATACCAATGAGTCCTGGCAGCTGTTGTCGGTAGTTGGGTACACAGGTGTCCTTCATTACTAAAATAGGAACATTTTCTAGGCATACATCAAAAATACCAACTTTAACCACTATGATACCTGTGTACTCTACTCGCAGACCATTTGCTGCGACCAATTTGATAAAGTTAGCTGGCTGGACGTTCACTGTCAAATTGTCTTTCACCCAGCTCTCTGTTACGGTTGTTACTTCGCTACCAATGTCAATAAGAGCCTCTAGTTCTTTTCCGTCTATACTAAACGTGGTTGTGGGGCGCTGGCCTACTAATCCATGCAACATGGTCCCCCCCGTTGTCAGGCTAGAGACAACGGGGGCTCTTAGTTTTCCTGTGGCTGCTGAGCTGCCGCCATAGGGTACTGCTGGTAGGGCTGTTGCTGGTAGGGCTGTTGTTGAGGCATCATGGGGAATGGTTGAGGGGCATAATACTGCGGATAGTTAGGTGGGAATGAGGGCATGGACGGCTGCTGTGGTGACTCTTGGGGAGACGGGTGGTGTCGTGGGGACCCATGGTAGGCAGACCCACCTCTCCGTGAACGACCACGACTTCCCAGGCGCTGCCGGTATCGGGCCTTAGCTGGGCAGTTAGCCTCCCGATGCCCTGGCTGATCGCACCGGTAGCACCTGAAGGGCTGACGCGAAGTTTGTGGTGTTTGTGAAGTCACCAGTGGCGTGGGTGGCCCCGATGTCAGCTGCACTGCTTCCAGTTGGGCTGTCAGAGCTGCCACGGTCAAACGGAGCTGCTCGATGGAGGATACAGATTCCACTGCGGCATCCATGTCGGGGTTCTCCCGTGTCCACCTTCGGGCCTCGTCACGGAGCTCCAGGTAAGTAGTGTCTGGTTGCTGGTGTAGCAGACCCCTTAGATGGGTGCGAAGGGGTGCCGAATACAGGCCTTCTACGAATTATCCCGGAGAGTCCAGGCTGGGATGGCGTCATTGGCCGCAGCATTGGCCTGGCTTGCCAATGCAGACAGGGTTTGAGCATAAGCTAGGATAGGCTCCTCGATTTTCTGGCGACGGGCATGGAACTTCCGCAGACGATCTATTGCAGTAAAGTCCTGGCGAAAGGTGGCGGCAACTATATTTAACACCTGTGTCGCGGTCGCACGCTGGCCAACAGGACGTCCCAGGACCTCTTCTTTGGCAGCTCCTTCAAGGTGCCCGATGACCCACTCTGCCCACATGTCCTCAGGGATGTGGAATGAGTGGATCGCTCTCTGTGCGGCGTCCACAAACGTTGACACGGAACATCCCCCCTCTCCGCTGAAGGTTGGCAATGGCCGAGGCTGCAGTGTCTGGTGGTAGATAACTTGTGGGGGCAGCTGAGCCTGTCCATTGGCTTGAGCGTCAAAATGTTGATTTTCGTCCGCCATCCTAAGATCAGTCTGCCTTCTCCCTTGCTTTCGCCTTTTCCTTCGCCCGGTCATCAGCGCCTCCCTCTGTCCTGTACTGCTTTCTGTTGTGACTCCTTAACCCAACATCCTGCTCGCAGCGCCAGTTGTAGCCGTGCGGCTGAATGGTGTGCAAAATGTCGGGGGAATTAAAAGGAAGTCGAGATGGTAGTCATGGTTCTTTGAATTTAATTTTACCACAACATTACAAAGAAGAAAAAGCAGTACCTGCATATAAACAAACAAAATAATAAGTAATGGTGCCGAAATACAACAAGGCACTTAAACTAAACTACGAACAAAATGATGTATTACATGGCTAATTAAAGTATATGATGACATAATATTCAACTAATTGAAATAATATCATAAAGAACATAACCAAATGTCTGCATCATATATAATTATGAAGGTGTGTTACTTGAGGTCGCATAACAAAAGCGTTCTCTATCATTTACAATGATAAGAGCTCGCTATGCATCGTTGAGGTAGCATGCATAACAAAAATGAGCCATCGCGGTACAGATTTGGAATCGCAGAGACATGCCACTGCGCCACAGCGAGAGAAAGTTGGTAGCTACACTCAAGGTACTACGCATGTGTCCAAAAGAAAAATATCTAGTCAATGAATTGAATAAGTCAATAGATCAAATAATGAACACATGATTACTGACTACCCAAATATATGGCTGGGCACTAAAGACTAATAGTGGACAGTGTACAGAGTTAAACATCATAAAACCGCATAGTGTACCAATAAATGAGCATCAACTTGTCATGCAACAATAATACAAAAGCATAGTGTACCAATAAATGAGCATCAACTTGTCATGCAACAATAATACAAAATCATAAAGTCGTAAGTCACTATTGTCAGTCTTCGATATGCAAATTAGATTTCTAAGATCTCCTGCCATGCAATAGCGTCAAGCAGGAAACCAACATAGACTGGTGCTATCCTACACTGGACTGCGCTGCTGGGCCGTTACAGCAGTCCCAGCATGCGATCCACACTGGTAGGAAGGTCAGCTAATGCATTAATTGACGTTGGTTTTCTTACCAACGGCAGTCTAGACATATTTAGCTGATAATCTCCGATTTAATATTATGTGCTCGAAATATCTCCTCACTAATCTGGAAGTAACAAAAGGTGAAATACCACTGAGAAAGTTACAGCAGTCGCAGTATGCCTGATCTATGCGAGACCTGGCAATCGTGAGAAATGCCGACCATCAACATAATCACCAAATACACAAAACAAAAATATGCATTGTAAAAATTCTACTTACAGGACAGAAACGTAAGTCGGTTGTAAATAAAACAGAATGTAGTCACGTTGAATGCTGGCCGGCCAAGCCGCACAAGTTGCTTGAACTTCGACCGCCCAGAACCAAAGAGACTGGAATCTGGCGCTTAGAGTCAGCACTATATCAAGGATGGCGGGAAAAAATATGTACGTGTTCTGTTGGTCACGTAGGCCATCTACAGACACCGCGCGAAAGGAAAGAATACTGCACGCATGCAGGCGATAAGGTACTAAACAGAGTACTAGTACTAATGGTGTTCTCACAGCTAGCGGCTGAATGTAGGAAAATCCAAGGTTAGGGGAAAATTGTTACTATGTGCGGGTGATGATAGGTCGCAAGCCAAAACCCGCTCTGTTACAATGAAACACCAGGTCACCTATTATGAAACAGTGTGAATATGTTCTGTTTACAAGATTCACTTATATTTTGTTGGAAAATTACGGTATGAGAGATGGTTAGCACATTATAGGCTCATTTAACATTAAAAGTGAGTCATCCACCACTGGTCCATCCATCCATCATCACTTGTATATCCAGTTGTGACAGATTTTATCAGTTTGAATTTTGTCCCACCTCTCTTTATTTATAGATCAGTGCAAATAATACAGGGCGTGAAAGGTGTTCCATCTATCTCCACCGTTTCCCTCCACGCTCGCCCGTTGATGATGGCTCACATTCAGTAATGCTATACAAACTGAATCATAAAGCGTGATTGCTGTCTGATTCTTGGATTGCAAATTAGGTCGCCCGGTATCTGTAATGGTAACTCGATTCCTTTCATCCCCCTTACCCATCAGTGAACAGTAAATATCAGTTTGAATTTCTGAGAGACCATCAGAGCCACAGACTTTTAAATTGGCACAGTAATCCTATCAGATAATAGCTTTGATTGTCATTTGCGCTGACCTCCATGCAAGGTCAAGGTTACAAAGGTCAACAAACGGGAGAGTTTAAAAAAAAAAAATTATTATTATTTTATTTAAAAACTTGCCAAAGAGAAAACTGATGATACAACTTTTCTTTGCAGCTCTACTAAGTTAACCTCTCCTTAAGGTCAAAGGTCAAGGGAAGTATGAAGGCTATTTATGTTATGTTATTGCTGTTACAGGTAGTTTCTATGTAAACTTTGCAGTAAGACCCCAGTAGAAATGTGTTGCTAAGGGTTACACTGTGTATGCATATTAATTTGATTGGCTCCTTCCAAAGGTCAAAGGTCAGGCATGGTCAGCAAGTGTGTGGAAAATGTTCTATGTATGGGGGAATAAAAGCTACTGTATTTAGTTTTTCCATCTCAGAAGTAAAACGTGATAAAAGCTATCATATCGACACAGGTTTATGTACATGTTCAGAAGCGAATTTAGGGGGAGGGGGCTGTTCCTGGGTGCACGGCTCCCAGGATATGTTTTTAATGTGTAATTTCCATTCTTGGAACACCCCAATCCCCCCCCCCCCCACACACACACACACTCACCCTCCCGCACCTCTTCTTGGAAATTGTAAACGGTCCTTGACAATGTGGACGCCCTCGTTTGATTTTTCGGCCAGTGGTGAAAAGGTCTCCAGACCTTTCTCTCCCTTTCAGCAACCCTCACCCGCACTAACACCAGCACCATGCACCCCTCGTTTGATAGTCACCAAGTGGTGCATTTGTAGGTCCCCACTCTCTTCACATTCTCAGCATCTGTGACAACGCCGACAGGAAGAGTTCCCATGAAAAGGTCTACGAAATCTCCTGCACGTTTTAACTGCCCTCTACCTTAAAGAGAGGTCATTCGGAATAGTATTCGTGGTATAAAATGCATACTTAGGTACTTTCAAACTTTTGCCCCTGAAGTTAACTTTTAAAAAAATATGTGTGCGAAAAATAACTAATCTTTACAAACACATCGACCTAGGATGACCTTGACTTTTTCTACAGATGAAATATGTAGGTACAATTGTTCGTGTAAACTACAGTTGTGTCGAGTTTAAAGTCTATGGATGTTGTTGCTCCTAAGAAACTGACTTAGACAAACGCACGCACACACACACGACGGCTGAAGAGCGGATGTATGAACGATTAGTGACTACACTTATACTGTTTCACATTTGCTTTCACACCTAAGCCAACAAAGGTTGCTCTTGAAACAACGTTTTAGCCACACCCCTCGCGGCAGACAGTAATGCGACATTTTGTCTCTCTGAAAACATTCCCAACAACTGTGAGCGTCATCTTGAAGTGATGTAGCGACATAAACTTGGTTTTTGACATCTCTGTCTTAATTCTCTTCGCTACCACTGGACGCAACTATTGCTCTGAAATCTTTCGTAATTCAGTCCTAAGGAACATCCCAACCGTCAAATAAATATATGTCAGCAAGAGCCAAAATCGCCACGAGCCACCGCACCCGCGGGGCACATGAGGATCTATGTGTCTTGCAGATGGACCCTATTGAGAGTTTATCGGCTGTGAAGGGGTTAAGTCAAAATATCATGAAGCAAAATTTGGAAAGAAATCGGGGCTGTGGTTTCAGAGACATTGCCTGCACAAAGACTCACACAAATATGACCTCCGCGACCTTCACCTTACAGGATGTGAATTCATTCTGTTAAAGACGTCACATATGAGGGTAAGGCATCATTTCCTAAAAAAATCAGAGCAAATCAGTACAGCGGTTTCAGATGTATCTTCAAAACAAATATGGCAACTGTGACCTTGGCCTTGTGGTAGAGGCGCAGTTAAGAGTGAATACAATGTGTGGTGTGGAAAAATACTATTATCTAAAATTTGGATTGAATAGGCCCAATGGTTTTTGAGATCTTGCCTACCACTTAAATATGCACAAAACAAATATGGCCGCTGTGACCTTTGCCTTTAAGACAGAAAAAAAGATTATGGTGTGCAACACTCTGTATCTTCACAAACTATCACAATTTGCTGTTTGAATCAAGTCGTTTCGGTGTTTACAGCAACATTGCCCGGAAAATGGCACACATAGTAAATGTAGCCGTTGTGACACTGACCTTGATGAAAGTGACATGATCCTGGTGTGGGATACTCTGTATTGAGAAAAATTATCAACATCTGAGCATAAACAGGAAATCGTTTCACAACCGATTTTCAAGCACAACTTCCTGGTCATGAAAGGGATGCAATCTAGTAAACTCACAATGACTACACAAAAGCTTGTCTAATTTTATTTTCTACCTACTCTGGTCAGGTTATGACGACAATAAACTGCACGCAACAGGGATCCGGTTTCAAACTAACCACTCACACCCAATTTTCTCCTCGGCGTAAGTTGACCGCGATCTAAAAACACTCGTGGGTGTATAGTAACTTGAATCATTGAGGTCTATCACTGGGAGTTGTGGGGTTTGTCTTTTATTTTTAATGTTCGTAGCAGTCACGATGCGCGAATTGAAAACTTTTCACAGACGTCGTAACAAAATTATTTTTCCTCACGTTGGAACTTTTATTTATTTACGAACGACGTGGTGCTCCATATTCGGAAGAAAACCTATATTTTAGGTTTGTAATACATTCAAGATTTGCCCCACAGTAAAAATTTGTCCTAGTGGCTTAGTAACATACATTTGAAGCGTTGACACAAAAAGGAATAATTTGACCTAATGTGTGTGTGCAAGGTTGGTGGGAGGTGGTGTGAGGGGCTTTGTAGGGTGGTGGGTATGTGTGTGTGTGCAAGGTTGGTGGGGGGTGTGGGGGTAGGGGGGTGGGTGGGTGGAGTGTACAGGATGTAGTCACTATTTCTCAGGAACGCGCCAACAGTGACAGCATTGATATTTTAACTAGCCATTGTTTCCAAGGGGCAAGGTTGGTGGGGGGTGGAGTGTGGGGGTAGGGGGGTGGGTGGTGTGTACAGGATGTAGTCACTATTTCTCGGGAACGCGCCAACCGTGACAGCATTGATATTTTAACTAGCCTTTGTTTCCAAGGGGCCGGGTGGCCTGACTGGGCAGATAAAGCTGTTGAAGGTATTTGGTCAAGTGCGTTTGTTTATTTACGGAAAGGATTAAATAAATTAATTGTTTCTTAAATGGGTGGGCTTGTAATCTCTCTTTTGCATCTCTCTCATGTCAACAAGGTTTGCCAATGTTCCTTCTTTGAATTGAGAAAGATCTGTTCAATTCGACACCTTCTCACTACCGAAGCAACTAAAACGCTCGTCACTTCCCATGTTCTTTCACGCATTGATTTTTGTAATTCCCATTTGGCTGGTGTTCCTCAGAATCTTCTTGATAAACTTCAAAGAGTTACGAACTGCTCTGCCCGACTAATTTACGGAATACCGAAACGTGAGCACATAACACCCTTACTTGTTGACCTGCGCTGGCTGCCTGTATCTCAAAGAATTGTGTACAAGGTCTCTGTCATTTGTTACAATGCTATTACCGGTTCTGCTCCCCCGTATTGTCCGACCTGGTTCATATTTACACACCTTCAAGATCCCTCCGTTCAGCATTAGACACGCGTATTTTCAGGGTTCCTAGGCGAAAGAAGTCTAGCCAGGGCCCGCGTGCCTTTTCTTATTTTGGTCCAGTCACCTGGAACGACCTTCCAGCCAAGGATGGGCAAGTAGCGAGAGTAGCGACTACATTTTGTAGTTTCGCTACTATTTGGAGTAGTTTGTAACGATCCAAACTACATATTTTTAAAAAGTAGTTGTAAAGCAGCGAACTACTAATTTGTCAGTAGCGAAGTAGCGAAAATGTATCTTTCGCTACGCTACTTTCCTTGCCATGTGACTTGCCCATCCCTTTCAGCCAAGACGAAGCGAGTGGCGAAATTGCTGTTTCGCGCGAGATTGATCTCTCGCTCAGCGAACGGAAGCATGATTGTGATTGGCTGATAGCAATAGCAAGCCACGTGACTTTCAAAAGCGCGCGCCAGTCATCTCAGTCTTTGTTCTTTAAATCAAGCACAGAACGCACAAATTTTTGACCGCAGAAGATGGAGAAACTTCCCACTTTGTTTGAACCGTATCTAGAATTTTTTCATCTCAAAGAAAAGGACAATGCATTTATATTCAAATGCAAGTACGGATGCAAAGAGTATTCAGCGAGCAGAAGACGACAGCATCCAATCTTAGAGCTGTTCTTAATTGGACGAACTTTTGATCGGCAAACCTAGATCGGAGAAGATCGGCAATCTTTTGGTTTGTTTCTTAATTGAGGTTGAACGAACCTAGGCGAACTTCAGCAAACCAGGTTTGCCATGATTCTCGTTCTTAACTGAAGTGCTTGATTCGGCGTACTTACTGTCTGCGAAGGTGTTCAAAATGGCTGCCGCTTCGCGATTTGAACGATGTTTGTTTTTGTACTCCTTGCAGTAGCGACCCCACAAACAGCGCCGCGCCTCCCACAAATCAATAAAAATAGGTCTTGTTCTTCGCACGAGTGAAATATCGCCGTTGGGCATAATTGTTTGTATCAGTGACTGTCTTCTTATCTCCAACGCAGAAGAGGGTAAAAATTTTGACCAATCAGAGAAAAGGTTCGCCTTGCTTTGCTCAAACACATTGTGCGAACCTTTTCCAACAGCGAACTATGGTTTGCCGAGGTTCGTGAACTACTTCGAACTAGGTTCGCCGTATCTTTAGATCATCCAATTAAGAACCAACCTGGTTCGTCCGAGATCGTGAACTCTAGTTCGTCAGAGTTAGCGAACTAAAGTTCGTTTAATTAAGAACATGCTAGGCTTCATCTCAAGGTTTGTTGACTTTTTGAGTTTTCCTATTTTGATTTTCTTACACTGCGAAATGCGTCCGGTTTTATTCTATCGGCATTCACCTGGGATGACAAAAGCTATATTAATTTATTTTCATTTACGGAAAGAATTCCATTTTCTTGTTTAGAGTGCTGAACAGGATATATAGCCTATAAAACATAATGGCGGCTTTCCCCGTATAAATCGGTTTTAAATTTAGTAGGGGAGTTGTCCGAATGAATGCCGATCTATTGTCATCTATTACTAGTATTAGAATGGCTGGGAACACAACAGGTGAATCATCACTCATGCCCTTCGATCACTGTACTGTTTGATACCGAACAGAACACAAAGCTTCGGAATTAATTTATATTACAGAAAAGCCTAGAATAAATGCATGATGTTGGCAATGCCTGGCATACTTCATTTTTTTTTCATTTATTTATTTTACTTAGCTTAGTCTTTTTGAACACTTACGTTCTGACATTGTGATAAAACGTTTAGACCAAGTTGAATATGGATGGTCTTTGAAGGGGGTAAGTGGGAATAAAAATGATATTTGCTACGCCTATGTATGTTACAAATTTATGAACAAAACAAAGTGGGGAAAATCAAAAGAAAAATAATGATAATAATAATAAATATAATCATAATGATGAAAAATAGGTAGGCCTAAGTATTGATAGCTATGATTATAATAATTTGAAATAATACTAAAGATATTGTATATTTAAGAAAAGGCTATTTTTGACTTTAAACTTGATTATTTACTTGAACATCAAAATACTTATCAGTCCCAGTTGTGATTACAGTTTTTAAAAAAAGTAGCTTGAAAAGTAGTTAGCTACTTTTTTTTAAAGTAGCGTAAAAGTAGCGAACTACATTTCTTCAAAATGTAATTGTAAAGTAGCGAACTACTATTTTTTTACAAATGTAACTGTAGTGTAGCGGACTACTTTTTAAAAGTAGTTTGCCCATCCTTGCTTCCAGCCCATGTCAGACATGCCCCAACTCTGTCTGCATTTAAATCACTGCTCAAGACCTATCTGTTTTCTTATGGATTCAGTTAGATGCATTTTCAGTGCGTTAGCAATCTTTAGCAGTAACTGTTCTTGTAACGGTGTGTGTGTATGTGTGAGTGTGAGCTTTTGATATGTGTCACTTTAGTTTTTGTAACAGTTATTGTAGCGTTTACTTTCTTGTACTTTTGTTCTGTGATTTTTGATCTTGTAAAGCGCTTAGAGCACCATTCATTTGGAGTTTAAGCGCTATATAAATATACATTATTATTATTATTTTTTATTAAACAACTGTATAAATGGAGACCAGATTCTGATTCGACCTGCACTGCATCAACTTATAGATCTATACTTTGGCACCAGCAGTATTCACAACTACTTTTAGGCACAACAAATCACTGAAACTAATGTTCCCATCTGCTCTTGTACGTGTGTGTGTATATTATATATATATATATATATATATATATATATATATATATATATATATATATAAATTTTTTTTTGTTTTTCTTTTTTCTTTTTTTTTTTTTGTTGTTTTTTCTCCCTACGTCACACGACCAGTCACATTAGCGCAAACTGTGCCATGTGACCGTGATATAAAAACCCTGTAGCGAAAAATGGCGGACGTTTTATAGCCCTCTCGATGACGCGTTAGCACCTCGTTTTCGAGTCTTGACAGCAACTCGGTTCGACAAAACAGCAGAAAAAAGCGCACTAAAGTAGTCCTATTTGACGTAATACACATCCTCTGCCTTATTTTTTACGACGTGAGGAGCCAACTTAAACAATATTTCACTACTAATTACACAGCGCAAATAGCAAAAGCCTTCGCCAAATCCATCTCATTGCCATGTACCAAGCATTTTTAAAGTTCGGGAAACCACGAAACAAAAATAGCGGCGAGTTTGTTTTTTTTAACCAATCAGAGACAGCAATCCTTGCAAACATCACACTGTTGTCTGCTCAGCCACCAACATGCCACAATTTCACCAAAGCACAGAGCAACAAATTCAATAACTAAAACGAAAATACACACCCAGCAACACTATACACAAAGCACGATATTGCCAAAGTTCTCTCTTCACGTCACTCAATACGGGACTATCTGAAGAAAAACATCTCACGAAAGTTCGAAGACTATCTGACATCATGTCAACGCTGTAAAATAAAATCTTACCTTAAAATCCATATCAGCACTAGTCCTGCTGTTAACAACAAGCGTTTTTGGGTATTCCTTTTTCCAGATATCCAAACACACATGACACTTTAGAATATAACAACGACAATCTGCTGCACACTCGAAGCATCCCCTTCAGTCATCTTGAATCTAAACTGAAGCACAAGGCACCATGCTAACGTGCACAAGTGTCACATGGTCAAATGCCGATCGCTTCATCAAAAAGTGTTTAATTTTCCTGAATCACACAGCAGTCAAGAAGCACTGTCACTGTCATACTTTGACGACCTTTTGTAGACATTGCAGCTTGAATCATTCTGTACACAAGCCAAGATTAGTAGCTTTTTACTCGCGAAGCTTGCGCTTCACACGGAATCATGCTACGTCGCACTCTGTCTCGTAAAGACGGGGAATCCCCGTCAGAACATGTATATTCAATGGTGTCACCTATCCGCCACAGAAGCGGCCGTCTTCATAAACTGGATTTTTTTCTAAACAATAAACGGAGGAAGGAAAACAAATACGTTATTGGTCGGAGGGGTTCGCTACACGGACCTTTGTAGGCCTTCGGGAGGTCAAAGGAATTATTGTACCCCGAAGGCCGAAGGCCTGATGGGTACAATGATTCCTTTGACCTCCCGAAGGCCTACAGGTCCGTGTAGCGAATCCCTCCGACCAATAACTTATAATATACCATAATTTCCACTAAGAGTAAGAATCAAAACGTTTCTTAGCTTCACAGCTAAACAAATGGGGAAAGAGTCAAAAGACATAATGGAGTGGAGGTCAGAATCATTGCTCAACAAATATAAAATGGAGAGGAAAAAAAAAAGAGGGGGCGGGAGGAGCCGGGGGGGGGGGGGTGTTGTTACACAAACGCACTAGTTTTGGCTACAGTGAAACACAGGCTTTATGCATCAATGGTAGCTCCTTCGTACATGCATGTATAGCATTAGCAGCAGCCAACACACACAAGCAGCAATTCTGTCCACTGGCGACTTTCATAGGACGTCTCCGGAAATGATTTTTACAAATTCTTTAACAATTATTGTAAATTTTCATTTCTTGAGAGATAGGGCTATTATGCATTTTATTCAATTGCCATATTTAGCCCTAATTTGAAAAAGAAAACACACGACAGAATCCGGACTTGAAAAAAATGTGAAACCAGTTTAGTCATGTCCTCTAACGTCCTAACGATCATCTGATTGAAATCAAAACTCACCCAACAGCCGATGTAACGATCTCCGGCGCATTTTTTTTTTTAAACAGCTGTTTACTGCCATATACCAGGATGATGTAAAGATACCTTGTAAAATTTCATTCAAATTCTGCTCAATTAAGCTTCAAGCAGGCCGGTTACAAATAAGTGACCTTTGTTATCACGTTCAAACTGACTAGAATCTATTACTTATGGCATCTCACCTACGTGATCATAAAACGAGTTTACTTTACGTTCTAAAAGTTCAAGATACAAACTGGAAGTATTTCTTGTACCAACCATATCCATTGTAATACCATAGTCATACATATCTTCCATTTCAATATCATGGTCAAATCCTCCCTCTGCCATTGGTGTATTTTTAAAAAAATTTTTGAATTAGCATAAATAAATGACACTGTCCTATGGGTCTAAGTGTCTGACTTTTGCATGGCACGCCTGAATCGTCTTAATCCTGGCTGAATTCTTGCTGAATTGTCTGACTTTTGTCTGAATATTCTGAATTGTTTGATTCCTGGCTGAATTCTTGTTGAATTGTCTGAATCGTCTAGCCTTGGCTGAATCCTGGCTATATTGTCTGAAGTCTGAATTTAGTCAAACCGACCGTGATAGTTCAAGTCAGGTGCAAGCCTAGCGTGGCTGAGATAGAGGCGCCAAGCTTATTTTCGCACCACCTTTTAACTTGTTTTGTCAGCTCATGTCTTTCTTTTAGCGTTTCAGGGCTGAATAGGCTCTCTTATTTATTTTATAAAATATTTTGTGCGTGTGTATGTATATGTTTCAGCAAACAGGAAGCCTGAGTTTTCCTGGTGTCCAAGCAACATTATGGCGACTGCAGGAAGGGGGGAGAACTTCGCTTGGGCTTCGTGGACTCTGCCGACATACTATGATCCGGACGGTGACCCAGTCACGTGAGTTCGCTCAGCCCAGCCGTTTTTAACATAATTAGCCCTTATCGGTCATCAAGCCCGCTTCATCTGTAACTAATCAGGATGGAAAACATGTTCTGATGCAACGGAGGTATCCCCTTACAAATAGAAAGGGTAGATCAGATACGTCAGTTGTGTTTGTACCAGCAATCTTTACCCTTGCTAGAGAAGTGACAATAGTATTTGAAATTATCATGAGATCTTTGGGTGATGCCAAAGAAACAAATATTGCACAAGGAATCAAACTTACATGGGATAGCTCAGTGTCAGAGTCAGCAAAGGTCTTTATTGCTATTAGAAAAAGGCATAGATATAGAAGTATTGAGTAGTAACCCCGCTGTTAAGGTAGAAGTCGATAAAACAACTCTAGTTTTTCTAAGTTTCATAAACCTGGAAGACATAGATCTTGTTTCGTTTTATTACGCTAGAAAATTATACACGCTTGAAGAGTTGCAAAATGTAATCGCTGATTAAATTTTAAAAAAAATATTTGTCATAAAAAATAGTGAACCTCTGTCCGCAAATACCACCTGAGCCACCTGAACCGATTGTGCCTGATAAAACATTACAGGCAGACTCATTCTGATTAATAAATATTACAGAAGCATTGAAGTATTTGGAAGGTAAAGAGTCAAAATACTCTAGGTGTAAAAGACGGTACAGTATGGTTTTCAATTCTGTACACAACACATCAATGGCTGTGGGTGTGGTTTCAGCTGGATTATCTGTAGGTGGTATAGCTCTGTTCATGACAGGAATTGGTAGTGTCATAGGAATTGCTATTGAAGGCGTTAGTGTCGCCACATGCTTGGCAAGCTTTGGTTTGGAAGCCCTTAACAAAAGATTTCATAAGAATTTACAAAAACGTGAAGCATTGGGCACTCTTGCGGGAGCTAAGTTGAGCAGTATGAAAGTTATTATCAGTAATGCCTTAGAGGACAATCGAATTGACGATCATGAACTTAAGAGAGTTCAAGATGATTTGAGCAATTACAAACAACAGATGTCTGAAATTCAGAATAAGATGCGTAGTCAACCCGTGAATGTTGAAGAACTAAAGGCTAATTTTTTAGAACAAGGAAAACAACTTGGGGTAGAAGAAAAAAATGAAAAAAGTTCAAGGTCTTTTAAGCAAGTAAATATCAGTTTTGGTACTCGTTCATTATTTTTGTCATACACTTCGCAGAGAGATGACACAGCCGCACATGTCTGTCTATTTGACGCCCACGGCGCCTCCAGAATACTATTGAAAAAAGTTATTTTGTTGTCTACGTAACTTGGTAAATCTGTTCGAGTGTCTTGTTGACTTGGGTCAAGAACTTACAAGTTGTTATGTTTAGGTTCTCATAAGTTCTTATTTTAAGTCACTGATAAGAACTTATGTCAACTAATTTATAATGTAACCGGACTCAGTGACTGGATGTAGGCGACTTAAATAGTTTATCAGATAGACAAAAACTGCCCATCTAATACTCAAGTGCCTACAGAGTTTAAGTCCGCATCCCTTTTGTGGTCTAGGGAAGGGCTGGAGATTGCAGTGGAGAGTAGACAAATCTACTCTAGTCTCGCATGCGCACAACTGAAATCCGTCAGTGTTTATTTGCCTTGCGTTGTGTTCAATAGTCAAAGTTGCCTGCGCAATGGACTGACCACAGTATCCAGAAAAACCCTATTTTGACTGGACTTGGTGTTTGTTGTTATCGTTCCTACTGAGCTGCTAGTAACGTGCGCTCGCACGATCAGTCACACCGTCATACATGCACGGACGTACACACACACAAACTTCTCGCACGTACACACGCACAGTCTCAGTCTCGCTCTCACTCTAGCCGCTGAGCATCATAAGATAGAAGTAAGGTTCCAAGATTTATTTGTACCAGAAAAGCATTAGTAATAAAGCAAACATAATCAAAATTAGTCAAACCAGTGCAAGTGCTAATAACCTGAAACACATTAGGCCTAACACATATACCTTCCGACACGACACCTAGACCTATCTCCTATGCCTGACACCTACAACGTTGAATACGATTCCTAGCGAACCTAGCTCCTAGGCCTAACACCTATACGCACTTACCAATAAAACCTACGCGTCGTCCTAACACAGCCTAAGCCCTATTTTAGGTGAATTATAACTGAACTAAAACGCTACTGTCCTATGAGGTAGGGCCGGGGTGGTTGAGGAAATCATTGTTCACAATCGCCTCGTGGGGTAGGGCCGGGGTGTTGAGGAGATCATTGTTCACAATCGCCTCGTGGGGTAGGGTCGGGGTGTTGAGGAGATCATTGTTCACAATCGCCTCGTGGGTTAGGGCCGGGGTGTTGAGAATAAATAAAATGCATCAAGTTCAAGAAAATTACTTCTGGCATGCACAGTGTCACGTAACGGATGTGACATGTTGTTTTATTTTTTCGCCAAGTCGTTTTTTTTTTTTGTTGTTAATAAATGTAGGTCGCCGACTTCTGTAAATAGCCTTAGGTTAGGGAAGTTAATAAATGTAGTGTGAGCGTAAGCGTAAAGCCCGTGCAGCAAGCTTAACGGTGAGCGAGTACAGCGGTTGCACGCTTTCGCCGGGTAGCGTTAACCGAAGAGTGTTCAGAGTAAAGTTAAACTGCGAGGTAGCAGAGGGATATTATAGTCAGTCAGTCGAGTTAGCTAGCGCAGTGAGAGTCTGGGTCAGGGTGCGGCCTCGTTTGGAGCCCTTGACAAGCTGTGTGAGGGTTGTGTTACCCTCCCTGCAAGACCACGGCCAGTGTTCCTGGGTGTGGGTGTCCGAGAGACTAGTGACCACGGCTGCTACTCAACAGAAGACCCATCCGGTTCGTGTTCGTCTTGTTTGTCTCGTCCTGCCGGAGGACTCACCAGTGACAGGTATTTATTCATGCCATTTTTCTCAGTTAGCTGCTGTGCTCTCGGGTGTGTGAATGTGTACATAGGTTCGGAAGGGTATGTTCGTCTAGTTTTTTAGTGATGTTTTAATCGAGTCTTTAACCATGTTTTTGAGATTGGGTTGTAATGTGGTGGGTGTCGGATTTAGTTTATGTTCGGCTGTCGCCGAGTGAGTATATTTAAAGGGCCATGTTGTCAAAATAAATTAAAGTGGGTACCTTTTCAAATATATTTGTATTAAGTCCTAGATGTAATGTAATAAGATTGTCACGTGGGGTGGTTGCTGGTGATTATTTCATATCTTTGTATGTACATGTGGATATTTTGATAATGGTTTTAGCAGTGGCAATTTTATTATACAAAAGTAGTTGTGCTAGCTTAATGTTAGTGTAATGGAATAGTGCAGACCTGGTAAATGTGGAATGTACATAGGAATCTTTTTTATCCATGATTGTATATTTAATATGGCCAAGGCGGATATTAGGGTGAGACGAGACCCAACTCACGTGGTTTGTGAGTAGATGCGTGTTAGGCCAGAATTAACTGTGTTGGCACTTTGACTGACAATGCGCCCTTTTCCAGTGCACTTCAAAGATTTCGTCGTTCTTCGATCTCTTCATCTTCAATGACCAACGGTGACGCATCATCGGGAGCTGGAATGCCTTCGCTAACCAGTCCTGTTTGACAAGTACTTTGACGTTGGGCTACAGCAGGCTGATTCTACGTTCTGCGCGTCGGTCACAGGCGTGCGTGGGCAAGCGCGGCTACGGTGCTCTGCAGTGTAGGGGTAGTACTCTTGCGTTACGAGCCACCGTGTCTAGTGTGGGACAGAGGACACTGTACAGAGACAAAGTACCCGCCTTGTATAGCCATTGGCCATTTTCACCTGTTAGTCATTTTCGCCTGTTAGTCATTTTCGCCTTTTCGCCTGTTAGTCATTTTCGCCTGTTAGTCATTTTCGCCTGTTAGTCATTTTCACCTGTTAGTCATTTTCGCCTTTTCGCCTGTTAGTCATTTTCACCTGTTAGTCATTTTCGCCTGTTAGTCATTTTCGCCTGTTAGTCATTTTCACCTGTTAGTCATTTTCGCCTGTTAGTCATTTTCACCGGTTAGTCATTGTTATCTGTTAATCTTTTTCATGTGTTAATACGTTATATGAGTGCATGTGTGGGTATGTGTGAGGGCGTGGGGCGTTATTGGGTTGGGGTGGGGGTTAGAGTAAGAGTAGGTAATAAAAGATTTGTTTGTTGTTTATCACTGGCGTTGTGTGATTTATTTAGAGTGGGTGGGCTTCTCGAGCGTTAGCGCTTACATTGTCCACGGCGCCCTGATTCCGTCAGGCGTGTCGTGACATATTTGGTGGCAGCGGTGGGATAAGGATTAGGGGGAGGTAACTGGTTAGGTCGTTAGGTAGATTAGGGTATTTTTGTGCGCCAGTGACCGTTTGTTTGTGTTGTGGTACGAGTAAGATTTAGCGGGCGGTTGGCGGGAGTGGTGGCGTATTGCGCCAGGGGCCACGGCCAGAGAGTGCAGTGCGCATAAACGGGGGGGTGGCATGAGTGGTTGCCTCTCGTTACTCAGGTACCGAGTGGTGAGGACCCTTCGGCTCTTGTCACTGCCTAGTCCTTATTCGTTGTTTGTATTCTGTGTATTTATTTGTTTTATTTTTTCTTTGGCAGGGGTCCTGCTGGGGAGCAGTTGTCGTCGCTGCCTCCGTGACACCCACATCCGGATGCCCCCTAAACATGAGACCAGGGCCACCCGTGCCACGTCGGGGCACGACCCTGAGTCCGAGGGTGGTGGTGCAGGGGATGAGGGTCCAGGAGAGAGAGGAGCCACTTTGGCCACTCCCTCTCGGAAGGAAACGGTGGTGAGTACCCTTACCCGTACTCTCACTGCAGCAGGACTGACACCCAGTAGGGATCAGGAAAGTAAAGAGGGGTTGGGGGTGATGGTAAACCCATATGAGCAGTATAAAGTGATAGGAGAGGGCCTAGGACTTAGTGGGGGAGCCCTAACCCAGTTCATCCTGTCCGAAGTTAGGAGAGAGGAAGAAAAACGGGAACGTGACCTAGAGCGTAGGGCGTTAGAGAGGCAGCTCCAGATGGACCGTGAGGCGGTAGAGAGACGGCTCCAGATGGACCGTGAGGCAGCAGAGAGACGGCTCTAGATGGACCGTGAGGCGGCTGAGCGGGCTAGGCGGGATGACTTAGCATTGACCGAACGTAAGCTAGCTGTCGCGGAACAAGCACGGAAAGAAGAGCTCGTCGCGGCCGAAACGCGGCTTAAATTACAGTTAGCAGCATCGGAAAAGAGGTCAGTTACGGAGTCTAGTCAGCATTACTCTCTCAAGATGCGTCCGTTAGAGGATAAAGAAGACGTGGAATCTTACCTTCAGCTCTTTGAGAGAGTAGCCGAAACCCAGGGGTGGCCGAAAGAGGTATGGGGGATCAGGTTAGCACCTCTATTGCAGGGGGAGGCCCGTGATGCATACCTTAGGCTGACCGTAGAGCAAGGGAAAGATTTTGAGGTGGTGAGGGAGACCTTACTGAGAAGATTCAGGCGTGACGCTGAATATTACAGACGTCAGTTTCGCGAAGCCAAAAAGGAGAGTCCCGAAACGTTTCCCCAGTTGTTCGTTAGGTTAAAGACCTCAGTCAAGCGTTGGTTCACTTTAGCCCATAAGAGCATAGAGGACGTAGAACAAGTGCTAGACATGTTTTTGTCGGAGCAACTTTATGCTATTATGAATGCAGACCTTGAAATGTTCGTTAGGGAAAAACGTCCCAGGAATGGTGAAGAGGCCGCGGAGCTAGCGCAGCTCCATCTCGACACCAAACGGGCAGTCTCGCGTCCATTGGGTGGGGGGGGGGGGGCGATTCGTCCGCCGTTCAAGAAGGACAAAGGGTCGAATAAACCCCCTGAGACCAAAGCAGAACATAGGGCAGAACCAGCTAGTTCAGGCAGGGGGACTGGTGAACGGCTGTGTTTTAAGTGTAACAAACCAGGGCACTTAGCAAGGAACTGTCAGAGTAAGGCGTCAGTTAACCAAGTCACCATCGCCCCTAAGACAGTAGCCGTAATGACAGAGCCCGTGACCGTAGGGATGCGGACGATCCGGCCCTACGACCCGTGGAGTAAGGGATTAGCCCAGGGAAAAGAAGTTCGTATCATGCGTGATACCGGCGCGGATATGGGTGCGATCGCCGCCAAGTGGATAGAACCCAGGGATTTTACAGGTCGGTTCATCGACGTTAATCCCGTAGACCATACTAAGTCCGATAAGTATCCGACTGCATGGGTTGAAATCGATTCACCATTCGTGCGAGGGACGATCGAACTTATCGTAATGGAGCGCATGGGACCGGAAGTAATCCTAGGAAACTGGGTGACTTTTTCAGATGGGAAACGTAGTCCCGTATCCATCGATGCCAGTGAGTGTGCCATGGCAGCAGCGGTCCAAACTCGAGCTCAGATTCAGAGGGAAAAGGAGGGAGAGAGCGCGCTTAAAGTCGTCAAGCAGGCCGATCTCAATGTGACTCCTGCCCAACTGATAGAGTGGCAAAACCAGGACGAAACTCTAGCTCGCGCTAGAAAGTTGGCCGAAGAGGGCCGAGCAATTCCGTCAGGGAAAAGTCTGATAGAATTTTGCAGGACGAAAGAGCAGATGGGAGAAGAGGTGAGAGATGCAAGCCAGTACGTAGTAGATTTACGGAATCGCATTGAAGAGACGTGCAGGTTAGCGCAACAGAATTTGAAGCTAGCTTCGAAAAAGCAGAAACTGCACTTTGACCGCATAGCCAAACCACGCAGTTTTAGTGCAGGAGACAAGGTTTTGTTGTTACTTCCAGTTAAACACAACAAGCTGGAGATGGCTTGGCAGGGGCCATTCGAAGTTCTAGAGAGAGTCGGAGAGTGTGACTACAGGGTACGGGTGGGCAGTAAGAATAAACTGTACCATGCAAATCTGTTGAAAAAGTTCCAAGAACGAGTGTCAGTAGCTACAGTAGTGATAGATGAGGACGAAGATGAGGGAGAGGTATACATGGTGGTAAAGGAAGTACCTACCATTCCTTTAGTAGCGTCTGAAGGACCCTCTGACGTCCATCTTGATCCTAACTGTCCAGAGATCCATTCTAGTATAGAAGCTCTGACTGTCCAGTTTAAGGATATTTTGACAGATTATCCGTTGAGGACGACACTAGACTCGTGTGAAATTCGTTTGACTGATGAAGTGCCGGTGAGAACGAAGCAATATCCTCTACCTCATTCTCAACTAGAGGTAGTCAAAGCCGAAGTGGATGCTATGCTAGAGATGGGAGTAATCGAGAGAGCCAATTCCCCATACAGCTCACCGATCGTCTTGGTGAAGAAGAAAGATGGCACTGTTAGGTTTTGCGTGGACTTTAGAAAACTGAACCAAAAGGTCGTGTTCGATGCGGAGCCAATGCCTGACGTGGAGTACCTATTTTCCTTACTGTCCAAGGCTAAGTACTTAAGTAAGTTAGACCTAGCTAAAGGCTACTGGCAGGTACCCATGTTAGAGAGCGACAAACCGAAAACTGCCTTCACCACTCCGGCAGGGCAATCTCAGTGGAAGGTAATGCCTTTCGGGTTAAAGACGGCAGGGGCAATCTTTTCCCGAATGATGAGGAGGTTACTAGAACCTTTGCGATTGACAGAAGTTAGCAATTTCATGGACGATGTCATGATTGCTTCCTTCACTAAAGAACGTCACTTACAATGTATGGCCCAGCTCTTTGGTAGGTTAAGAGAGGTCCAGTTGGCGGCCAGACCTACAAAGTGTTACTTGGGGTTCAAGCAGTTGGAATATCTGGGGCATACAGTGGGTAACGGTCAGATAAAACCAGAGGGGGACAAGATGCAGCGGATAAAAGACGCGCCGCGACCACAAACAAAGAAACAAGTGAGATCGTTTCTTGGGTTGGCAAATTATTACCGCCGGTTCGTTCCTAGCTTTGCGGCCATAGCAGCCACCACTAACCGACCTGACCAAGGGAGGGAAAACTGGACAGATCGGTTGGAACGATGCATGTGAGACAGCATTTGAGACGCTGAAGGCGCGACTGTGTTCGGGTCCTGTGTGCTCATTGCCAGACTTTGATCGTCTCTTCGTGTTGCAGACAGATGCGTCCGAAGGGGGTGTAGGAGCCGTGTTATGTCAGGACCATGGTAGCGGGTTACAGCCTGTCGCATGCGCGAGCAAGAAACTGTCCAAAGCAGAGCGTAACTACTCCACCATCGAAAAGGAGTGTCTTGCAATCTTGCAATTCAAAAATTCCGTCAGTATCTGTATGGTAGGACATTCGTCGTACAGACAGACCATAGACCATTGCAGTACTTGCAACAAGCTAAATCCACAAACAGTCGACTGATGAGGTGGGCTTTGCAGTTGCAGCCATTTTCCATTAGAGTGGAAAGCATAGCCGGTAAAGTAAATGTTCCTGCTGACTTTTTGAGTAGGACAGGGTGGTAGAAATCGCAAATGTGGAAGCAGTAATGGGACAGTCATATAGTAATCAAACCCGGGTGTTTGATCTGGGAGGGGGGTATGTCACGTAACGGATGTGACATGTTGTTTTATTTTTTCGCCAAGTCGTTTTTTTTGTTAATAAATGTAGGTCGCCGACTTCTGTAAATAGCCTTAGGTTAGGGAAGTTAATAAATGTAGTGTGAGCGTAAGCGTAAAGCCCGTGCAGCAAGCTTAACGGTGAGCGAGTACAGCGGTTGCACGCTTTCGCCGGGTAGCGTTAACCCTGGAGTGTTCAGAGTAAAGTTAAACTGCGAGGTAGCAGAGGGATATTACAGTCAGTCAGTCGAGTTAGCTAGCGCAGTGAGAGTCTGGGTCAGGGTGCGGCCTCGTTTGGAGCCCTTGACAAGCTGTGTGAGGGTTGTGTTACCCTCCCTGCAAGACCACGGCCAGTGTTCCTGGGTGTGGGTGTCGGAGAGACTAGTGACTACGGCTGCTACTCAACAGAAGACCCCTCCGGTTCGTGTTCGTCTTGTTTGTCTCGTCCTGCCGGAGGACTCACCAGTGACAGGTAATTATTCATGCCATTTTTCTCAGTTAGCTGCTGTGCTCTCGGGTGTGTGAATGTGTACATAGGTTCGGAAGGGTATGTTCGTCTAGTTTTTTAGTGATGTTTTAATCGAGTCTTTAACCATGTTTTTTAGGTTGGGTTGTAATGTGGTGGGTGTCGGATTTAGTTTATGTTCGGCTGTCGCCGAGTGAGTATATTTAAAGGGCCATGTTGTCAAAATGAATTAAAGTGGGTATCTTTTCAAATATATTTGTATTAAGTCCTAGATGTAATGTAATAAGATTGTCACGTGGGGTGGTTTCTGGTGATTATTTCATATCTTTGTATGTACATGTGGATATTTTGATAATGGTTTTAGCAGTGGCAATTTTATTATACAAAAGTAGTTGTGCTAGCTTAATGTTAGTGTAATGGAATAGTGCAGACCTGGTAAATGTGGAATGTACATAGGAATCTTTTTTTTATCCATGGTTGTATATTTAATATGGCCAAGGCGGGTATTAGGGTGAGACGAGACACAACTCATGTGGTTTGTGAGTAGATGCGTGTTAGGCCAGAATTAACTGTGTTGGCACTTTGACTGACAATGCGCCCTTTTCCAGTGCACTTCGAAGATTTCGTCGTTCTTCGATCTCTTCATCTTCCATGACCAACGGTGACGCATCATCGGGAGCTGGAATGCCTTCGCTAACCAGTCCTGTTTGACAAGTACTTTGACGTTGGGCTACAGCAGGCTGATTCTACGTTCTGCGCGTCGGTCACAGGCATGCGTGGGCAAGCGCGGCTACGGTGCTCTGCGGTGTAGGGGTAGTACTCTTACGTTACGAGCCACCCTGTCTAGTGTGGGACAGAGGACACTGTACAGAGACAAAGTACCCGCCTTGTATAGCCATTGGCCATTTTCACCTGTTAGTCATTTTCACCTGTTAGTCACTTTCGCCTGTTAGTCATTTTCGCCTGTTAGTCATTTTCGCCTGTTTGTCATTTTCACCGGTTAGTCATTGTTATCTGTTAATCTTTTTCATGTGTTAATACGTTATATGAGTGCATGTGTGGGTATGTGTGAGGGTGTGGGGCGTTAGTGGGTTGGGGTGGGGGTTAGAGTAAGAGTAAGTAATAAAAGATTTGTTTGTTGTTTATCACTGGCATTGTGTGATTTATTTAGAGTAGTGGGCTTCTCGAGCGTTAGCGCTTACATTGTCCAAGGCGCCCTGACTCCGTCAGGCGTGTCGTGACACACAGTAAAATCCAGATTCGAAAGAAGTTCAACAAATTCAACAAAGTAAAATCGTGATGCATGCACAAGAAAAATTCAAAACAAAATCAAACTGAAGTCCAAATTAATAAAACATTCAAAACACATTTCAAAACGTGATCCCTGATCATGAACACGCATGAGCAACCATTTCAGCAACCGTGATGCGTTCGTGACAACAAGCTTCAGCACCACTCAAAATGCATAGCCACTGCATGAAATAATCCACAAAAAAGCAACAACTAAAGAAACGAGGTTTCAAAACCAAAATTAAAGTACTGGTATCATCCAGCTAGCTGATGCACAACAATGCAACCATAACAAAGTCCAAAACTTACTTAGTCTGCCACACACACAAAACAAAACCTTATGAAGGCAAAAATCAGCCTTTTAGCATTAATTGGTCCATATCACATGGAATTCTCTAAACCCATGTGAGCAAACTGGTTCACGTAACACACACCCAACATTAGCACCAGTGAAATCCGACGATTTCAAAGTGCAAATTCCTGAGGTAAAATCGAGTACAAAACCTAACCAACAATATTCAAAAATCTTATGCCAAAAATTCAAAATACAGTACTCTTGGCTTGACTTCGCGAACGAAGATTTTATAGGAGTTGCCCATGACGTCTGCAGGCTTGTTCGTGGCTGCGGAGGCCAATCCGAGACAGGCAGGTTCGACCGCAGTGGCTGCAGGGGAAGGTATGGCCAGGGTTCTGAGCTGCGGCATCTCTGTTTTTTCTCCTGAGCCGCTTGTCCTTAAGGCTAGCTCTGTGAGAGTCCTCAAAGGAGACAGCTGCCTTGTAAATGGTGGAGCGCCAGGTGTCACGGTCCGCAGCAAGCGATGACCACTGGTGGTGGTCGATTTGGCAGGCACTAAGTGACTTCTTGAGACAGTCTTTGTATCTCTTCTTTGGTGCCCCTCTGTCACGGTGTCCAGTAGCAAGCTCGCCGAACAGGGTGATCTTTGGTAGGCGATGATCCTCCATCCTGGAGACATGCCCCGCCCAGCGGAGATGTGTCCGCAGCAGCAAAGCCTCGATGCTCACAGTTTTAGCCTGTTCAAGGACCTCGACGTTGGTGACATAGTCACTCCAGTGAATGCCCAGGATGGTACGCAGGCAGCGCTGGTGGAAGCGTTCGAGGAGTCGTAGTTGGCTGCGGTAGAGGGCCCAGGACTGGTGAGGACCACAGCTCTGTACACGCTGATCTTGGTGCCTGTTTTCAGCTGTTGATTGTGCCACACCCGCTTGAAAAGTCGCCCGAAAGCGCTGTTCGCTTTTGCCAGCCTGCTGTCAAGCTCCTTGTCCAGCTTGGCGTCCGACGTGATAATGCAGCCAAGGTAAGTAAACTGGTGCACTGACTTTAGTTCAGACTCGCCAATGGTTATGTGAGGAGGGCGATACACTGTCTTGGGTGCCGGCTGATGGAGGACCTCTGTCTTTTTCAGACTGACCTCGAGTCCAAAGAGCTGGGCAGCATCTGCGAAGCAAGACGTGATGCGCTGCAGGGCTCTCTCTGTGTGCGCAACGAGGGCAGCATCATCAGCAAAAAGCAGCTCACGAATCAGTTGGTCTAGGGTTTTCGTGTGGGCCTGCAGTCGTCTGAGGTTGAACAGGCTGCCATCGAGACGATACCTGATGTACACTGCATCGTCATCATCGAGGTCCACTGTGGCCTGCTTCAACATCATGCTAAAAAAGATGGTGAAGAGGGTCGGTGCCAGCACGCAGCCCTGCTTTACGCCGTTGAGAATAGGGAATGGTTCTGAGAGGTCATTGTTGAGTCTGACCTGGCCTTGCTGGTCCTCGTGTAGCTGGACAATCATGTTGAGGAACTTTGGGGGACAGCCAAGTTGCTCAAGGATCTGCCACATGCCTTGCCTGCTTACAGTGTCGAACGCTTTTGTTAGGTCGACAAATGTTACGTACAGCCCTTTGTTCTGCTCGCGGCACTTCTCCTGTAGCTGTCTCAGCACAAAGACCATATCGGTGGTGCTCCTGTTTGCTCTGAAGCCACACTGGCCCTCTGGGAGTTGGTCTTCAGCGATGGCAGGTACCAGCCGATTCAGGAGCAGCCTTGCAAGGATTTTCCCAGCAATGGACAGCAGGGTAATTCCCCGATAGTTGGAACAGTCAGACTTCTCGCCTTTGTTCTTGTACAGGGTGATAACGACTGCATCACGGAGATCTTTTGGTAGTGTTCCTTCCTCCCAGCAGCAGAGAAAGAGGTCATGGAGCTTGTTGTGCAGTGCTGTGCCTCCATGTTTCCAGATCTCTGGCGGTATTCCATCAATGCCTGCTGCTTTGCCACTCTTGAGCTGGTGGATGGCTGTGAGGGTCTCTTCAGCGGTGGGCGGTTCGTCCAATTCAACCTTTACTGGGAGGTGTGGGATTTGTAGGACGACTGCTTCTTGAACAGTGCGCTCAGCGCTGAAGAGGCTCTGAAAGTATTCCGACCAGCGGTTCAAGATGGAGGTATTATCTGTGAGGAGTGCCTGGCCATTCGCGCTTCGCAGGAGACTTTGTACCAGGTGCCTGGGACCATACACTGCTTTCAGTGCTTCGTAGAAGCCCCTGTAGTCACCATTGTCAGCACAAAGCTGGGTCCTCTGTGCAAGTCTGGTCCACCACTCATTCTGGAGATCTCTGAGCTTGCGCTGGAGACTGCTGCAGACGAGGCGGAAGGCAGTCTTCTTCACAGGGCAGGAAGGCTGGGCTAGGTTGGCCTGATGGGCGGCTCTTTTTTTTGCTAGGTGTTCCTGGATCTCTACATCGTTTTCGTCAAACCAGTCTTTGTTCTTCTTTCTGGCGAAACCCAAGACTTCTGCAGAGGATTTTGCAATAGCAGTTTTCAGTTGTTCCCAAAGTGTTTCAGGGGAGGAGTCTACTGGGTCCGCTGTGTCTTTGAGCCTGCGCTGTAAATCTGTCTGAAAGGCAGCTTTCACATCGTCACGCTGAAGGCTGGCAACGTCAAGCTTTTTCTTGGGGGGCCCCCATTTCTTGGGTTTTGGCTTGAAGTGGAGCCTGAGTTTGCAGCGGACAAGGCGGTGGTCAGTGTGGCACTCTGCGCTGGGCATCACTCTGGTGAGGAGGACGTCACTGCGGTCCCTCTGACGCACTAGGACATAGTCGATAAGGTGCCAGTGTTTGGAGTGAGGATGCATCCAGGTGGTCTTTCGACTGTCCTTTTGCTGAAAAGTAGTGTTGGTGATGACCAGTTGCTGCTCCGCACAGAACTCCAACAGTAGGCGGCCATTGTCATTGCAGTTCCCCACGCCATGCTTGCCGAGGACTCCTTTCCAGGCTTCAGAGTCCTGGCCCACTCTGGCGTTGAAGTCGCCAAGGATGATGACTTTGTCGTCTGCAGGGGTACTCTGTAGGAGGCTGCGCAGGTCAGTGTAAAACTTGTCCTTTTCAGCAGGCTCTGCCAGGAGGGTTGGGGAGTACACACTGAGAAGGGTGACGTGCTGCTGGTGTCTCAGTGGGAGGCGCATGGACATGATGCGGTCTGAGTGGCCCGTTGGTAGGTTTTCCAGCTTAGTCGCAATGGATGTCTTGACCATGAAACCCACGCCTGAAAGCCGTCTTTCTGATGCAGGCCTGCCTGACCAGTAGAGGGTGTACCCAGCACCAAGTTCTTGGAGGCTGCCTTCGTCCGGAAGGCGTACTTCGCTGAGCGCGGCGATGTCGATGTTTCACCTCCGCAATTCATGGGCAATGAGGGCGGAGCGACGTTCAGGGCGTCCGCTGTCTGCTTTGTCGAGCATGGTTCGGACGTTCCAGCATGCTACGTTGAGTCCGGTCGTGGTCGTCATGAGAGTGGATCCGTTATTCTTTCTTGTTTTTTGACCGCAGGAGAAGATGCCCGTTGACCGCGGCTAGCCAACTGGGGTTGCGAGGGGACGAGCTTTGGTTAGGCCACCTTTTCTAGGCCCC
The DNA here is from genome assembly GCA_036245525.1 of Semisulcospira habei. Lineage (NCBI taxonomy): Eukaryota > Metazoa > Mollusca > Gastropoda > Semisulcospiridae > Semisulcospira > Semisulcospira habei. The sequence continues at coordinate 204,863,157 of BTPG01000003.1, read as the reverse complement.
TCTCCGTGTGGAGCAAGCAGTGCTGTCCCTAGAGAAGGCTGCTTGGTCGTTCAAAAATTCAAAATACAGTACAAAAACAAGCAAATAGACCCAGTTTGTTGCTGAGGTACAAAAACCTTCAAAACAGCTTAATGCCTTAGTCAAATGATTATGTAAAGAAAATTAATATATGATAAGCATATTGTGAAAAATATGATATGATCCAGCCGTCTAGGCATGCACAAAGCAATATGACGACAACAAAATGGAAACTCAAAAAATTTCTAATTCAACACCAAAAAAATGTATGCATGCAAAGAAGACATCTGAAAAGAAACAAACTTAACGGATACTCAGTCATGGCATTGTTCGTCCTCGAAGAATGTCCTTGTTCTTTCTTGATGTTTAGAGTCCTTTTCCGTTGACTCGCGTGACGTGAGAGGTTACTTGGTCACAGCCGACCGGGTAACACTCTCGTCTTGGAGTTTCCAGTTAGAGCCACTGGCTTACTCCAAGACAGGTACGAGACAGACGCCTGTCTCTGATGCATATTAGCGGACAATGTGAGCTGGGGGCCCAACTCACTTTCAAAGGGTCTCTAGGGAAGCCGACTTAAGCCAGTACGAGCTCCCTCGTGAGATGCCGCCATCTCACCAAATTCTTTCGGACACGTGAGACACGCGCATGTCTCACTGACCACAATACACTCCTGGTATTGGGTCAAGAGTCTCTGCAAACAAAGTCAAGTTCAGGATTATGACGAATATGGGAAATACAGTTCTTGGGGCCTTGATTTCCCAACTAGTTTGTTTCTTGTCACGTTCTCTCATCTGGGGCTACTAGCAATAGTACCCTTTCTTGAGTAACACATAAATTTTATCAGGCACAACGTATAGTAAACCATCCACTACTCTCAGATTGTCCCACTGAGCTATTAGTGTTTTGACAGCTGCGCTATACTTGCAAGTTTCTGTTCAAGGAGGCTTCTCTCCTTTCTCTGTCAGAGCTATTAGAATGCTAGTCACTGGATCTCTCTTTTGGAACATCTCTAAGTCATCACGAGACCAGCCAGCTAACCAGTTGCTTTCCTGCATGCCAGGACCAAACGCAGAAGACTGAGCAGAATCCACGGTATCCCCTTTAGACATTGAGGCAGAATTACTCTGAACCGATTCATCTTCCCTGACTTCTACACTGGACCTGTCGGTGGTAGTGTCGCCCTGACTTTCACTGATAGTTGGGTCCGCACGCGGAACATCTTCACCCTTGGGTGAAGCAGCGTTCCTCTGAGAACCGCTAGCTTTCCCAACATCAGCTGAGTAATGGCCACGTGCTTGCCGACGTGTCACCACTCTCACATGCTTCTTTGCACACTGATCGCACTCCTCTCTCTGACAACATCTCCTTGGAATCCTTGACAACCCGTCCGCATTTCCGTGTAGGGCGCCCCTCCGGTGCTCTATATGGAAATCGTAGGTGTCCAACATAGCTATCCATCTAGCTACCATGCCTTCAGCCTGATCAAAGGACTTTAACCACCTAAGGGAACTGTGATCGCTCCGAACCAGAAACGGACGTCCCCAAAGATAGTGAGAAATGTACTTCACAAACCTCACCACTGCATATGTATATGTATGTGGTACAGTACCTCTGCCTACTCTTAGACAAAGCACAACTTGCATAAGCAATCACTTTTTCCTCTCCATCTTGAATCTGAGACAATACGCCACCAATGGAATTTGCTGACGCATCTGTATCAAGAATGAACCTGCCCTCTCTCGTCGGATAAGCAAGAACGGGAGAAGACACTAAAGCCACTTTCAGTTTCTCAAAAGCTTGCTGACACTGTTCGCACCAAACAAACTTCTGATTTTTCCTAGTCAAGTTTGTCAAAGGACTAGCTATCTCAGCGAAACCACAAATGTATTTTCTGTAATATGATGTGATCCCTAAGAAGCTTATGGCTTCTGAAACACAAGTAGGGACAGGCCAGTTAACAACTGCCTCTACTTTCTTCGGGTCACACTTTGTCCCTTCTTTTGAAACCACATGCCCTAGGAAAGCGCATTCACTCTGCAGCAACGAACATTTCGAAGGCTTGAGCTTCAAATTGGCATCTCTGAACTTCTTCAAAACAACTTTGAGATTTTCCAGTGCCTGTTCTTCTGTCCTGCCTAGACAGATGACATCATCAATGTAGACTAGACATCTCTCAAAAAGAACACCACTCAAAGTCATCTCCATGAGTCTCTCAAAAGTAGCTGGACTGTTACATAGCCCAAAAGGCATGACCTTAAACTGGAAAAGACCTTTATGCGTAGCGAACGCTGTCTTCTGTTTATCATTTTCATCCATTTCAACTTGGAAGAAACCTTGCGCTAAGTCAAGAGTTGAAAACCAACACGAACCTGACAAAGCATCAAGCGAGTCACCAATGTGGGGTAAAGGATAAGCATCTTTGCGTGTCAACTGGTTCAACTTCCTATAGTCTACGCAGAACCTAGTTGTACATCCTTTTTCTTGACAAGTATCACGTTAGCAGCCCAGGGGCTGTCACTGGGTTCTATGACATCTTGCTTCAACATTTTGTCTATTTCCTCCTCCACAATTTCTCTCTGAGCTACGGGAATACGACGAGGGGGCAACTTGACAGGTTTGCCACCTCCTGTGTCAATAGTGTGTTTCACTTTGTTTGTCCGCCCAAGTTGTCCACCTGGAGACTGGAAAACATCTTGAAACTCTGTGAGCGTCTCTTTCAATTTGCCTTTTGTCTCCTCGCTAACATCTGACGAAACATTAGCGACCAAATCCACTAAGTGACTAGGGAGTTTGCCATCCACATAGACCACTTTTTCCTTCTTTTCAGAACTTGTCGACAAAGAGTTCACTGAGAAACCAGTTTCTATAGACGCCACAACTGTATCTGGCTTCACTACAATCTCTTTATCAGTAAAGTTGGTAACAGGAACAAGGATTTCTTCTTGTGACACCTGTACCATACACCTTGGAACCACTAACCCTGTTTCACTCCTGAAACTCTCAACACCTTCTAACAGACCATCAGCTTCTGTAACTGACACGGCTGAACGAAAGGTGCCTTCAAAAACATTTCAGACCTAGGGGGAACCCTAGTGAGTTTACATACTTTCACTTCTGCACTTGTACCTGAACTCTCTTTCTTCAACTGAACCACCTGCTTGCGTATCATCAAAGTACCTTGCGCTAAGTCTAGCACGCCACCGTATTTCTGCATGAAATCAGTGCCTAAAATACCTGACGAACTGCCTAAGTCTGCAACTACTACATCATGCCTAAACCTCTGTCCTTCTACTTTCAAGCAAAGCGTGACTTCACCCTGAATTTCTAAAGTGTCACCGCTAGCTGTGCAAAGATTCAACTTACTTTTCTTCAGAGCCGATCTTTCCATATTGACTAGCTTGAAATCTCTGGCACTAATGACTGTGACAGCTGACCCACTATCTACTAAAAAGTCTAAGGAAACCTTTCCTATCGCTACTGGTGCCATCCAGCATCCAGTGTTTGACAGTACACATAAACGCGGCCCCTTCGCTTTCTCTAAGCAGCCGTCATCACTTGCTAATTGGGCCGAGTCCCTGGCTGCTGAGAGCTCCGCCCGCCCTAGTTTCCCTGGCCTGGTGCGTTTTCGTTACGCACAGACTCATTCCTGTCTCTGTCTTCACTTCTCTGACATTGCCTGGCATAGTGCCCCTTCTCTTTGCACTTATAACAAACAACATCAACATTTCTTCTAGTCTTGTCTCCTGCCGACTGACGAGTCAGCGCTTTCGTTACTTTCTGAATCTCAGAAGTAAGTCTGTCACTCAGATTCTGGAAAGCCTTTGCTAAGCCTGCCTCAGCTGAATCTTTCTCTTCGAGACTTCTAACACCCGTAGCAGTAACATCAACATGTCTCTCTGGGTCTTCTGGTTTCCTGCCATCAAATCTCTCATCAAACGACTCAAATTCACTAGCCAGTGCTACTGCCTCGTGTATTGTCGTGGGATGATTGAACTGAACATGCCTTCTCAAGTCTCTAGAGGGTAGACCACTAACAAACTGATCTATGACTATGGTTTCTCTTGCTTCAGTAGGCATCCTTGGGTATGCACTACTAGCAATACGGTTTAACGCAAACCCGTACTCTGTCACACTCTCGTTCTTTCTTTTCATCCTTGACCTGAACTCTACTCTACGAAGATTCTCTTTCTCAGCGGGATCAAAACGACGTTCAAGGGCCGACCTGATAGCGTCGTAGTCCTCTATTCTCTCTAGTGCAAGCTCGCCTAGCACCTGTTGTGCTGGACCCCGGAGTGACATTGCTAGATTCACTCCCTTTTCACTATAGTCCCAACCATTCCATCTTGCACAAGTCTCGAAATGGCAAAGCCAGTCTTTCAAGTCTCCTTTTGTGCCAGTGAATATCTCAGGCACCCTCTCTCTCCTAGACGAGTTTCCACTGTCATTCAGAAAGGATCTATTTCTCGTAGTGTTCCTGTTCGTCATGCTCCTTTGCGAGCAACGACTACCGTGACTGCATGAGCTTTCCTCACTGCTGCTATCTGACTCACTGTGAACTGAGTGCCTGCTGCTCTTTGCCGACCTTCTAGGTTTACTCCTTCTTCTACCATCCTGACTTTTAGAACTACTTGACACCAACCAACTTGGAACAAGAAACCTAAGGAATCCTAAGACTGCACCCATCTTGTAGACTGAACCTCACTATCTGTATAATGAAAACGTAGCTTGTTCAACTGCGTTTCCCACACAGACAGACTACAACACGAATCGCTAAACCAAACTAGAACCAACTTCAAACTCGGAATGTTTCCACTACTAAAAATCTTCACGACTGGTACTAATAAAAACGCTCCCTGCCAGTACCGGTACCACGCTAACGGAAAAGACGTGTCGACAGTGACACAGCTAGTCTGCCGCTGGCACAGCACATAGTCTTAAACTCACAGCGCTAACTACCTTCCTCCAACGAAGTATCTCGGTCAAGAAGAATCAGACAACAATTCTAATCAAACAACAATCCTGGTCACGGCACCAATTTTTGTAACCGGACTCAGTGACTGGGTGTAGGCGACTTAAATAGTTTATCAGATAGACAAAAACTGCCCATCTAATACAGTACTCAAGTGCCTACAGAGTTTAAGTCCGCATCCCTTTTGTGGTCTAGGGAAGGGCTGGAGATTGCAGTGGAGAGTCAGATAAATCTACTCTAGTCTCGCATGCGCACAACTGAAATCCGTAAGTGTTTATTTGCCTCGCGTTGTGTTCAATAGTCAAAGTTGCCTGCGCAATGGACTGACCACAGTATCCAGAAAAACCCTATTTTGACTGGACTTGGTGTTTGTTGTTATCGTTCCTACTGAGCTGCTAGTAACGTGCGCTCGCACGATCAGTCACACCGTCATACATGCACGGACGTACACACACACAAACTTCTCGCACGTACACACGCACAGTATCAGTCTCGCTCTCACTCTAGCCGCTGAGCATCATAAGATAGAAGTAAGGTTCCAAGATTTATTTGTACCAGAAAAGCATTAGTAATAAAGCAAACATAATCAAAATTAGTCAAACCAGTGCAAGTGCTAATAACCTGAAACACATTAGGCCTAACACATATACCTTCCGACACGACACCTAGACCTATCTCCTATGCCTGACACCTACAACGTTGAATACGATTCCTAGCGAACCTAGCTCCTAGGCCTAACACCTATACGCACTTACCAATAAAACCTACGCGTCGTCCTAACACAGCCTAAGCCCTATTTTAGGTGAATTATAACTGAACTAAAACGCTACTGTCCTATGAGGTAGGGCCGGGGTGGTTGAGGAAATCATTGTTCACAATCGCCTCGTGGGGTAGGGCCGGGGTGTTGAGGAGATCATTGTTCACAATCGCCTCGTGGGGTAGGGTCGGGGTGTTGAGGAGATCATTGTTCACAATCGCCTCGTGGGTTAGGGCCGGGAAATGTAGGAGATCATTGTTCACAATCGCCTACGGGAGAAGAGGGAGGGGAGTGTGAGAAATCACTGTTCGCAATCGCTCACAGAGGGGGACGGGTGGTGAGCATTGTTCACACTCACCCCGAGACTGATGATGAGGTTAAAAAGGGACATGGACTTCCAGCTCTCGCTGATTTCGTCCGGGGGGGGGGGGGGGGCGGGGGGGAGGGGGGGGGGGCGGGGGGGGGGGGGGTCTATCCTGTCTGTTCGCCGCTGACGTCCGCGCATCACTTTTGTTTTTTCTCTCATCATGTCTGCCCGCGCCCCAGGGGGCTGGGTCGTTGGGGAGAGCCCGTGCTTTCTTGGACGCATATGTCCACCGTCTTGCTTGGGTCCTCCTTCCTTGCTTGTTTGGTTGGTGTGCTCTTTTCTCTCCCCCTTGTTGATGGTCGCAGTCCAGGGCCTGGTCTCTCTGGCCCCGCCAGCCGAACCCTCTCCAAGTTTGAGGGGGGTTGATTTTTACTAACCCCCCTATATGTGTTTCTGTATTTCTCTGGAGGGGGGTGATGTACCCTCCTTTTCCCCAGGGAGTGCATGGACGACGGATGCTACACCTCCCTGGGCTCCCCGAGACTTCATTCATTCATTAACTCCGGTTTAACGTCCCTCTGGGGTGTAGAGTGTTCATGGAGAAGTAGTACCTTTGACTTTTCAGCCAGCAGCGCCTCTTGGGGCAGGCGGGAGCACTGGTCTTCACATGGCACTCAACTCTCACAGCTGGCTCCAGGTCCTTTACCTAGCCACACCCCGGTAACCGCTTCTGCTGGCGGGCGAAACGTTGTGAGGGGCTGACGCGTCTCTCAGTCAGTTGAAATACTTGGAGAGGAGACGGGCGCCGCCAAGTTCGCCTAAGCCCATTGAAAGGACTGATGGACAAGTAACAGAATAAGAATAACATGCCGGATCGGTCGGGGCCCGGATCACCAACGACCGCGCACCCCATTGGAGGTCTCCAGGGTGGGGGCGACAAGTGTGTTACTGGAACCAAACCCACCATCAAGCTGCCCACGCAAGGAATAACTATCGGAACTTGGAACGTTCGCACACTCTACCAGTGCGGAAAAGTGAAGGAACTCACCCACGAGTTAAAGCGCTATCGCTGGGACATTGTAGGACTTGCAGAAGTTCGACGGACAGGCTTCGGAGAAACAACAACAGATGAAGGCCATAAAATCTGGTTCAGCGGAAAAGAAACCAAGCACGAACATGGCGTAGCTTTTATCGTAAGGAAAGAGGTGGCTGGAACTGTCATCAGCTGCACCCCCGTGTCAAGCAGACTAATCTCCATCCGCATCTCCGCCCGACCGCACAACATCACTATAATACAAGTATACGCTCCAACAGCAGATCATGATGATGAGGAATTAGAAGAATTTTACGAACAACTGGACAACATCATCAAGAAAACACCTAAGAAAGACATTCTGACTGTCCTCGGTGACTGGAATGCAAAGATCGGCCCTGACGCTTACCAACAATGGGCAGGAACAGCTGGCAAGTTTGGCCTTGGAGAAACAAACGACAGAGGCCTGCGACTTTTAGAGTTCGCACAGAGTCACCGTCTTACCGTTGCTAATACCCTCCATCCACACAAGAAGTCAAGAACAGTGACATGGCAATCGCCAGGAGGCCTGGTCCATAACCAGATTGACTTCATCTTGCTGCCTCGACGATTCAAATCCAGCGTTAACAAAGCACAAACGAGGTCCTTTCCTGGCGCTGATATTGGCAGCGACCACAACCTCGTCCTTACTAGCCTCAAGTTGAAGTTGGCATTGAAACGAGACAGCAAGAGTCCTCGCATCCGATTCGACCTCGAGAAGCTAAAAGACCCGGAAGTAGAAGAGGTCTTCCAAGCCCAGGTGGGAGGCAGATTTGCAGCCTTGGCTACTTTGGACTGGGACGTAGACACCCTTGCTGGAAATATAAAAGAGGTGTTACTTTCTACAGCAGAAGAAGTGCTGGGGAAGCAGAGGAAGCGCAAACAGCCCTGGGTCACCGATGACATCCTTGATCTCTGTGATGAGAGGAGAGCCTGGAAGAAAAAGAGAGGCCAAGACCTCACATCAGCAAACAAGTACAGACTTGTCAACAAGAAGATCAGGAAGAGGATGAAAGAAGCCAAAGAAGATTGGATTGAAGACCAGTGTCGTAGCGTGGAAGAGGGCATGGCAAACGGCAACAGCAAGAAGGCTTATGAAACGCTAAGGACCCTCACCAAGACTCAACAGCGAACAGCCACAGTCATCGAAGACAGCAGCGGCCAACTCCTTACGGAAAACACTGCTGTACTAAACAGATGGACTGAGTACTGCCGAGACTTGTATAACTACAAGGCTGAGCCAGACACCAGCATCCTCCAAAACAACCAGGCTGGGGCCAGGAAGGCCGAAGACCTGCCAGTGTTAGCTGAAGAGGTGGAAACAGCCGTACGCGGCCTGAAGGGAGGAAAGTCTCCAGGTGTAGACAACGTACCTGCTGAACTGTTGAAACATGGAGGAGAAGTAACAACGAAGGTACTCTCTACACTCTGTCCAAAGATCAGGGAGCAAAAGAAATGGCCAGTAGAATGGACACAGTCTCTAGTGATCCCGCTCCCCAAGAAAGGAAACCTGAAACAGTGCCAGAACTACAGAACTATCAGTCTGATAAGTCACCCTAGCAAAGTAATGCTTAGAATCATTCTCAACCGCCTCAAAACTTTCGCCGAGGAACTGCTGGCAGAAGAACAGGCTGGCTTCAGAGTTGGAAGAAGCACTGTAGAGCAGATTTTCAACTGCCGCGTCCTGATCGAGAAACATCTGCAGCATCAGCGCGAACTCTACCACAACTTCATTGATTTCAGGAAAGCATTTGATCGCGTCTGGCACGACGGACTCTGGCAAGTCATGAGATCGTTCAACATAGAGGAGGGGCTGATCCAAATGATAGAAGCGCTTTACAAGAACGCCTGCAGCGCGGTTCTACTTAACAATCAGTCAGGCGAGTTCTTCAGGACGACAATCGGTGTCCGTCAAGGATGCCTGCTCTCTCCTGTCCTTTTCAACATATTCCTGGAGAAGATCATGCAGGAAACCCTCCACGACCACCATACTTCAATCTCTATTGGTGGCAGATCCCTGTGCAATCTTCGATTCGCAGACGACATTGACCTCATGGCAGGCAGCAATAGTGAGCTGCAAAACCTGACAGACAAACTTTCAAGTAGCGCAGGGTCTTATGGCATGGAGATCAGTACGGATAAAAGCAAAGTGATGATCAACACCACAAGCAACAGCAGCAGCAACATTCACATGAACGGCCAGAAGCTAGAAGAGGTCAATAGCTTCAAGTACTTGGGAGCCACCCTGTCCAAAGACGGTAGTTGCATAGCAGAGATCCGTATCAGGATAGGTACAGCAACATCCGCAATGGCCAGGCTGGACAGGATATGGCGAAGTAACTCCATCAGCTTCACCATCAAGTACAGGCTTTACAAGTCCCTCGTAGTGTCTATTCTACTCTACGGCTGTGAGACTTGGACGCTGCTTGCAGACTCAGAAAAGAAAATCCAGGCCTTTAAGAACAAGTGCCTGAGGAAGTTGCTCCACATCTCGTACCGCGAGCACAAGACCAACGAATATGTACGGAGCATCGTCACTTCCCTGGTGGGCCCACATGAACCCCTTCTGGCAACCGTGAAACGGCGCAAGCTTGCTTGGTTTGGCCGCGTGACCCGACACAACACCTTGTCCAAGACTATCCTCCAAGGCACTCTCGAAGGAAGTCGTCGGCGAGGTCGTCAGAGAAAGAGTTGGGTCGCAAACATAAAAGAATGGACCGAACTCGAGATGCCAGACTTGCTTGCCACCGCCCAAAATAGAACTCAGTGGAGAGCACTGTCTGTTGCTGCTGCCTTTCAGTCCCCCCCAACGCCCAGTTCGGGCAAGGGACTGATGATGATGATGATGAGCATAAAAAGTGATCGGGGACAAGCTAGTTAGACTTGAGTTGACGATACATAAAACACACATTCATGAATAAACTTCTACATTACCCAGAACAACGGTCCTTATATACATATTTACAAAAGGCTATCTTTTAATTAAATACCGATAAAATTTCAGGACCACTGTTAAAATCAAGTTTAAAAGAAAAATTAAGAAAAACTAAAAATTTCCTATTTAGAGAAAAAGACGAATACAAAAAGAATTCACAAGCGAGCACGGACTAGGAGTCAACCAGACACTTTCTAATAGAGTAATTATCAACACAAAAAAAGGTAAGATGGAAAGACCCGAGAGGCCGCACAAAGGCGATCTCCGGGTACCCAACATAATATCATTAGAAAGCCGGATTTTTAAGATTATAGAACAAAACCATCATAAAAGGAAGGTCCATCAGTCAGAAAAGGCAGGACGGAGCAAAACAGAGCGATGCACAACAGAGCAGAGCGAAGCAATGCCGAAAAAAGCAGAGCTAAGCATAAAGCAAAAAAATATACTTTTATGGTTATCAGCCTTTATATAAGTTTATCAAGAGATGATTTAGATATAATAAGGCCGACCTTGACAACAGTGTTCAGGTCGGCCGAATTTAAAATAGTATATAAAGATGTTACGGTCGGGTATAACAAGCGTAGTTCTGCGCACTCTGCGAAAAAGGCCCCACACTCCAGGACAGCATGGTCCGGGGTGAAGTTCCCGCCGCAGAGACATACAGGGTCGGACAGACGAGCCCGCCAACTATTAGTACATAATCTATTTATTGTATCATTTGAAAAAGGCATTTTATAAATAACATGGTCTCTATTAATTTTATAGGCAAGGACACCAGGACAGCTTTCTGCAAGAGTTTTACGGTTAGAAAAATTAATTTCTCTAATCTGTTTGTCTACACGAATGTTTACTTCCCCCGCGGCCAACGGGAGTCGAATCGGCTGGGCACCGGGCTCCCCATTGGCACCGGCACGCGCAGCCTTATCAGCGGTTTCGTTTCCGAGAATACCGACATGTGACGGGATCCACTGGAGGGCGACAAGAATCCCTCTAGTGATTAACTGGTGAATAACTGATTTAATTTCAATAACTATGTCAGGTCGGACGGATCTTTCCTCCAGGACCAAACTTTGAAGGGCAGCCCTAGAGTCCGTACAGACCAGGAGCTGGTACATCTGCAGCGGAAGAGCCATGACATGATTAAGAGCCATCAGAATGGCCACTAGCTCCGCCGTGCATATGGACCAGCCCCCGCCCAACGAATAACTTAACTTTTTCCCCAGGGCTGGAATAAAGACTCCACACCCCACCTCTCCAGCCTCACTTACGGAACCGTCAGTATAGGCGGTGATAGCATGTGGATATGTAACTTCAAGATATTCAAGTGTTTTAACTTTCTGTAAATGTATATTACTTTTTTTTAGTAATTTCAGGAATCTCAGTATTAATAGTAGCCATCAAGAGAGTCCAAGGAGGTTTGGGTGGCAAGGGAGCTGGAGAAATAGTGACAGGCACCACTCCAGCCAGCTCCAATACCTCACTAACAAAAAAGGCCAGTGAGGATTGTACTTTACGTTTTTGAATAGAGACACAGGACTGTTCTAGCCGATCCATTTTAATTTCATTTAAATAAACTTCTTGGGCGCTGTTAGTTGTAGCAAATATACGATTGATGTATTTAGTACAACATTTTAATCTGTACACATTAAGAGGTAAAATATTAGTCATAGCATATACTGCACTGTTTGAAGCGTAGTGAGGTACACCCAAAATACATTTGAGAGATCTCATTTCCGCACGTTCAAGCATTTTTAAATCCGTTTTGGAAGCCGAGAAAAAACATTCGGCTCCATAGCTTAAATTAGAGCGCACCAAGGCATGATGCAGATGCACCAACAACTTGGTGTCTCTGCCCCACGCCTCGTGTTTAAGAATACGGATTAAATTTATTGCAGCATTAGTTTTCTGAACAAGATGGTTAATATGAGCTTTCCAATTTAGGGTAGACAAAAATTGCACCCCTAAAAATTTTATCTGATTTAAAGAGATTAATGGGTATTTGATGTTATCTATTGTGACAGTAATTTGTATTTGAAACTTAACTTTATATGGACTAAATATTATCAACTGTGTTTTATCGGGGGCTAGCTCAAACCCATGTTTCTCAAGATATTTTTGAACTTCATCAATCGCTTTTTGAAATTTAACACATTTTTCCTCAACTATTTCCCTACCACGGAGATTAATGGTTTTAACAGGTTTCCATATGGCGATGTCATCGGCATATTGGGATATTTTTAAAGTATTAATTGTATATTTATCAAGTTTAGATGTAAGATGGGCAGGAAGCTCAGCCATCATAACATTAAATAATAACGGGGCAAGGCAAGTGCCCTGCGGAACTCCACAATCAGTTTTATGGGTTGCAGAGAGGGTCTGCCCATACCTGACCTGCAATGTGCGTTTAAGGAAATTTTGAAAGTAATTAAATATACTGCCAGTAAGACCAATGATCTTAAGTTTTTGTAACAGTTTTTGGTGCCAGACGACGTCAAACGCTCGTTTGACGTCGAAAAAGCAAGCCATAACTTTAGAATTACTCTTGAAAGCTTGTTTTACTGCTGACGAGAGAGCGAATAATTGATCAGTAGTTGATCTTTTCTTTCTAAAACCTGCTTGAACAACAGGTATTACGTTGTTCTTTTCCAGATAATATTCAAAGCGATTTTTAATAAGTCGCTCAAATATCTTACTCACATGCGATGTGAGAGTTATGGGCCGAAATGAGGTGGTTAAATTTCTTGGTTTTTTAGGTTTTATTATAGGAATAACAATTCCATGTTGCCAGGTTCGCGGAATTTGACCCTCCCTGTAACATTGATTAAATAATTTTAATAGTAACTTTTTCCCTTCAGGGGGAAGTCTTTTTAGCATAATATATGTAATCTCATCAGGGCCAGGTGAAGTTTTGGTACCCTTCACTTGAGAAAGAACCACCTCTAGCTCAGACATAGTTAAAACCCCCTTCACATACACGGATTTTTCTTACGAGTCCTTACGGATCGCCAACTCGTAGTCAATCGCACGCATCCGTAAATAACTCGCTGTTATCCGTCAATAACTCGGCACAACACGCAGACACTCGTAAGGATCCGTGAAAGGAGAGGCAAATTTTTTGACATGTCAAAAATCTTCGTACGATTGTCCACGGATTGATTTGTTCCGTAAATAACTCGTAACAATCCGTAAGTATCGTAAACCGCTCGCAACAACACGTAAACCGCTCGCAAGAATCCGTAAATGACTCGTAACAATTTTTGTTCACGATTTGTTACGGTTAGTTTACGATATGTTTACGTATTCTTTACGGATTATTACGAGTGCTTACGTGTTGTTTACGATGTTATTCAGGACGTGTTACGATGGCTGTACGGATTGATACGAGTTATTACGAGCACTTTACGTGTAGTTTCGAGTACTTTACGAATAGATACGTATACTTTACGTATTCTTACGTATTTTTTTTACGATTTGGGAAAAGGTATAACAGTTGCAAAATCGAACATTTCATTCATAGACGGCACCTCTCTGCATATCTACTCTACAAGCATGGGTCCAAAGCAGAAGGCAGTTATTGTTTATTTGTACATGGAAACATATGGCAATAAACTATCTTATCCAGTTATCTCATCTTATAATAAATTTGAGTCAAAGCATGTTCTCCTGCCATTCCACAGCCCCTGCTTCGGAGTTAAAGTACTCTTTAAGATAGTTCCTTTGTGCGATACCAGCGGCGTTGGCAACATTTCTCTGATAACCTGCCTCTCCGTCAGCAAGTTCCGTACCCTGTCTCCATTGTCCTGGAACTAGGTTGTGACTGTTGTCTTCTTCATCAACATACTGGCGTAGTGCAGCAGGTTGTCTGATCCTTAGTAAGTTGTGGAGGGTAGTACAGGCCAAGACGACGGAATCTACTGTTTCTGGTACCTGTTGCATAGTTCCAAGCAGATGATCTGAAATCTCATGGCCAAAATGCCAAAAGCATTCTCCACAACTCTACGTGCACGAGACAGTCTGTAGTTGAAGATGCGCTCGTCATGGTCCAGATGTCTTCTTGAGTATGGTTTCATCATTCATGGTCTGAGTGGAAAGGCATCATCACGGTCGCGGAATATCTGGTAGCTGCTGTGCCGCGTCTTCTTCCGTCTGGGCTAGTTGAAGGAGCACTTGTAGAAATTGTTGATATAACTGCAATCTGTTTCTCTTGTATGCCATGGTGTCTGTCTGGATGTCAGTTGTCGTATGATGATACATTGAGATTTGCAGGATTATATATTTTTGGCCCAAACATCGTATGGACTCGTAACTAACTCGTATCTATTCGTCACAACACGTAAACCGGTCGTAACTAACACGTAAAAGGTTCAATGAATAGTAACATTCCGTAATGTACTCGTAACAATCCGTAAAAAGCTCGTAAAATGCCCGTAAGTTGCTCGTAGTTATCCGTGACAACTCGTAACAACTCGCCGTGGAATTTTGCCGTAAATACATCGTAATACCTCGTAATAATCCGTAATTAAACCGCAAATGGCTCGTATTAAATCGTAACCACTCGTAAATAGGTCGTAAAAGTAGCCAAATCGTAAGGATCCGTAAGGATCCGTGCCTTTGTGCGATCCGTAAGGACTCGTAAGAAAAATTCGTGTATGTGAAGGGGGCAAGGAAGATTCAACTCGTCCGAGCCAGCAAGTGGTAACGCAGTTGGATTATGAAAATTTGGTGAGCTTTCTTCTGCCGCACGAAAATTTTGCGCTGTCAGCGGCAGATTTTTAGTAGTACTGACAGCCACAAACGTTGCGGCAAAGACATCAGCTTTTTCTTGGTCAGTAATAAATTTTATTCCTTTATCTATCAGCGGTACAGGGGACGGATTATATTTATTTTTAAGTTTTTTAACAATTTTCCAAGCTTTGCTCATGTCCGTAGGGGACAGAACTTCCGCAAGGATTTGTTGTTTAAGATGGTCTAGTTTAGCTATGGCAATTATCCTATTACATGAAATATTTGCCGATTTCATCGCCGCATGGTTATTAGGCGACCTGTCCTTTTTCCATAGGTTATAGGCTTTTCTTTTTTGCTCTAACGGCAGCGTCGCACTCCCCAGTCCACCAGCGATTAGCGGGTTTACCGAGGGGCGCGCCCCTGCTGCGAGGAATTGCCGACTCAGCGGCTTTAATTATGGCATCAGTCAGCGTGTCACAAAAGGCGTCGACACCAGAAGTCCCCTCCCCTCCCGCCTTATCAGAAGTCCCCTCCCCTCCCGCAACGCCCGACCGCAAGTTCGTACAGGGCCCAATCGGCCTTGTCATACAGAAATTTACCTTTAATTTGGGGGGTTTTAGGTAACAATACTTGTTTATGATTAAGCTCAAGGGAAATCGGGAGATGATCGCTGCCCATAGCGTCATCCCCAGGGGCCCAATAAGCATCTAAATAGAGATTTGGGGAAATCAGAGTTAGGTCTACTGCTGATGGATAATGTGAAGCACTATCCGGTATTCTGGTCATCACTCCCGTATTTAAAATTAGTAGATCAGATTTAATAATATCTGCAGCTTGTTTATGGGCAATAATACGTGCCGGAGGGACTTCTGCAAGCCAAAGCGGGTGGTGGATGTTAAGATCCCCCATTACCACCCATCCACCACCAACCAAGGCCTGCATCCATTCCAATCCGGTAGGGGAAACTGACTTAGGGGCATATAAATTTAGGATATTTATTTCATCAGGCATAACATCAGACTTAATTTTGATATAATTACTATAAATTGGATGTACATCATGCAGTGGGACCGGAGAGGTAAGCACCTCGTGTAAGATCCCAGCCTGAATATAAGTTGCGGTGTGTATCTTATCTTTAAATTTTTTATTTAATTCAGTAATAGGAGGGTAGTGATAACCTTCAAGACATGGTAGTTTAGACTTAGTAGTACAAAGAGATTGCAGACAGATAACTTGCGGGTTATGTTCGCTAATATATTTATTTAAAAATTGAATATTGCTATTTATAGCCCTACAATTCCATTGCAGGAATCTAAAACAGAACTTATCTTCATCACCCATTATGCCAAAAAGAGTAAAATCAGAAATACTTATTTATTCTCTTAACAAACTTCTAGAGAGACGGACACAAAGGTCCCTCACATTATATTGCAGGATTGTTTAACAGGGGGACCAGGATGGACATGATCAGCTGAGTAAACTGCAACATGGCCATCACGATCCCCCTGACATCACCCCCCTCAATCGCCTCGGAGAGTGCCTGGGTCTGTCTGTGAACGTCCCCTAGCATGAATGTAGTCAGCCCAGGGCCGCCCCCAGACCGCCGCACCTCTCCAAACTTTAAAGACCTGCGGACAGAACAAGAGGCATCCTCCTTACAAGGAGAAGGATAAGGCGGGAGGGGAGGGGACTGATTTGCAGTTTCCACAGTGATGGTTGAGATTGGATTTATACTCGGCGCCCTTTGGGTAAGGGCATCTCGATAAGAAGGGACTACAATAGTCTCAAGAGTCCTATTTGTTGTTACCTGGGGAGCCGAGTTTCTAACACTAGCAACATCCCGAGGCCTATCTGTCTGCTGGTTAGTTCGTGTGGTCAGAGTCCGTTCTCGCAAGATCGGGGCCCGAGTCCACGCAGTCGTATCTAAATCTCTAGGTAGGTTAGTTGTAACAACATTTTGACTATTTTTGTTTTGAATGTTAATTTGGGCTCTCCTGGTAGCCTCTCTATAAGGTATATAATCAGTATTCCTGATTTTGTTAGCCTCCCTAGAAAGGGCGATTTGCGGACACTTCTGGTAGGCGGCGCTATGGGCGCCGCCACAATTGACACATTTTGGTGCCGTGTTGTCCGAGCAGGCAGCACGAGCATGATCTCGGCCACCGCATTTAACACATACTTGTTGTTTGGCCCTACACGCTCGAGTCGAATGCCCAAGCCTGCAGCACTTGGTGCAGCGCAATGCAGGCGGGGCATAGGGCTCAACCGTCAGGTAATGGACGCCGACCCTAACTTTTTCAGGCAACTTTGTTAGATTTTGAAACTCAATCTTTACCGCCCTCGAGAGGGCCCCGTCCCTAGCCGTAAGCCTGACGGTGACCGTTTGAAAACCCTGTGCCGCGAGGGAGTTATTCAGCTGAGTCAGATCCTCGGTGAGGGGGATGCCATGCACCACCCCCACCACCCGAGGGGTGGGGATGGTGCACTCCACCTCCGCCCCACCAAGACTCTTTTTTGAAGCTAGTAGTTTCTGTGAGCGTCTATTTGGGCAGGATACAATCCATGTGTCCCTGCCTATCTGTCTCAGTGTTATTTCGGACGGAGCGACTCCAGCGCCCCCGCAGAGGTGAGGTTGCTGGGTACCGTGATCCCGAAGGCGGGTAGTACCCCCTCCGAGGTCACGGACCCGCACCGGAAAGGTACACCACACCTCCGCAGAGGCGCCAGTACCGGTCACCTTGGCGTCTGCCCGACGCTGTCTCACTCCGACCGCCTGCTTTCTATTGTTAACCGGAAGAAAAACCTCCTGCTTATTATTATTGCTATTCAGCTGCGGAACCACTTCCTTACGCAGGGTCTCCCCTTCCTCCCCATCAACAACGACCGTCTCGTCGATGATGAGAGGGGGGGGGGGGGGACCATCCTCCATAGGAGAGGAGGATTGTGGAGAATTTTGATAGGGAAGAGGGGATAACCGGAGCGAGGGAGACAACTTCTCCGTCGCGTCGGCCAGCCCCCCCTCCCCCAAAGCCAAAGAAGTTTGAGGAGGGGATGCTACCCTAAGCTCTCCCGGGACTGTGCCATTGGCACGTGCAATGTCCGGGGAGTGGGGGGGGGGGGGGATAAGAAATCCCTATGCTCTCCCCGGTCCGAACCCCCTAAGGGGGCATCGTCCGGAGATACCTCAGTCGGGTTAATCCCGTCTGTAACAGTACTAGCTGCCTCCAAAGTGAGAGAAGTATTAGGGACATCTCTAGCCCTAGCTCGCTTGTTTTTCGTCTTATTTCTCTTTTTTTTTCTCTTGCGAGAAGAAATCTCATTTTTACCATCACCATGGGCCGAGGAGGAACCAGTTTCCAGATCGGACCCCAATGAGGTCGATGACAAGGTCCCAATGAGAAAATCCATCCAATTGGACCTCACACGGACCAGATTAATTAATTAATTCAGTCTAAAAAATTTCTTTCTTTTTTTTTTTAAATTTAAAAATTTAAGAGTAAAAATTTGGAAACTCTACGTTTAACAGTCAACCAAGTTTCCCTTGACCATAGGAGAACACCATGCCAACCGAAAGCAAGCTACTCAACAGGCAGCCCTAAAAAGGACTGTCCAAGATTTATCACTACAAAGAGTGGAGGCTCGGTCTAAAGGACGAGGACTGGTGTAGCAGATGACGTAGCTAGGCAGCTGGTCTTGAGGCAGCAGTCAATCTCACGGCCGGCAGTGAGCAGTAGAAGTAGGGCGGAGCGAAGGTAGCGTAGTCTGATAGCAGGGCAACGTGGCGGAGCGTAGTCAGAGCAAGGCGCAAGCAGCGTGTCTGAAGTGGCTGTGTCGATGATCCCCGAGACTATGCTATGCTATTTTTAAAGGATACGGACTTCCAGCTCTCGCTGATTTCGTCCAGGGGGGGGGGGGGGGGTGGGCCGGGGGTTGAGGGGGGGGGGGGGAGTTATGTTCTGACTGGTTGTCGCTGATGTCCACGCATCGCTTTTGATCTACCTCTCGTCATGTCTGTAGTTTGGTTAGATGTATCGGATTAGTGGGTGCTTATTAAGCAGGTGTATTGTGTATTTGGTGGTGGTGGACCATGTTTTAGGGTCGGGGTTTAGGAGGCCTTCTACGGTGAGAGGTGCGTTGAGTTTATCTGCTACTAGGGTTCTGGTTTGGGCTATGCTCGGGCAGTCTAGCAGTATGTGTTCCGTCGTGAGTAGGTGGCCGCATGTGCACATTTTTGGGTTGGGGTGGACTAGGTATCTCTCGCCCCCTAATCGGATCCTTGTTAGTCGTGACTGGTCTCTCCTCTTACCTATTAGGAGGGTGGGTGTATTGTTCAGTACCCTCGTGAGATTTTTGCGTCTTCCTTTTTTGTTCTGGTGGAATTCTTTTTTCCCATAGTTTTTGGAAGGCGGGCCGGAGAGCATTTGACCGTTCATTTGCTGAAAGTGGCAGGTTGAAGAAGGTCGATTCTTGGTCGAGGCCTTTCTTCGCTACCCTGTCTGCTCGTTCGTTGCCTGGGATTCCCACATGGGAGGGGACCCACATAAATTTGACTGTTTGGCCGCGTTCTGAGAGTTCGGCTGCTCTTAGTCTGACCAGGTATGTTAGATCTTCTCTGAACGAGTCTAGGTTCTGAATCGCTTGTATTGCCGATAAGGAGTCCGTCACTATGAGTAAGTGTTTAGCTTCCTGAAGGTCGGCTCTTATTACTTTGATGGCTCCCATGATGGCCGTGAGTTCTGCTGTGAAAACTGATGTGTGGTCCGGTAATTTTATAGCCCGATCCGATTTGTTGGGGACGTGGATACCTAGTCCGGTTGCGTGGCTGGTTGGGTCATGGGACCCGTCTGTGTAGATGATTGTGTAGTTTTTGTATATAGTAGTTCTTTTAATATCGAACTCCGTCTTCATTTTGGGCCCGTCTGTTGCTTTCTGATATTTTGTGAGGTCCAGGTCTACCTCTATTTGTGGGAGTTTCCATGGAGGCGTTGTTATTTGTGATTTGGCGTTCTATTTGGTAATTTGAGGTTTATCACGTCTTCTAACTTTTGGACTTCGGTTTTTATTTGTGGTGTTTGGGTGGGTTGATTTATGGGCTTGTGGTTGGAGGTGAGCGTGAGCTTGGCCGGGTGGTCTTCCGGCATGCATATCGTTTTGTAGTAATGGTTAGCTGTCCTTTCCTTTATTATTAGTGTTATGGGCTTTTGACCACATTCTGCCAGCACAAGCAGGTTGGGGGTGTGTCTGGGGACCCCCATGACCACCTTCAGGGCGTCTGCTTGTACTGACATCAGTTTTTTTGGTTTGGGTTTTGTTTAGGTTGGTAAGGAGTGGGGCTGCGTAGAGTAGCCTGGACATTACAAAGGCGTGGTAGAGGTTTAGGAGTGACTTGGGGTCGGTGCCCCAGTCTGCTCCGCTGACTTTGCGCATTAGGTTTATTCCTTTCCTGGCCGACTGGCATATTTGGTCTATGTAGGGTGTCCAGTTGTTGCTGGTTGTAAATATCACTCCTAAGAACTTGATTCTTTGGCAGTATTCTAGGTCTATCTTACCAATTTGTAATTTGGGGGTGGGGGCTCTTATTTGGTATTTGTAGCTGCGGTTTGTTCTGAAGATGATTGCTTGGGTTTTATGGGGGAAAATTTTTAGGCCTGCTCTTACTAGCCAATTTTCTATTCTTGTCAGATCTTGTTGGAATTCTTGGAATCCTACTAGTTCCCAGTTGAAATTTCTTTGTCTACTCTTAATTTTCCCTATTAGTGAGGTGTCGTCTGCGAATTGCATTATTTTGTTGTGCCTGACAACGTGTTGTAGGCCTGTGAGTAGGAGTGTGAATAGGAGGGGGCTGAGCACCGATCCTTGTGGTACTCCGTTTTCTAGGGTGTGCTCCCTTGATAACGCATTGCCTATTTTAACTGTTATTCGCCGGTCGGCCAGGAAGGATTTCACCAGGTTGTACATTTTGTTGGATATTCCTAGGTCGCCCAATCTACTAAGTAGTTTACCGTGCCAAACCATGTCGTAAGCTTTTTCTATATCTAAGAAAATTCCTAGGAGTTCTGTTCCTCTCTCTTTGTGGGTATTTAGGATTTCTTGTTGTAGGGTGGTTAGGTGATCGAGTGTGCTGCGCTTTTTCCTGAATCCGCTTTGCTGGGGTGGTAGGATATGGTGTTTGTCGCAGTAGGACATGAGTCGGTATTTGAGTATTTTTTCCAACGTTTTACCCAGTTGAGATGTTAGTGCGATGGGCCTATAGCTATCTGGTTGGTGTGTTGGTTTTCCTGGTTTGGGGAGGGGGAAGACTACTGTTTTCTTCCATTGTGTGGGGAATATCCCTTTGGAGTAGATGGCGTTAAAGAGGGCGGTTATGGCTTTTTTCATGGAGGGGTGGCTTCTTTGGATCATTTCGTATGTAATTAAATCTATGCCGGGGGCTTTGCCCTTTCCGGTGGTTCGTAGGGCTTGGTTTAATTCTAGGAGAGTTATTTCGTTATCTAGCTCGTAGTTGTTTTTCTGTGTTGGTTGTTCGAAACATGTGCTTAGGTGGGGTTTGAGGTCCCGGAATTCCGGGGTTAGGTTGTCATTTGAGCTGGCTTGGCTAAATGTGTGGGCTAGCAGGTCTGCTTTGTCCTGATCGGTGGCGTATACCCTGTTTTCTATTTTTAACGATGGCATGCTGGTTCTTGGGCCGTTGTTGATGGCTTTGATTTTATCCCAGCTTTCGTTAATCCTAGTTTTGGTGTTGATTGATTCTGTGAAGGCATGCCAGTCTTCTTTTTTGGCTTCTTTTACCATTCGGTCTGCTATGGCTTTGGCACGTTTGTATTCTATTCTATTTTCGGGCGTTTTGTGTTTTTTCCAGATTTGGAGCTTCCTTTTCCTATTTTTTACTTCTCGATCGCAGGCCTTATTCCACCAGGATTTACCTGGTCTCCCATTATCCGATCCGGTGGGGGTGCACTCCTTGATTGATCTGATAATGTGGTCTGTGATGTGGGCCGTTTTATCTTCTATGTTGTGTTTATCGTCCCAGTTTGAGGTGAACCTGGTTAGTTCATGGTACTTTTCCCAGTCTGCTCGTGAGGTGTTGATTTTTTGTGGGGCCCCGGGGTGTTGTGTTGGCGGGGGTTCGTCTCTATCATTGATAGTTATCAGGGTGGGGAAGTGGTCGCTCCCTAGGTTATCGTTGTTCACTTGCCACTGTGCCTTAATGGCGATGGTGTTGGTGGCTACTGCTATGTCGAGTGTGTTCATGGTATCTGCGTTACCTTGGGCGAACATATGGGTGGGTTCCCCCGTATTTAGTATACATCTTTGGGTTTCATTTATGGCTTGTTCTAACTTTTTACCCGCTGTATCTGCTGTTGTTTGGTTTTCGTCCCATTGGGGGCTTTTGGCGTTAAAGTCTCCGACCACTATGTCCCCTGCTAGTAGCAGTTCTCTGAGGTCTTCTATTGGTATTTGGCTATAAGCTCTCTCGTTGGGGATGTAGACATTTACTATTTTTAGTTTGCGGTTGGTTGATGTGGTTATTTCTCCTATTATGGCCTCTATTTGATAAGATAAGTAGCGGCTAATCTCTATGTTTGTTTGTTTGTCTATTTTGACAAAGGGTATTTACCCGAAATATTAATAAATTGTGTTGTACCCGTCTTTTCTAAGCGTGTTTCTTTCTCCGTTGGGTACTTCTCTATTTGTGGGTTTAGGGTGTGGGTAATTTCTGTGATTGCTAGATCTGTTTTGGTGTAGATGGCTACGCCTCCTCCTTTTTTGTCTGCCCTATTTTTATAAATAGGTGGGTATTTATACCCCTTTATTTGGGGGGGTTTATCCCGGAAACCCGTCTCCTGGAGGGCGAGGATTTCCGGGGGGTTGGGGGTTAACATCCCCGAGACTGAGAATCGGCCGCTTTATATTCACGTCTTTTTAATTAGAAATGATGGGTGCGGCCATTTTGAACATGACCTTCGACCTACTGGGGACGACTTCCGGTTTTGCTTGCAAACATGGAAGCTGTGAATACAAAACCCTACACAAGTTCCCGATCTAGCGGCCGACATTGCGCAGTAAAAGGTTGCCACAACAACGAAAAAAAGCTGTATGACTTGTTGCAAATGCCATGTTTTGACCACAAACCTTTCATTCGCCGTTATTGTTCGTGTTTGAAACCTTTTTGTTTGTAAAAAAAGTGTATCACATCGCACACTATCCGATGAAATGGCCTGATTTTTATCGGCCGGCCGTACACACTCGAGCGACACAAGTCAGTCTGAATTTTTATGTCTAGTTCATGTGTGTTTCGAGGAAGTTTTGCTTTAAATTGCCGGTACTCCTCATCGTCAGCGGACCAAACCGTGGCGGAGATAGTTATTTTGCGCAGCGTTTTGTTGCACGTATCAAAATCTCCGTTGAAGTTATATCCCCATATTTTTTGTAGGGATTCGGACTACCGACTCTAAAGCCTACCTACTGATGCCAGCAGGTTGTTGTCTCACTCACGCCCTGATATTTTCATACGGTTTTTGTATCATGGGCGTGTGTGATCTTCAACTTTTGTGTAAATGTGTTGTTGTTTTCTTGTTTGTTTTTTTTTGTTTTTTTTTGTTGTTGTTGTTTTTTCTTTTTTGTTTTGTTTTTCCTCCAACTTTTTATGTTCTGTCAGTACAATAGTGAAACTTATTTTGTTCTGTTTTGTCGGTACAATAGTGAAACTTGTAGTAATGTACCCAGTAATTCATATTTATTGTCATGCTGATAAAATTAAAGAGTTTGTTGGCAGATTGTCAATTTTTTGTGTTTGTGTCATGAATTATCCTTAGAATGCATTACTCGCAATTCTTTCATTGTTTTCAGTATTATTATATTAATGTATACATGTATGGTGCAGCAATACAAGTTTTGTTGTCTCAAACATTTCATAAATAACATGAGAATATTTTGCCACCCAAAAGTAGAGACCAAACAAAGTGTAGAAATAGTGTTATTAGCTTGAGATACACTTGAAAACAGAACACTTAAATAACTACATGGCTACACAAAATATCTATGCATATACACGAAAACTTCGCATAAAACTTTCCAACGCGCACACGTAAACACTTCTCTGAAAGGCCAAACCGGAAATGCTACACAGCCGAGCAACCTGTTAACCGACCCATTTGAGAATATTACCGTTTGGTAAAAAAGAGGTGAATAGGCTCCCAGCCTCTTGGTCCGGAAACTACGTCACAGCTTCGCGCGTGTAGTCCGCTACACACCAACTAGCTAAGTCAGCAAAACTTCTCGCTCACAGTGCGCCCAGCGTGCACTAAACCACTGAACTCTAACTCGCTGGTAGTAACTAGTGATAAATAAAAACTTTAAAAAGTTGTTAGCTGTAGGTAACTTTTAGGTTACCTATTAAGTGCAGTGTGCGCGTATTTAGGTAGGTACGTAATGTGTTTGACTGCGTTTTATTTGTATTGAAAAGGTGGTGTGTTGATAGAGACAATGGAGATTAATAACTGAAATACCTTTGTTTAAGGGCGATGGCATTATTGATACAGGTGGGGATGGGGGGTGGGGGGGGGGGGACGAATCTGCCTTAATAATCACGGGTTGACAGCCGATCAAAAAAGTTGCTTCAATGATTTTTGAAATAGACATAATGAACATAGAAATATAAAGAGGTGGTTGGGGTGAAGGGGGTTGGTACTCTATATGGCTAGTTAGCTAGAGTAACCTTTTGTTTACGAAAGGTGTAGTTAAAAAATCTCAGTTCGCCATTCTCTCTTAGAGTATCGGTGATTTTCAGCATGCACAGCCTGCCATGGACAGATTGCTTTAAAGGAGCACACCCGACCCTTTTTAAGGCTTCAGTTCGCAAAAAGCTTTTACTGGGATTCAGTATACATACCCACTTAGACAGTGACCACCCTACTGTCACACCAAATGCTTTCTTTCGTCTGCTCAGAGTGAAAAGAGGCCCACCAGAATCTTTCCTAGGATCTAATGAAAAAATCCTTGCGATGGTAGCTGACGTCATAACTATGCTATACGACCTTAGGTCATCTGCATAATTATGACCAATCAGAGACAAGATGGTGGACGAACCAGCGAAGAAAAGAAGAATGTATCATCGAGTCGCACCGACATTGACGGACTAGGTAATTGCGGAAGAGAAGAATGAGGAAGAGTTAGTTAGTTATTGGGGTTTAACACCGAGCAGGCGACTAAGGCCATCTCACGGCGGAAAAGAGGAAGAGATAATATAAAGTAGAAATGACATCGGACAAGGGAATATAAAGCGCCTTTATTTTTTGAGAAGGCTGAGGCCTTTTAGTGTGAGCAGAACTGACATGGAGCACTTCTACCGGGCCGCGATCGAGAGTGTGTTGACATTCTCGATCGCGGTCTGGTATGGCAGTGCGTCTGCACGCGAAAAACACAGACTGAACCGTGTCGTCAGGACGGCATCCAAAATAGTCGGCAAAGAGATGCCAAGTCTTGACAGTGTGTACCAACAGCGGCTGCTTAGACGTGCAGGGCTTATTGCACGTGACACTACACACCCGGCTAACGGTCCTGCTTCTGTCTGGTCGCCGTTACTCTGCTCTCAAAGCACAGACAAACCGTTTTAGTAACAGTTTTTATCCTAGTGCTGTCCGAGCCCGTTCAGTGTTATAATCGTGCGATGATGTGCTATGTGCGCCGATCATAGAGTTTCATTGCCGAGGCCGGCCGATGTTTGCGTGAATGACTGAGTGAGAGTGCGTATGTGCATGGAATCATGTGGCCAGCCTACAGAGCACTTCGCCCAACCCTTGTGCTATCCCTTTGCCTGTTGGTGGTGTTTGGTCGAGCTGATTCCATGAGACTTCTCCCCCGGCAGGGCACGCCCCCAACGGTTGAGAGAATAGTGTATATCAGTATTAGCCTCGTCTTATGATATATATTAACCAGTGTTACACCCAGTTGTGATCACTAAATTAGTGACATTTACTCTAAGATATTCTGCTTTCATTTTAAACGATATACATTTAATTAATTTCGATTTCCTAGATTCAAGTAATAGGCGTGTGTGTTTGTGTGTGTGTGGAAGATGAGCGTGGGTGTGTGCGATACGCATTGGTTTGTGATATTAGTCGCTTAGTTTTAAAGTTTTTAAGGTGTATGTAGGGCATTGGATTTGTGTGATAGAGTATTAATTTTTTTTTTTTTATTGTTCATTGTGATGTTTGTAATTGTAACGACACCAACACACATTCCTATGCTTTATGTTCTTAAGGCAACAATAAACAGTATCTACCTACCTACCTACCTACCTACCTACCTACCTACCTACCTACCTACCTACCTATCTATCTATCTATCTATCTATCTATCTATCTATCTATCTATCTATCTATCTATCTATCTATCTATCTATCTATCTATCTATCTATCTATCTATCTATCTATCTATCTATCTGGACATGTGGCAACGCGTAAAGCAAGAGCTTGGCTTGACCACTCACTCGGAATTTGTCACTTTCCTGCTGAATCAGTAAGTAATCTATGGTCTTTGTCGATCTTCCTATTGTTCCGCGAGCGTAAGTGATTTTCAGATTTCACTATCTTCAGTAAAATTTATCTCTTACTGATTTCGCAAGAGTTTAAACCTTTTTATCAAATAGTTACGAGCTAGTTATCACATTTTAGGCTGTAGTGATCTGGAAACTATGGTGTGTCACAAAGTTGCACATCGCTGGTCGTAACATATTTTTGTCTGTGCTGGCTCTCATTCACTCGATTCAGAGAGGTAGTGTTTCTGCTGCGAGGGTGCATTTATATCAAAGGTATATCTAGGCATCGTGGACTCACGCTTTGCGAGCGCCAAATACGCACGCCCTCGGTGCACTATGTATGATCGTTACTAGTAAATACTAGCAGGTCCAGCGGAACCCGCATTGTGATTTTGACAGAATAGCGAGTTCGGAGGTTAATTTTACTTTCTGGTGAAAAATTACGTCAAAGGGATACAGTAGAACATAAGTACACGTGTACACTGACATGTGTGTACATCACACCGATGACCTCGTAACCTGCAGTATTGTGATACACTGATAATCAGCCGGGTTCTCCCTTGTGACGTAGGTTCAGAAATATGCATATTAATTCAAAACAAGGCCGATGCAGACGATAAATTTGCGACTCGGGTAGAAAAACAATACACCCTCCAAACGATGAATTGTGACATTTGGCATTGTATTTACATCATAAAGCTCTAAGATAGTACACAAAGGACCCATACACATACTGACAACAGTATCCAGCGTTATCTGTCAAGAGAAAGATGCCGCCGATATTATCGCTAACCATCTGCATGATCTTCACACTCGCTCGTCCGATGCGTTCAAGTGTGTCATGGGTGACGTCAATCACTGTAATTTAAAGAACGTTTTACCAGGGTTCCACCAACAAGTGACGTGTACAACACGAGGGACCGAACTCTTCACGTGTTTTGGTGTAATGTCAGAGATTCGTACGTCGCTGTTCCGATGCCGCCTCTAGGACGATCTGATCATAACTTGGTGAAACTCGTGCCCTGGTATACCCCACGCGTACGCCGCGAGCCGCCGGTTACCAGGACAGTACAGAAGTGGTCCACAGTTGCTAAAGATGCCCTGAAAGGTTGCTTTGACTGCACCGAGTGGAATGTTTTTACGGACACTACAAGCGACGTTGTCGAGCTGGCTGACACGGTTTGCAGCTACATCAATTTCTGCGTAGACAGTGTTGTGCCTAAAAAGAATCTATTCCAACAAAAGCCTTGGGTCACGAAGCACACCAAGGAGGTCTTAAACATAAAGAAGAAAGCTTTTGAAGACAAGAACGAAGAACTGTTACGGAAAATACAAAAAGAAGTGAAAAGGGAGATCAGGAAGGGGAAAGAAGAGTATCGAAAAAAAAAAAAAAAAAAACAGTTTGACAGGTAACATGAAACGGGTGTGGGAGGGTATGAATCTGATGGGTGGGAACAAGAAGCAACGAGCTATTCCGGTATTGAGCAAAACTATGGAATATGCCAAAGACTTAATTGAGTTCTATGCGAGATTTGATTGTCATGATTTTGAGCATGCGAGGGAACAGGTCAAGGAAATGCTAATTAGTAGACCTAACGAAACACGTGCAAAGTGAAGTGATTGTGGTGACTGAGGAGGAGGTGCTTAGCGTACTAAAAATACCAACCCAAACAAAGCCTTTGTGCCAGATGGTGCTAGATCAAATGTTTTAAAATTATGCACGGAACAACTGTACCATATTCTGTTCTATATTTTTAACATGTCACTTACCCAGTGTGTCGTTCCCTGTTCGTGGAAGACCTCTTGTGTTATCCCCGTGCCATAAAAAAAGCAAACTGTATCTGTGAGGAATGATGTTGCTCTTACCTCGTGTGTCATGAAGGTTTTTGAGAGGGCTGTTCTTTCACATTTTCAAATACAGGTTTCTGATTTTATAGACCCCTTTCAGTTTGCTTACAGAAGGCAAAGAGGTGTTGATGATGCCATTTTGCATGTTGTGAACAACATCTACTCTCATTTAGAAAAACCAGGAGCCTCCATTTGACTGATGTTCTATGATTTTTCGTCTGCTTTTAACAACATTCAGCCACACATACTCGCTTACATACTAGTTCACATGAACATAAATGCCGCTACCATTCTTTGGGTTTTGGACTATCTCACTAACCGCCCATAGTATGACAGAATTAGTTCGGATCTAATCTCCGATGTTCCTTTTACCAGCACTGGTGCACCACAAGGGACTGTCCTATCGCCTTTTTTGTTTTCTTCGTACACAGCAGACTGTAGAGCCATTCATGATGACTGTGTCATGGACAAATACGCTGACGACTCGGCACTGACAGGTCAGATTACAGATGAGGACGACAGACACTATCGACAAGAGATCGACGACTTTGTAGAGTGGTGCGATAGAAACTATCTTGAATTACATGTTGGCAAAACAAAAGAGATGGTCATAGATTTTAGGGAAAACAAACATCATCCCGATCCTGTTGTCATCAAGGGAACAGAATTTGAGCGTGTAGAGTCCTACAGGTATTTAGGTGTTCTTTTTGACAATACGCTCAACTGGAAACAAAACTCAGAGGCTATTGTAAAAAACAAAAACAAAGCGCATACCCGTCTTTACTGTTTGAGAAAACTCAGTTCAATTAATGTAAGCACTCAGCTTTTACAGATGTTTTACTGCTCCAGTATTGTTAGCGTTTTAACTTTTAGACTGAGGTGCTGGGGTCGAAATTTATGTAAAAGAGATCAAGAGCATCTTAACAAAGTAATCAGGAAAGCGGGCGGGGTGATTGGTAGAGCACAAGATACTTTGGATACACTGTACACCAGTCGGATTACGAACAAACTGGCTGACATTCATCATGTCAAAACACATTCACTACCATATGAATTTGACAGCAGACGTATCGAACGAAGTGGCAGACTTCGAGTACCTAAAAGTAGTACATCACGTTGTGCCGACTCTTTTGTCCCTCAGGCTGTTACCCCTTTCAACAGTAATATCAGTAGAAAGTGTCTGTCAACATTCTTTAGTTTTTTAGTATTAGCTTTTTCAGTAATTCATTGCAACATTGCTGACACCAGAAGCAAAGGGGAATACACCAGAAGTGTTTCTGATGCCAAGAGTGTTGCAAAGGTAACAATACGTCTGTTACAGTTCATCTCTTTAACTGAGAGTTATGGGTTATTTAATTATTTCAATGCGTGAATGATGATGCCATGTGTTGTACGGACAGACAGTGAATGTCCCCATGAGGGATTAATAAAGTATTATTGTATTGAATTGTATTGTATTGTATTGTATCTGTTGCAGAGAGTTTTTTTGACTGTGTTGAGATGCTTGATCATGGGGAATATAACTTTAAGATTTCATCATTTTGATATTGATATTGATCTTCTTGCTTTTACTAACTTCAGCGTCGCCTCTGTTTAAAATATTGTCCGTGATGTTGCTCCAGATTATGCTCTTTTAGAAGTCAACGATACACTTCAAAGAGCCAGAGACTACTCAAAGCTGTGTCTTCCTCTTTGCCAAAAAGATAACCGCTACAGTTTTCTTTTTGTCATTAAGACCATATGCATTAATGCGTAAATATACGTCTTGAAAAATTTAATTTTAGAAAGTGTGTCCGATTTAGATCTTAAGAACGCGCATTCATTGTGCGTTATTAATAGATACAAATTCTAAGTTTCTTGTACAATCTGCTTAACCCTTTTGTGCAGACATTCATCGGTAATGTAAAACCGGTACTGCATGAGTTAAACTGAATTCGATGTTAAATATTTCAGAATGCGTCTAGCAGCAGGATCAGGACCTTACAACAAGTTCAATCAAGGGCGTACGCTTATTTGCTACATTATCACGGATTCACATCAGGCCATCAACACCTGCGAATTCCACGTGATTGTCACTGGTAATATGCTGTTTCGTATTAATCATAAGCATGCGCCCGTAATGAGTCATGTTGGCATGCTAATTTTAAAATGTTTGTTGTGTAGGCTTATATTTACAGTTTATGATATTAGTCTGGAATATTTTTTTTCAACGTTTTACAGTTTTTTTTTTTTTTTCAAGGAAGTTGGAGAGAGTTAGCTGTTTGGGATGCTATATCCCAGCCTGCAATTCCATGAGTACCAAGGTGGGGCGAGGCCTGAGTGGTTTGTCTGTGGCTGTCTGGGGCCCGCGTCGGCCCCACCTTAGTGCTCACGGGCTTGCTGGCTGGGATGGTGGCGGCATATTCCATAACAGGTCGTACAAGTCCTTTGTAGCAGGTGGTGTCGTTGTTGGTGGAGTAGCCTCTGATGTTTTTGCAGACAGCTGCGCTGGTTCTGTTGGTCTTGGCAGCAATGGTGTGATATGCTGTCCCCAGTGTAGGTCTTTGATTACAACCCCTGGTATTTGACGCTGCTGACGTGCTTGATGTTTAGGCGATGGAGTGTGTAACTAGTGTCTGTGGGCTTTCGCGTCTTGTTGATAGTTATGAAGTGGCGCTTGTTGGCGTTTAGGGTGATTTGTCACTTTTCTTCTCACATGTCTAGTGTGACCAGGTCGTCTTAAAGATGTTGATGTGTGCAGGGAAGAGAGTCGGACCAAGAGCAGATCCCTGAGGCACTCTGAAGGAACTATGAACTCTGCGAGTTTTTACTGCGTTCTTTAAGAACGGAAGCTGTAGATCCACTGCAGGGTGTTGCCGGGCTTGTATTACTTTGTCGAAGGCTTTATCCACGTGAGTCTGTCTGGCCTTCTCGGTCCAATTCTCTTGCAAAATCGTCCGCCGTCTTTGCTAGATACCTGTCATACGGACAGAAAAGGGGAGAGAGAAATCTGTTGTTCTCTTTGCTTAGCATGCCGAGCGGTCACTAAGTTGCCGTATCCAAGTCCGATGGCCGCCCGGACCGTGCCTCCACCACACAGAAAGCGATCACCTTTGACGGGTATACAGGAACACTGCAAGACTAATATGAGATAAGATAAGATAGTTTATTGCGATATGTTTCCATGTACAAAACAATAAAAACATTGGAATTTGTATTGATGTCAGTTACTAATACTAAAATAACACAAACACACACACACACACACACACACACACACACACACACACACACACACACACAGAGTAAACTCTAAAATATGATTTTCATGCTAAATACTAAGCAATACCGATATTAAACATGGCGAACGGGCACGCTTCACCGATTCAGTTAAAAGCTGACTGTACACATTCCGACAAGTTCTCACTCGCCACTCGCGCTCTCTCCAATCAGTCCGGTTGATCAGAGAGAACGCGAACAGCCAGAGGGAAAAAACTGTTGCGGAATCTGCTGGTCCTGGTACTGATGGACCTGTACCTACGCCCTGGTGGTAACAGTTGGAAAAGCTCATTGCAGGGGTGGGTGGAATCATTGGAGATAAGACTTGCTTTATGTAAGAGACGCTGATGGTACAGCGAGTCCAGGCTAGGAATATCTCTGCCTATGATTTTTGAAGCGGTTTTGACCACCCTGCTCAGTCTGATTTTCTCTTTGGCCGTGATGGAACCATACCAAACCGTGATCGAAAAGGTGAGACCCCCACTTCTCTCTGAGCGACTGTCATGTGTCGCTATGGCTCGCCTCTGCCGATCTAGTTCAGCGGACCAGGTCGGCTCTCACTCGGTCAGTTTCCACGTCAGTCTAATCTCGTTCCTTCTCTTTCTTTTGCCTTGCCTTGCGTGTACATACGTGTTTATAGTCACCACTGTTTCTGTGCATGGTTGCGAGCGGTAGCTAACGAGGCGCTGTCTGGAAATTTTTGCTAGATACCCGTCATATCTGTCTCTCCGTCGCGCGTACGGGAAGCCGTAAGAGAAAGCTGTTGTTCCCTTTGCTTTGCTAACCGAGCGGGTACCTAGCTGCCGTATCAAAGTCCGAGGGTCGCGCAGCCCGGACCGCACCTCCGTCCCCTCCCCTCCACCCTCCCCCCCCCCCCCACCCCCTTTTTTGGTGGAGATTGTTTTGCAAAGGTTGCAGGACAACGTCGTGAAAGCGAGTCCACGCAGATTTTATGGAGTCTGTCGCAAAGTCAGATTTAATAAGTTTCGTCGGGAAAGGACCGTTTCTTCCACTGATACACAGTTCGCTAGGTGTGTTTCACCTTAGCAGATGCGACTGTGAGTAAGCACGAGATTCGCCTCTTGTTGGTTTGCTGTTCACTTGTTCGAGACCCAGGTCGGGCCGTCGGCCATTCATTAAACCCAAAAGAAAGTCATTTGATTTTTGGACAAGACTGAAAACAGACATAAGGAAACATGAATATCTTTGTGGTCACCTTGCATTGCATCTGTAAGCAAATTTTATTGACCGAGATGCAACAATTGATGAGTTTTATGTCCACACAATTTAAATGTTACACCAAAAAAGGTGACTGTCAAGCGTGTAAAATGCAGAGAAGAACCCAACGGGGAAAGAAACACGCTCAAAACATATTAATAAGTTGTGTTGTAACTGTCTCTTCTAATCATGTTTCTTTACCCCTTGGGTTCTTCTCCGCACAAGGTGAGGAGTGCCCTGAGGACAACGAAGCAACAGACATTTCTTTTTTAATTTTGTGAAGTCGGCATGGCGCATTTCCTGGAGCTTTTCGGACGGTATGCTTGTTTTTCGCAAGCGCATATCCTCATACCCATAACTTGAATCGCAGTCGAGAAAAATGACCAGAAAAAAACATACAAAAGTTGTTAAAAGATGGAAAATGCTGTTAATATTTGAAAGTTCAAAAAGGTTTGTTTTGACTAGCTAAGAAGAAAATGCGACTTCTCTGTGACTGTCAGTTCACGTTTCATTTTTTAGTTGTATTCATCGAAGTATTATGTTCCAGATATGACCTGGATAAAATGTTGCAGATATAATGTTACAATGAAGATCATTGGCCCTGCCGTGTCTTCCTTCTGTGTACAGTTTTGATGTACATGCGACTTCCGACTAAATGCTACTTCTGTTATGCAAAAAGTTGAATATACCTACACGTTTTAGTGTACGATCGCACAATTATTTTAAAATCAGGATAAAAAAAACCAAACTTAGTTCCCCTGGCTTTTGGGTTTATTCGAAGTTTATTGTAAGATCAATTACATTTCAGTTATCCGTTGTCCGGCTCGTCCTATACCCACGTCACCGGCAACGATGTACTGCTCCCATGACACACTGTATGGCTCGCAGTGTCAGCACAATTGCGGCAGAGGATACACGCTGGTGGGTTTTGGTGTGACAGAATGTCAGGCTGATGCGGTATGGCGTCCGGACATCCCAAGGTGTGAACGTGAACGTACGTACTTACTATTTCGTCACAAATAAAACATCTAATACGCGTATCTCGTGTCGCGCTCGAGTAATGCATTAAGTACAATACAAAACCAACCCAATTACAATGACCGAGTCCACGCCTAAAACAAAGCTACAAATATCATGTCCATCACTCAAACAAAAACCTACCTCAACTCAAAACACAATGTATTTCTAGGGAAAAGTACAAGCCCAGACCACCCCCAACTATTTTGGGGGATCTATGTCTAAAACAACGCTTTTTTTTTATTATCAACACCCACAACTTTTACAAAACCCAGCCTGAAATAGTCTTTTTTTTTTTAACATCGCTGCACGATCTTCACAAAACCAAAATCAGTAACCGTCCCATGCACTACATAGCAACATAGCCGATTTCTGAGGAACATTATTTTCTCATTCAGGCAGGAACTCACAGGAACCAGCCAGCTAACACTGAGTGGCTGACTGAGCTTGTCAGCTTAAAAAAACCCAAAAAACCACACCAGGCAGACGGTCAACTAGTTAAGTAATCTTACAATGTTAAATCTCTTGGCTTGACTTTGCGAACGAAGATACTATAGGAAAAAAGTCTATGGGGGTTGCCCACGACATCTGCAGGCATGCTCGTGACTGTGGAGGCCAATCCGGGACAGGCAGGTTCGAGCGCAGTGGATGCAGAGGGAGGTCTGGCCAGGGTTCTGAGTTGGGCATCTCTGTTTTTTCTCCTGAGCCGCTTGTCTTTAAGGCCAGCTATGCGCGAGTCCTCAAAGGAGACAGCTGCCTTGTAAATGGTGGAGCGCCAGGTGTCACGGACCACAGCGAGTTAAGACCACTGACGGTGGTTGATTTGGCAGGCACTAAGTGACTTCTTGAGACCGTCTTTGTATCTCTTCTTTGGTGCGTCTCTGTCTCTGTGTCCAGTGGCGAGCTCGCCGAACAGGGTGATCTTGGGTAGGCGATGATCCTCCATCCTGGAGACGTGCCCCGCCCAGCGGAGCTGTGTGCGCAGCAGCAAAGCCTCGATGCTCACAATTTCTGCCTGTTCAAGGACCTCGACGTTTGTGACATAGTCACTCCAGTGAATGCCAAGGATTGTACGCAGGCAGCGCTGGTGGAAGCATTCAAGGAGTCGTAGTTGGCTGCGGTAGAGGGCCCAGGACTGGGAACCATACAGCAGGGTTGTGAGGACGACAGCCCTGTATACGCTAATCCTGGTGCCTGTTTTCAGCTGTTGATTGTGCCACACCCGCTTATATAGACGCCCGAAAGCACTGTTCGCTTTTGCCAGCCTACTGTCCAGCTCCTTGTCCAGCTTGGCGTCTGATGTGATGATGCAGCCAAGGTAGATAAACTGGTGCACTGACTTCAGTTTAGAATCGCCGATTGTGATGTGGGGAGGGCATTGCTCTACCTTGGGTGCCGGCTGATGGAGGACCTCTGTCTTTTTCAGACTGACCTCGAGTCCAAAGAGCTGGGCAGCGTCTGCGAAGCAGGATGTGATATGCTGCAGGGCTCTTTCTGTGTGTGCAAAGAGGGCAGCGTCATCAGCAAAGAGCAGCTCACGAATCAGTTGGTGTTCGGTTTTGGTGTGGGCCTGCAGTCGTCTGAGATTGAACAGACTGCCATCGAGACGATACCTGATGTACACTGCATCGTCATCGTCGAGGTCCACTGTGGCCTGCTTCAACATCATGCTAAAAAAGATTGTGAAGAGGGTCGGTGCCAGCACACAGTCCTGCTTCACACCATTGAGAATGGGGAATGGTTCTGAGAGGTCATTGTTGAGTCTGACCTGGCCTTGCTGGTCCTCGTGCAGCTGGACGATCATGCTGAGGAACTTTGGGGGACAGCCAAGTCACTCCAGGATCTGCCACATGCCTTGCCTGCTCACAGTGTCGAACGCTTTTGTTAGGTCGACAAACGTTACATACAACCCTTTGTTCTGCTCGCAGCACTTCTCCTGAAGCTGTCTCAGCACAAAGATTATATCGGTGGTGCTCCTGTTGGCTCTGAAGCCACACTGGCCCTCTGGGAGGTGGTCTTCTACGATGGCAGGTACCAGCCGATTCAGGAGCAGCCTTGCAAGAATTTTCCCAGCAATGGACAGCAGGGGAAGGTTAAATGACACAACATCAACAACACTTTAAGTTAAGTAAATTACAAGTACTTAATAGGTAACCTATAAGTTACCTACAACTGAAAAATAACTTTGTACTTCTTATAAGTGACTTGAACTAAGTTCTTATAAGTTCTTGTCTCAAGTCATCAGGTTACTTGGACAAATTTGTCAAGTTACTTGGACAACAAAATAACTTTTTTTCTCAGTAATAATCTGGAGGTGGAGCGGATGGGGTTAATTGGTTAGGTGTGACATCTCTCTGTGAATTGTATGCCAGAAATAAAGAAAAACGTATCTTTACTTGCTTAGAAGACCTTGTACTTTTCCCATGGTCTCTTTTATTCCTATCTTTTTACCTTATTTTAAAAAGGATGCCTTCAGTTCTTCAACATTCATGGGTTCACTACACATCTTATTTTGAATTTCAGACTTCTGCCAATTGTAATCGTCCAAATCATTCTGCACTCTGTTAAACTCATCATCATCGATATTATTGTCCTCTAAAGCTTTATTGATAATAAGTTTTATACTACTCAGCTTTGCTCCAGCAAGAGTACTTAATGCTTCACGCTTTTGCAACTTCTATTGAAATCTTTTGTTAAGGGCTTCCAAACCAAAGCATGTCAGGTATGTGACAACACTTACACCTTCAAGTGCAATCCCAATGACACTTCCCACTCCCGTTGCAAACAGAGCAAAACCACCAGCTGAACAACCAGCAGAAACATCATCGACAGCATGCCTTTACCATAGCTGACACTTAGTTTGCTTTGAGCTGCCAGAGAGATAAGGTGCCGTGAGGTCAAATTCCACTCTTGCATGATCATTCTATTTATATCACACTTGCTACTGCGTGATACACGGAGTGACTGGCGCTCTGCCGCTATAACAATTACCTACAGGTTTGTATTCATAACACATCCCTGCCTAAAGTGACTGTTGTGAAAGCAACATCGTTCAAAAATTGAAATTCTCACCTAAACACTGATACCAAACATGACAACATTATGACTTACACTTGTGTACTAGGTTATGGTGAAATTAAAGAGAAGAAGAATTTGTTGATGTACAATGTACGTGTTTGTTATGAAACTGACAAAGTTCCTACAGCCATAACACAATGATGCCACTTTTCCCAATGAAACACACCTGCATGCATAAGAGTCAGCATGCCTACAGTATATATATATCTCTTACTGGAGTTCCCTATGCGCTGGGGAACGGAAGCAGGAGGGTGATTAATGAGGTCATGGACAGGTGTCGACAGACAAATTCCAGACACCTGTCTTAGTGTACACTCCCGGAATTGGGAAAAGTGAGGGCTTAGTTACACGGATACTATTGAGGAGGTAGTCACGTTTCTTTCTTGGGGAAATAGTGTAACACTAACAGTGAACCTTGTAAATGTACTTTTGATTTAACTTTTGATCATGATGGATTCTGATGAAACGCATAAGTCTGTGTACACACAGGTGTGTTCCATGCACCGCGATTAAATGCATTGTGCACAATATGTGGCGGGAGATCACAAAAGAAATACAGTGATAAAAAGTCATTTCTTTGCATCAGTTATGAACACTTAATCCACAAGTGTTATGGAATTAAAATCCAAGAAGACAAAGACCCGATGCACTCCAAAACAATGTGTTGTATTGCTATACTGGGATGAAACAGATAGACTCTGAAACACGTGTGTCCACGGAGACAACGCAAAATGCGGCTTTTGATATTGCCTCATCACAACACATTTGGTCCATGTTCGATCCAAATAGGAGTGTTGAAGAATGTGTCGCTTGTGTTCACTTCATGCAGCTAGGTAAAGGAGAGTGATCAGCGAAGGGTTCGCATGGGAAGAAACGATCGTTTTAAGCCGAGGAATGTCACTGTGACACTCATAACACTGACACTAATAACAGCACTAATGAAGGTGATAGTGGTATAAAAGTTTTCATTCCGCTGACGTCTATTCCCCGTAAAATGCCATGCAAAGTCAATGCTTAAACGTCGCCGTTACAGAGAGTGTAGCAAAGCACCAGCAAAGCAGATGCATGAAATAGCCATTTCACCCATTGAAACGGGTCGATATAGCCACATCTCCACATATTAAACGACCCAGCCTTTGACCTGTCCATGAACTACAGATGCCATTGACAAAGGAGGAAGAAAAATATCAGACAGCACTAGCACTAAAACGCACAATGCTTAATGAATCAGCTGATGCCACAATTCCTTTGTAGTTCATGCACATACCCAAACCAAGAAAACCAACAGAGGCATCATCAACCGGAATACGAAGAAGGTCAAAGGTGATAGCCCGTGCTGGAGCAAATATGTCTGGTGGATCAGAATGGACAAAGCTGAACAAATAACTGACGAATTAAGATGCAAATGAAAGGGAAAAATGACTGCAATATTAGACAGTCCAGGCCATAGGCAATCTGTGTATATATCTAGAAAACAGGGTATTGCTCTGAGAACCAACCTAGGATTAAGCTGGTCCAAGTACAGAACATACAAACGCTTCATGAGAAGTATTGGTGTGAAACTTGAAAGTGATAGAAAGGAAAGGCAGACCCAGAAGAAAGCGCTCTGTGGCAGAGTGACCATTGAACAAAAGAATCTGACTCTTGAAAAGAAAATCACAAACAAGAAAGCAAGCCAGAAAACACATGTCACATACATAGAGGATCTCACACATTTTGTTCCTGAACTGCTTGACAAGTATGAAGCTGCAAATCTTCTGGAATGGCATGAAGAAATACCAAATGATGAAATTTGGATAAAACTAGGAGGTGATCATGGCGGTAACAGTCATTAAACAATGCTTTAAGTTGCCAATCTCAATTGAAGCATTGTTTAATAACTGTTATGGCCAAACCCTAACTCTAAACACAAACGTTTTTGGTCTTTATGGCTAACTGTAAAGACAGTCATGAAAATCTTCAAACAATTTTGCAGCCGTTTAAAGAGCATGTGTCAGTTCTCCAGATCCTGAAATGGAAAGGAAAACAGATACGTGTATTTATATTTGGAGATTATGATTTTCTCATCAAACTCTTTGGTCTCTCAGGAGCACAAAGGGTCCACCCTTTCAGTCTCTGGTGCACAGCTTCGAAAAGTCAGCTACAAAGAGCTCCACATGCGCGAGTACAAGTGAAACAGAGAACTCTTAACAACATCAAGAGGGATTACAGGCAATACATTCGTGCAGGAGGAGACAAAAAGAAAACCAAATGTTACAACAATGTTGTGCATGATCCAATCTTTGATGTTGAGATTTCGCTAACTGCATCACCATATCTCCATCTTCTGCTAGGTATAGTAAAAAAAAAAAAAAAAAAAAAGTCATTCCCTTCTAGAGCATGAATGCCACGAACTTGGAAACACACCTTTTGAAAAGTACATTTCATAAGTAAGAGTCATCAAAGAACTGAAAAAAAAGAAAACAGCTAACCAAGGGTATTGCTGTGTTCAGCGACAAGAGACAGAATGTAAATGCGAAGCATTTTGATGAACGATGTGAGCAGAAGATGCAGCGGGTAGGAGAATTCGAGGACAAAATAGAAACTCTGAGAGAAGAGACAATTTTTACCATTTCTTTGCGGGCCTGTCACTTCTGCCCTTGATGAAGCACTAAAGAGGAATAAGATATGCATGCAAGCACTGCCACTGTTACTTGAAGTATGATGTGTTTACTGATGTTGGTGACAGTGTTACCAGCAATACCATGAAGCTGACAGATGATCCTAAACTTCATGCAGCAGCGCATGACATATCCTTACAGTTCAGAATTCTGAATAACCTGTACTCACAAGTCCATGCTACTATTTCTCACAACCGGTGAAGAGCAGGAATGAATCAATGCAATACATCAATGACAATATTGCAAACTACATGCGTTTTTTTCAAAGTACTTTCCCAGCATCATTCTGAAACAACATATCTTGGAATGTCACTGCGTGGAATTTATGACTAAGTGGGGATTCGGTTTGGTGCTTCATGAAGAGCAGGGAGGCGAAGAGAGTCACGCTACCATTAACATTCTAAAGAGCAAAACATTTGGCTTGCAAACAGAGGATGAAAAACTCAAATTACTCATGACCGAGCACATGACACTCGTGTCACCCGTCCTCCACTCCGTCATTTTTCCAGTAGTAAAACAGAAACAAATTCTCATATAGCGCGGTTTAGCCGGCGTCGGTCTTGTGTATCTGTGAACAGTAACTATTGTTCTTATGTCTAGTGTGTCAGCAAATGAAGGGGCGGATCCAGGGGGTCCTAACGGAGGGGGCCCAAATTCGCCGCTGACTAACAACTCCCCTCCCTCCCATTGCTGACACCCCCCCTCTCTCCCGTCGCCGACACCCCCCCCCCCCTCTCCCTTTCCGGTACGTCAGATTTACAGACCTTGACACACATACACAGACACACAGAGTACACACACACACACACACACACACACACACACACACACACACACACACACACACACACACAGAGTACACACACACACACACACACAAACGCGCGCATGCACATGCACAACACACCACGATGGACGTCATTCAAACACTTTACTTTTATAAAATAAGTCATTAAACTGTACTGAAGCTAAACACACACACAAACACACACACACACACACACACACACATACACACACTATAGTTTTACAAACATAAAAGTTTTTTAAATGCAAAAATGGACGAAATAGCAGAAAGAGACTACAACACTAAAACACCTATCCATCTTGACAAAATTGTAAAGAAACAATGGCCAGGGTCTGCTAAATGGCACACAGCTCTTTTTTTCTTTTGATGTTTTATTTCTTCGGATAAAGCGATCGTCGATACCTATGAGCCTATTCATTGCAGTAATAAGGTTACAATGTGATTGTCAAGCCAGAGAAGATTCACGTTAGCATCAAAAGGTTAAACTAACTTCAAGCAGAACTGACATAAAGACATAAGACTGTTGTGAAAGGCATCCATTACTTTAGTCTCGCCGCGGACAAAGACGGCCAGTGAAGTTCAATGATCCATAACCAGACCCCTCTGTATCAGCAGTCAGGGACAATTATTCGACTAACAGGTGACACCAGATTGTCTACCCGCAGCCATGAAGCCAAAACCTCTCGCTTTTTAATTGGACAATTGCCTCAGCCGGGATAGCTACAACCTTTTTGCCATCACGATTATCAATACCATTGGTTAACAACAATGGTTTGCTTGTATCAAGATTTGTTAAGGTAATAAACATTTTTATTATCACATAAAAAAGCACAATGGAATTTAAATCACAAACAAGCGTTAGTATAAAACCGTTTCAATTTAATGTGGATGCCAAGTACAATGTCGAACCTACTTATGACCAGAAATTAATTCAGCTAAATCAGCTTGACATAGCTGTGTCAGAATAAGATTCTTTTCAAGTAAAAGTTCCAGATCCTTTTAACATTACATAAACCCGCCAATTACAGATTATTCGACTGCAAGAAAGAGGTCCTCAAGTCAACTACAGATGTTTTAAAACCAAATTAACTTTGCTATACTATGTTCAACCACTGGCTGTGGTGTTTCTTTTACAGAACACTTGAATCACGCAAACAAACTGATTAGGTCTCTGTATCGTTTTCAGACGTATACCAGCTTAGAAGACCGTCAGAACTACAGGTTTCACTAACAACTGAATCTAGTTTCAATCGGTTTAATAACCCCATGGATATGAAATGGTTTGAACGCATTTGTAATGAACTTAACATCAGCTCTAAGTATGACTTTACACAAAAGCTTGATGATCACCATGACATGGCAAC
This sequence comes from Semisulcospira habei, assembly GCA_036245525.1. NCBI lineage: Eukaryota > Metazoa > Mollusca > Gastropoda > Semisulcospiridae > Semisulcospira > Semisulcospira habei. The sequence continues at coordinate 204,821,583 of BTPG01000003.1, read as the reverse complement.
ATTGTATTACGCCCTCAGTCACAGACAATGCCCTCAAGATTACTACTACCTGGGTTACACTTCATTCACACAAAAAACTGAAATCTGGTTACACTCAATAGAACAAAGAGAGTATAATGCCTGGACCACATTTATCTTAGACAGAGTGACGGGTTTACTCAAGCAGGAGTTGAACACATTAATGCGTCTATTAGAACGTATGTGTGGTGTATACTAGGAGCACAAGCTCAATCAACATTAAATATCTTAAACGGGTGTGGCAAATTTGAAGCACAAAAACAGTTTCTTGCAAACCTGGAAGATGCTATAAACTCAGTAGTGGATTTCCCATCAAGCATACAAAGCTATCAAGACGTTCTCAGATATGCCAGATCAAAATGTTGACTTTGTGTTTGGCATTGGGTTACACATGTTACCATCTGACTTTCAACTCCAAATGGGAACAATACAAAATTATAATAATGAAACAATTGTTGCAGGGCGTGATCAGAAATTGGGACTCAATCAGTCAGTAAACTTGGGTCCAACAACCACACACTTACAACCACCGCTTGCGCTAATAACACCAGTTACATCAGTTACACCAATGGTATAGTTATGTCTTCACCATTAACAAGGTAGTATTCTTTAATAGTGTCATCTACATTTGAAAATGTATGCTGTGCGTGACCTTCCAGTCTGAGTTTTTCATTGATAAAATCAAGTCTTTCTATCGAATATTACAAAGTAAAGTAGGTAAAAGCACTCTCAGGGGAGAGAAGTGTGCATGATCCACCAGTGATCATAGATCTACTTTGGCCAAAGCAAAAAAAAAAAAAAAAAAGATAGAAAAGAGGGGGTGCGCTAAGGAAGTGACTGGAAGCAATGCATATGGAAGCCCTTTGAAAGGGGGCATATTACATATCCCACTGTTCCAGCCCCTTGGTGCATGGAAATTTATATATTTAGCCCGTGTGGAGAGCTGTTTTGGTCTTGGTGACCTCTTCAGGACACCATTGGCAATACTAGAGGAAGGCAGGAACTTTTGCCTACCTGCAATGACAGCCACATTTTACTGTGGTGTCTGCAGGGGCATACATTCCGTGCCTCCACCTAGAGCTAAATTTCCATGCACCCTAAGAGAGAACCTACTAAAAGGGGGGAAGGGGTTGCAGTCGATATTGTAGTAATAAATGAAAAGAAAACGGGAGACTGCCAGTATATTTTAGGAAGATTACAAAGTAAAGTAGGTAAAAGCACTGTCAGGGGAGAGAAGTGTGCATGATCGACCAGTGATCATAGATCTACTTTGACCAAAGCACCAAAAAAGATAGGAAAGAGGGGGTGTGCTAAGAAAGTGTGCTTTGGCCAAGGTAGATCTATGATCACTAGTCGATCATGCACACTTCTCTCCCTTGAGAGTGCTTTTACCTACTTTATTTTGTAATCTTCCTAAAATATTAGCACTGGCAGTCTCCCCTTTTCTTTTCAAGTCTTTCTATTCTTTTTTTTTTCTCGTATTCCTGTATCGCCTGTGCTAGTTTTTCTGCTGCTTTATTGTGACGTCTCATTTTTTCGGCACTCTCTTCCCTACTAACTTTTGAAAAAAGGTAATTTGATCCACTAAAAGCAAGTGCATTGATCACAGCACCACCAATGATAACAGCCAATGATGCCATATTTTTATTTACATATTTAAAAATTACATTTTTTGGAATAATTCCCTGCTTGACAAGAAAGTCTTTTGTACTATTTGATGCTGTGACAACCACAACTAGCTGAGCACTGTCCTCGAAATCAAGCTTGCCTAGGTCTGCAGAATGCATTTTAAGAAAACTTCGCCCTAGCATAGTGTATGTGACCGCTAGTCCACTTAAAATGGCAGAGTGATAGATGAGGTTCATTAGGTTCTTTGTTTGCTCATTTTTTTCTTTTTTTTTCTTATGCAGCAAAAATTAAAATAACAAATGTATTCACTGCCTGAAAAATGGATCAAAAGCTTTTGTTACTGCTGATAATGTGCAGACTTCTTGCTTGAACACTGTTCAAGTTTGTGGCTTGTATTTTTTCCATAACTTGTAACCTACGTAACCAAATCCTACAACAAATCCGCCGATACAATATTTTGTTATTAAGGTTTAGGCTGTTGTGTGGCAGGCTCAGTTGTTAGTCTCTCACTTTTTTGTGGCGGTGGTGGTGGTTCAGTTACTTGAGCCTTTTCCTGCAGTTGTAAATTTTTTTTTTTTTTTTTTTTTTTTCTTCCACTCGGCTAATTTCTTTCTTGTTTCAATTCTCCTGGTACTCTTGGGTTTGGTTAAATTTGAATTTGAGTCAAGATCGGTTGTGAGGTTGGTTGTACATGGTTGTACATTGCTTAACGTGCCGACAGCAACAAGACTTTCTCAGGACGTGCCTGCACTGCTTGTGAAAAAGAAAAAAAAACTAAACAGAATATTGAATGTATGTCGCCAGCCGGTCTAATGCACTAAAGAAACCTAAATAGACCATTTAGCAGCACACATCCAATACCAAGAGCTACAGGCAGTGCAGACAGTAGGGAGAGTTTAGAAAAGGAAAATACAGGTGAATGGACCAAGGGTAGACAGAAATGCCTCAGAATAGAGGGGAAAACCCACCCTGTGGGGCTGACCAGGGTGACCCTGGGAACTAAAAAGTAGTTAACCCCACCCAAGTCCCCCAGGGCAGACCCGGGTGAGGGCCTGTTGTGGGGGTGATCTGGTCCTCTATATCATGCTAATTTACCTCTCATGGCGGTGGTATAGCTGTTATCTACAGAGACTCTCTCGGACCCTATCTGACGTGCAAAGAAGTACCCAACGGAGAAAGAAACACGCCTAGAAAAGACGGGTACAACACAATTTATTAATATTTCGGGTAAATACCCTTTGTCAAAATAGACAAACAAACAAACATAGAGATTAGCCGCTACTTATCTTACTGGATTGATTATCTGACGTGCGTGTCGTCTTTTCAGTTTGAACATTCATCTTTTGAATTTGTCCAAGTGAAGCTCGGCCTCCCATGCAAACCCATCAGTTTATTTTGTTTATATCGCCCTCCACCAAATAGAAAGAATAAACTGACTGACAGTATGTTTATTGAACAGGTTCCAGACTTGTTGGACATGTGCAACTCATGCAAGGGCGATGTGCTCATACTGGGCGATCTCAACTTTGATTATGATCGTCCGGACCACACGTACACATCCACGCTTTTGGACGTTTTACACATGTTCAACATGTCTCAAGCTGTAAATGTGCCGACCCATAGGCATGGTCACATACTAGATTGGGTCATTTCCAGGTGCGACAGTGACATTCTGCGTTCAGCCCTGGTGACTGACGCTATTGCCTCTGACCATCTATGTGTTATTTCAGAACTGAACGTGTTAGCACCTCCCCCTCCTTCTGCTACAAGAACTGTACGTAACATCCGCGCCATTGATCGTTTATCCTTTACTGCAGATATTCAGAACTGTTTGTCAGCCGTTCATGATCTCGATGCGCAGCAGCTTCATGCCTGTCTTCAATCTGTCTTTGACCAGCATGCCCCGCCTACTCAGCGTACCGTATCTGGGAGAACACCTTCCCCATGGTAGAGTGCCATCGCAAATGAACTGCGCTCTGCAAAACAGTGTCGTCGCCAGACTAAGAGGCAGTGGAGCAAAACTTGTCTTACTGTACATAAGCAACTGTTCTGCTCTGCAAAGAATTTTGTTACAAAACTTGTTTGCAGTGCAAAAACCTCATTTGTCTCCCTTAAAATTCCTGCTTGCAACACCAGCAAAGAGGTGTATACCATAACTAACCGCCTGTTGGGTAAGAGTAAGTCCCCGCCACCCCCAAGTGTTCACCCAGTCTCAGAGCTGTCCGGTCTTTTCTCAGACGTTTTCTTGAGTAAAGTGCAGTTAATTCGTGATGGTATTGATGCGCAACCATGCCAGGTTGACCATTCGTATGCTGACATGTGTTTTGAGGGTCAGATATTCTCAAAATCTGAACCTGTGACTGACAAAGAGGTGTGTGTGATTGTGAAGAAAACTGCCCCCAAGTCTTGTGAAGTAGATCCCATGCCCACTTCCCTCCTGTATGACTGTATAGATGTCATTCTTCCCCACATCACCCATGTCATCAATCATTCACTTTAAACAGGTTCTTTTCCCACCTTGTACAAAAATGCAGTTGTCAAGCCGCTTTTGAAAAAAAAAATCTTTAGATCAGAATGACTTTAAGAATTACAGACCCGTGTCAAATCTTCCATTTATATCAAAGGTCATTGAGAAAGTTGTGCTCTCTCAGACCCAGAAGCATCTCACCGTCAACAATCTCTTAAATCCCCTACAATCAGCCTACCGCGTGAGTCACAGCATGGAAACAGCTTTACTGAAAATCATGAATGTCTTGTTGCTTGCACTGGATGATGGTCAGGTTTCTGTTTTAGCTTTGCTGGATCTGTCTAGCGCATTTGATACGATTGACCATAGCACCCTGTTCTGTCGCCTTGAATGTGTCTTTGGTATCCAGGGACAGGTTTTTGATTGGTTCAAGTCATATTTGTCTAACCTGTCACAGACTGTTTCTGTCTGTGATCATCTTTCAGTTGCAGCACCTCTGTGTTTTGGAGTACCCCAAGTGTCAGTCCTTGGGCCTGTGCTCTTTATTATGTATATGCAGCCCTTGTCGGGTGTCATAGCTGCACGCCCAATTTATCAACACGCGTACTCTGATGACACGCAGTTGTATAAATCAGGCCATGTTGAGCAGGTCAATGCCATCATCCAGTGTGTGCAACAGTAAGTTTCTGATGTTAGAATATGGATGATAGCCAACAAATTAAAATTGAATGAAGATGAAACAGAAGCCGCACTAGTTTCTTCTATCAGAATATCTTCCTCCTTACCGAAGTCCATAACAATCCTAGACACTGAAGTTAGCTTTTCTGCTCAGGTGAGAAATCTTGGCGTCACCATTGATTGCAGTCTCTCACTAAAACAACACGTTTTGAATACCTGTAGATCTGCATTATTGAACTGCATCGCATTAGCTCCATCAGGCATCTTCTCACACCAGAAGCCACTAAAACGTTGGTCTGCTCCTTTGTCTTGTCCCGACTCGATTACAGCAATGCACTCCTGTGTCGCTGTCCTCAGTACCTTCTGGATCGGCTCCAGAGGGTGCAGAACTCAGCAGCACGGCTTGTTGTCAAGGCAAAGAAGTCAGACCACATCACACCCATCCTGCGTTCACTTCATTGGTTGCCTATCACATCCAGAGTACAATACAAAGTTCTGTCCATCTGTCATACCTGTCTGTCTACTTCTACTGGCCCTGTCTATCTTTCTGAGCTTCTTCGTGTGTACACACCTTCAAGACAGCTCCGTTCCTCAGCAGACATTAAACTATTACGCTTTCCGACTGTGAGAACTAAGTCTTTTGGCGAGAGGTCTATCTCATACCAAGGACCATTTCTTTGGAATAAACTCCCACAGTCCCTCACATATGTTGAACCAGCCAAAAGTTTCCGGCAGTCTTTAAAGACACATCTATTCCTTTAAACGTGCATTCACCGTTATAATTATTTTATTTTTGTTTTTGGTGTTGCTGTCAGTGAGAGCTGCCTAATGTATCTGTTATTAGTTTATGGTACACGTATATCTTTGGTGTGTGTGAGCATTTCTTGTTGGTGTGCCGCCGTGAGATGGCCTTAGTCGCCTGCTCGGCGTTAAACCCAAATAACTAACTAATTGTTGGTGTATTTACTCTGCTGTTTATTTTCCTTGTATATCTTGTTGCGTGAGTGTGTATGTTAGGGCATATAATATATGTGCTGTAGGATGCAAGGTGTGTGTATGTTAGTATGTCATTTGTACGGTGCCTAGAGCTTTTCTATCGAAAGTATAGGCGCCTTAAAAATATACATTATTATTATTATTATTATTGAACTTGAAACAATAGGGTTGCTTCTAATCATGTGAGAGGCTGACAGTGTCCACCGGTAAGAAGTGGCTAACTGCTTTTGTGTACACACACACACACGAGAGATCGACTTAAGTCACAAGTCATTAGTGAACCAATGCGATTTCATATTTAGTGTGAAGCTTAATTACCTCCTCAGCGGTGAGTGATTCAATTTCTTCTGTTGTATACTGTTTTGCAAGAGATATTTTCGATTTGTCAGAAACAACTGCTGTGAGAAGAGGTTCTTTTTTCAAATTTAAGTCTTTGCTTCCTGAATCATTTTATAATGGGGGTTGTAGAGTGTTCATGGAGAAGTAGTACCTTTGACTTTTCAGCCAGCAGCGCCTCTTGGGGCAGGCGGGAGCACTGGTCTTCACATGGCACTCAACTCTCACAGCTGGCTCCAGGTCCTTTACCTAGCCACACCCCGGTAACCGCTTCTGCTGGCGGGCGAAACGTTGTGAGGGGCTGACGCGTCTCTCAGTCATTTGAAATACTTGGAGAGGAGACGGGCGCCGCCAAGTTCGCCTAAGCCCATTGAAAGGACTGATGGACAAGCAACAGAATAATAATAACATGCCGGATCGGTCGGGGCCCGGATCACCAACGACCGCGCACCCCAGTGGAGGTCTCCAGGGTGGGGGCGACAAGTGTGTTACTGGAACCAAACCCACCATCAAGCTGCCCACGCAAGGAATAACTATCGGAACTTGGAACGTTCGCACACTCTACCAGTGCGGCAAAGTGAAGGAACTCACCCACGAGTTGAAGCGCTATCGCTGGGACATTGTAGGACTTGCAGAAGTTCGATGGACAGGCTTCGGAGAAACAACAACAGATGAAGGCCATAAAATCTGGTTCAGCGGAAAAGTAACCAAGCACGAACATGGCGTAGCTTTTATCGTAAGGAAAGAGGTGGCTGGAACTGTCATCAGCTGCACCCCCGTGTCAAGCAGACTAATCTCCATCCGCATCTCCGCCCGACCGCACAACATCACTATCATTCAAGTATACGCTCCAACAGCAGATCATGATGATGAAGAATTAGAAGAATTTTACGAACAACTGGACAACATCATCAAGAAAACACCTAAGAAAGACATTCTGACTGTCCTCGGTGACTGGAATGCAAAGATCGGCCCTGACGCCTACCAACAATGGGCAGGAACAGCTGGCAAGTTTGGCCTTGGAGAAACAAACGACAGAGGCCTGCGACTTTTAGAGTTCGCACAGAGTCACCGTCTCACCGTTGCTAATACCCTCCATCCACACAAGAAGTCAAGAACAGTGACATGGCAATCGCCAGGAGGCCTGGTCCATAACCAGATTGACTTCATCTTGCTGCCTCGACGATTCAAATCCAGCGTTAACAAAGCACAAACGAGGTCCTTTCCTGGCGCTGATATTGGCAGCGACCACAACCTCGTCCTTACTAGCCTCAAGTTGAAGCTGGCATTGAAACGAGATAGCAAGAGCCCTCGCATCAGATTCGACCTCCAGAAGCTAAAAGACCCGGAAGTAGAAGATCTCTTCCAAGCCCAGGTGGGAGGCAGATTTGCAGCCTTGGCTACTTTGGACTGTGACGTAGACACCCTTGCTGGAAATATAAAAGAGGTGTTACTTTCTACAGCAGAAGAAGTGCTGGGGAAGCAGAGGAAGCGCAAACAGCCCTGGGTCACCGATGACATCCTCGATCTCTGTGATGAGAGGAGAGCCTGGAAGAAAAAGAGAGGCCAAGACCTCACATCAGCAAACAAGTACAGACGTCAACAAGAAGATCAGGAAGAGGATGAAAGAAGCCAAAGAAGATTGGATTGAAGACCAGTGTTGTAGCGTGGAAGAGGGCATGGCAAACGGCAACAGCAAGAAGGCTTATGAAACGCTAAGGACCCTCACCAAGACTCAACAGCGAACAGCCACAGTCATCGAAGACAGCAGCGGCTAACTCCTTACGGAAAACACTGCTGTACTAAACAGATGGACTGAGTACTGCCGAGACTTGTATAACTACAAGGCTGAGCCAGACACCAGCATCATCCAAAACAACCAGGCTGGGGCCAGGAAGGCTGAAGACCTGCCAGTGTTAGCTGAAGAGGTGGAAGCAGCCGTACGCGGCCTGAAGGGAGGAAAGTCTCCAGGTGTAGACAACGTACCTGTTGAACTGTTGAAACATGGAGGAGAAGTAACAACGAAGGTCCTCACTACACTCTGTCAAAAGATCTGGGAGCAAAAGAAATGGCCAGTAGAATGGACACAGTCTCTAGTGATCCCGCTCCCCAAGAAAGGAAACCTGAAACAGTGCCAGAACTACAGAACTATCAGTCTGATAAGTCACCCTAGCAAAGTAATGCTTAGAATCATTCTCAACCGCCTCAAAACTTTCGCCGAGGAACTGCTGGCAGAAGAACAGGCTGGCTTCAGAGTTGGAAGAAGCACTGTAGAGCAGATTTTCAACTGCCGCGTCCTGATCGAGAAACATCTGCAGCATCAGCGCGAACTCTACCACAACTTCATTGATTTCAGGAAAGCATTTGATCGCGTCTGGCACGACGGACTCTGGCAAGTCATGAGATCGTTCAACATAGAGGAGGGACTGATCCAAATGATAGAAGCGCTTTACAAGAACGCCTGCAGCGCGGTTCTACTTAACAATCAGTCAGGCGAGTTCTTCAGGACGACGATCGGTGTCCGTCAAGGATGCCTGCTCTCTCCTGTCCTTTTCAACATATTCCTGGAGAAGATCATGCAGGAAACCCTCCACGACCACCATACTTCAATCTCTATTGGTGGCAGATCCCTGTGCAATCTTCGATTCGCAGACGACATTGACCTCATGGCAGGCAGCAATAGTGAGCTCCAAAACCTGACAGACAAACTTTCAAGTAGCGCAGGGTCTTATGGCATGGAGATCAGTACGGATAAAAGCAAAGTGATGATCAACACCACAAGCGACAGCAGCAGCAACATTCACATGAACGGCCAGAAGCTAGAAGAGGTCAATAGCTTCAAGTACTTGGGAGCCACCCTGTCCAAAGACGGTAGTTGCATAGCAGAGATCCGTATCAGGATAGGTACAGCAACATCCGCAATGGCCAGGCTGGACAGGATATGGCGAAGTAACTCCATCAGCTTCACCATCAAGTACAGGCTTTACAAGTCCCTCGTAGTGTCTATTCTGCTCTACGGCTGTGAGACTTGGACACTGCTTGCAGACTCAGAAAAGAAAATCCAGGCCTTTGAGAACAAGTGCCTGAGGAAGTTGCTCCGCATCTCGTACCGCGAGCACAAGACCAACGAATATGTACGGAGCATCGTCACTTCCCTGGTGGGCCCACATGAACCCCTTCTGGCAACCGTGAAACGGCGCAAGCTTGCTTGGTTTGGCCACGTGACCCGACACAACACCTTGTCCAAGACTATCCTCCAAGGCACTCTCGAAGGAAGTCGTCGGCGAGGTCATCAGAGAAAGAGTTGGGTCGCAAACATAAAAGAATGGACCGAACTCGAGATGCCAGACTTGCTTGCCACCGCCCAAAATAGAACTCAGTGGAGAGCACTGTCTATTGCTGCTGCCTTTCAGCCCCCCCCCCCCCACCCCCCCACCCCCCCAACGCCCAGTTCGGGCAAGGGACTGATGATGATGATGATGAATAAATCTAGAAAGTTACATAGACAGTAACTTGATACTTTTGCCCACGACCTGAGTGCCAGAAAATAATCTGTATAGGCCCAGTGACAACATGGGAGAGAATTTCAGATTACTTCCATTGTTCAGTATATAAACACTGACAACAAGGGAGATAATGTCAGATTACGTACCTTGTTCAGTATCACACTGACAGCATGGGCGAAAAATAGATTACTTCCCTTGTTCTTAATTCTGATCACCAATCTTAAGCATTATATCATTTATCTTATATTATTTTTAATTAAGTTTTACACAACAATTTAGGTAATACTATGTGAATGAAGATGATTTATAAATCTATGTAAAATTGCAAATACCATTTCAAGTCAGTCAGTTGATGGTAATAATAAATCAAACCTTGTTGAGTAAAAGCTTTCAAGTGGAGGGGGTTATATGTTATCCTCAGTATACTGAGGACTAGGCAATAGATTTCCCTGTCCCCCATAACCCGCTTGTCAGGAGGGCCGTCCATGATCACCTCGGTGCTGTGTACGTTAAACCCGAACTAACCAACCGAGGACTAGGAATTTACCCACGCTGCTTCGGCGCGCGTGTCAGTCTCGGCCTGCCGATGACCCCCGCGCGCTTGCTCAAACCAAAATAGAAACTGCTCTACGCTTGTACCATTTGTACATAGGTTTTAACCTCATTTTAACTCTGTGGTCCTGAGCTTTTAACTTCTATTAACCTTGCTAAAAGTAAAGTCTATTCTTACAAATTTTTAATGCAGATAGGACCGTTGTTCGTGGTAGCAACTAGCCAAAAATAACTTGGGCAGCGCGAGGCACTTCGCCCGCACTGCCGGCAAACCCAACCAAAAACTCTTCCAACTTGCCACCATCGTCTTTTCGGCCTCTCAAAGATCCCATCTCCCCCCACCCTCCCCCCCCCCCCCCCAACTGGCCTTGTCCGGCTCATAAATTATAAAACTAAAATCAGCTAACGTGCTAGTCTCTGATCAATTTATTGCTAGAGACATTAAATAGGACTAAACAACAAACAACAACATACTGAGGAAGAACTGAGTCCGAAATAGCTCAGGCGGTTAAACGTCGGAGCAGGAGAGCGAAGGGAATCGCCGGGTCGTGGGTCCGAATCCAGTCCCGGCCCCGGTAGCTGGACTCACAATCCAGGGGGAAAAACGGATTTGTTCAATAGCATGTCCGTTGAAAGGTCCTGGTAAATCAAAGTGGCACAGATGGAGTGCGCCTGAGTTGATCAGTGTTCAGGTCGTACTGCATAGGCAATAGATTTCCCTGTCCCCCATAACCCGCCCGTCATGGCCGTCCATGATCACCTCGGTGTTGTGGACGTTAAACCCGAACTAACCAACCAACCAACTGAGGAAGAGATCTCCCCTATCACTCTGGTGCCAGAGGGACAAAAAAAGGATATAACGAACTGAGGAAGAGAGCCTCACATCTAAACAGAACCATTTCTGTGTCATGGCCAACAAAGACTCTCTCTTGTCTTGACTTCGCGAACGAAGATTCTATAGGGGTTGCCCACGTTGTCTGCAGGCATGTTCGTGGCTGCGGAGGCCAATCCGGGACAGGCAGGTTCGACCGCAGTGGCTGCAGGGGAAGGTCTGGTCAGGGTTCTGAGTTTCGACAACTCTATTTTTTCTCCTGAGCCGCTTGTCCTTAAGACTAGCTCTGCGAGAGTCCTCAAAGGAGGCGGCTGCCTTGTAAATGGTCGAGCGCCAGGTGTCGCGTTCCGCAGCAAGCGAAGACCACTGGCGGTGGTCGATTTGGCAGGCACTAAGTGACTTCTTGAGACCGTCTTTGTATCTCTTCTTTGGTGCCCCTCTGTCTCGGTGTCCAGCCTGTTGTCCAGGCGACTGTCAAATGTATCGTCCATTTATTTGTCAGTATTATCTGCTACAGGGCAAGTTCTCAGTGTGCAGGTCTACATAAAGCTGATAGTGGTTCACTTGTGATTGCAGTGTATCTCATGCTATGTGTGCACTAGACATGTCTCTGCGTGCCTAAATATAGGCCATGGACTGACAGAGTTCAAACTGCGCCAACTCAGTGAGCAGTTCGACCGACTTAGCATGGTTCTGAACAGTTTAAAACGCCGGCTCTAGGGGTTTCAAATCAGAGAACGTTACATTTAGAACGTATTTGTAAACTCTGATTTAACAGTGTCTGTGAAAAATAAAATACTGCTGTGAATGCTAAAGCTTCCGTGACATAAAATATTACGCCAACTGTTCCGGACGGGGAATGCTGCGCCGGAGCTCACATTCGCACACTCACATCTCACACTCCGCACACACTTGATGCACCGTGCACGCATCGATTCATAAACATGCGCGATTACAATCAGGTTGTTATTGTAAAATACACGCGATCTGTCTCTCGCTATCAACAATTGAGAGTGAGGTTAAAATTCAAGATACATATTCAAGAAGAGCAGCATAATCAAAGTGAACAATGATTACATCATCAAAGTAAGTATTAAATAATCATAGCTCGATTCAAAGAAACCTATATTTTTAGTTGGTATACAAATGACTGGCGGCGGCACAGACCTAAAACTACATTACTCTCTACTGAGCTACACTACAAATTCTCGTAAAATGTGTACAAACATCCGAACGTGACTGTTCGAGACTAACGGACTGTCTTCGCTGCTATCAATTCTGAAACAGGCAACGATTTAATCTACCTGTATGAAACCGCCTGTAAATGTTTCGTATAGACCATCCAGAATCAAATAATTATGCAAATGTGCAAAGCGTATCTAGTTACTTCGTATCAGAAACTGCGGGGAGAAATCTTAAATGCACCACACAAGCGAAATCCGAAACCTTGTAAAACCACACTGAACTAACTACAGAATTCCAACTATACTACTAGTCTTACACGATGCACTAAGGCGCCGTATGCCCAGTTGGCCCTGACATGGACAGCCCCCTAGTGGCCCCCGCTGCGCTGGCCCGCGGCCGTGGGGAGGAGCCGGCAAGAAACACTTCAGTCTTTGACGATTCCGAGCGCTCTATTTTCTCATAATTCCAAAAGTTAAGCAATACCAGTCTTAGCATGAAATGACTACAGCAACAATAAGAGTAAAACTACCATAAAATAAAGAAACTAACACTAATCTAAGTCTAGGACACGCATGACGACGCTTGCACTGGCAAGTCAGTGCCAGACTGATGGGAAACCGAAAGTTTGGTGGAAGCGCTAACAAATTGTAAAGACAAGGGTAAACGTACAAAACTGCTGTTCTCTACAAGTTTTTCAAAACCCGTGCCGCGGGACGGGGAAAAAAGACTAAACCTCAGTTGTACACATTGAGAAATCTGAGAGGTCATGAGAGAGTTTACTATGTAACTTAAGTGTGTCATTTGCTCGAAATAGTTTAATTATTCTTCTTGGCTTGACTTCGCGAACGAAGATTTTATAGGAGTTGCCCACGACGTCTGCAGGCTTGTTCGTGGCTGCGGAGGCCAATCCGAGACAGGCAGGTTCGACCACAGTGGCTGCAGGGGAAGGTATGGCCAGGGTTCTGAGCTGCGGCATCTCTGTTTTTTCTCCTGAGCCGCTTGTCCTTAAGGCTAGCTCTGTGAGAGTCCTCAAAGGAGACAGCTGCCTTGTAAATGGTGGAGCGCCAGGTGTCACGGTCCGCAGCAAGCGAAGACCACTGGTGGTGGTCGATTTGGCAGGCACTAAGTGACTTCTTGAGACAGTCTTTGTATCTCTTCTTTGGTGCCCCTCTGTCACGGTGTCCAGTAGCAAGCTCGCCGAACAGGGTGATCTTTGGTAGGCGATGATCCTCCATCCTGGAGACATGCCCCGCCCAGCGGAGCTGTGTCCGCAGCAGCAAAGCCTCGATGCTCACAGTTTCAGGTTGTTCAAGGACCTCGACGTTGGTGACATAGTCACTCCAGTGAATGCCCAGGATGGTACGCAGGCAGCGCTGGTGGAAGCGTTCGAGGAGTCGTAGTTGGCTGCGGTAGAGGGCCCAGGACTCGGAACCATACAGCAGGGTGGTGAGAACCACAGCTCTGTACACGCTGATCTTGGTGCCTGTTTTCAGCTGTTGATTGTGCCACACCCGCTTGAAAAGTCGCCCGAAAGCGCTGTTCGCTTTTGCCAGCCTGCTGTCAAGCTCCTTGTCCAGCTTGGCGTCCGACGTGATAATGCAGCCAAGGTCAGTAAACTGGTGCACTGACTTTAGTTCAGACTCGCCAATGGTGATGTGAGGAGGGCGATACACTGTCTTGGGTGCCGGCTGATGGAGGACCTCTGTCTTTTTCAGACTGACCTCGAGTCCAAAGAGCTGGGCAGCATCTGCGAAGCAAGACGTGATGCGCTGCAGGGCTCTCTCTGTGTGTGCAACGAGGGCAGCATCATCAGCAAAAAGCAGCTCACGAATCAGTTGGTCTAGGGTTTTCGTGTGGGCCTGCAGTCGTCTGAGGTTGAACAGGCTGCCATCGAGACGATACCTGATGTACACTGCATCGTCATCATCGAGGTCCACTGTGGCCTGCTTCAACATCATGCTAAAAAAGATGGTGAAGAGGGTCGGTGCCAGCACGCAGCCCTGCTTTACGCCGTTGAGAATAGGGAATGGTTCCGAAAGGTCATTGTTGAGTCTGACTTGGCCTTGCTGGTCCTCGTGTAGCTGGACAATCATGTTGAGGAACTTTGGGGGACAGCCAAGTCGCTCCAGGATCTGCCACATGCCTTGCCTGCTCACAGTGTCGAACGCTTTTGTTAGGTCGACAAATGTTACGTACAGACCTTTGTTCTGCTCGCGGCACTTCTCCTGCAGCTGTCTCAGCACAAAGACCATATCGGTGGTGCTCCTGTTTGCTCTGAAGCCACACTGGCCCTCTGGGAGTTGGTCTTCAGCGATGGCAGGTACCAGCCGATTCAGGAGCAGCCTTGCAAGGATTTTCCCAGCAATGGACAGCAGGGTAATTCCCCGATAGTTGGAACAGTCAGACTTCTCGCCTTTGTTCTTGTACAGGGTGATAACGACTGCATCACGGAGATCTTTTGGTAGTGTTCCTTCCTCCCAGCAGCAGAGAAAGAGGTCATGGAGCTTGTTGTGCAGTGCTGTGCCTCCATGTTTCCAGATCTCTGGTGGTATTCCATCGATGCCTGCTGCTTTGCCACTCTTGAGCTGGTGGATGGCTGTGAGGGTCTCTTCAGCGGTGGGCGGTTCGTCCAACTCAACCTTTACTGGGAGGTGTGGGATTTGTAGGACGACTGCTTCTTAAACAGTGCGCTCAGCGCTGAAGAGGCTCTGAAAGTATTCCGACCAGCGGTTCAAGATGGAGGTATTATCTGTGAGGAGTGCCTGGCCATTCGCGCTTCGCAGGGGACTTTGTACCAGGTGCCTGGGGCCATACACTGCTTTCAGTGCTTCGTAGAAGCCCCTGTAGTCACCATTGTCAGCACAAAGCTGGGTCCTCTGTGCAAGTCTGGTCCACCACTCATTCTGGAGATCTCTGAGCTTGCGCTGGAGACTGCTGCAGACGAGGCGGAAGGCAGACTTCTTCACAGGGCAGGAAGGCTGGGCTAGGTGGGCCTGATGGGCGGCTCTTTTTTTTGCTAGGTGTTCCTGGATCTCTACATCGTTTTCGTCAAACCAGTCTTTGTTCTTCTTTCTGGCGAAACCCAAGACTTCTGCAGAGGATTTTGCAATAGCAGTTTTCAGTTGTTCCCAAAGTGTTTCAGGGGAGGAGTCTACTGGGTCCGCTGTGTCTTTGAGCCTGCGCTGTAAATCTGTCTGAAAGGCAGCTTTCACATCGTCACGCTGAAGGCTGGCAACATCAAGCTTTTTCTTGGGGGGGGCCCCCATTTCTTGGGTTTTGGCTTGAAGTGGAGCCTGAGTTTGCAGCGGACAAGGCGGTGGTCAGTGTGGCACTCTGCGCTGGGCATCACTCTGGTGAGGAGGACGTCACTGCGGTCCCTCTGACGCACTAGGACATAGTCGATAAGGTGCCAGTGTTTGGAGCGAGGATGCATCCAGGTGGTCTTTCGACTGTCCTTTTGCTGAAAAGTAGTGGTGATGACCAGTTGCTGCTCCGCACAGAACTCCAACAGTAGGCGGCCATTGTCATTGCAGTTCCCCACGCCATGCTTGCCGAGGACTCCTTTCCAGGCTTCAGAGTCCTGGCCCACTCTGGCGTTGAAGTCGCCAAGGATGATGACTTTGTCGTCTGCAGGGGTACTCCGTAGGAGGCTGCGCAGGTCAGTGTAAAACTTGTCCTTTTCAGCAGGCTCTGCCAGGAGGGTTGGGGAGTACACACTGAGAAGGGTGACGTGCTGCTGGTGTCTCAGTGGGAGGCGCATGGACATGATGCGGTCTGAGTGGCCCGTTGGTAGGTTTTCCAGCTTAGTCGCAATGGATGTCTTGACCATGAAACCCACGCCTGAAAGCCGTCTTTCTGATGCAGGCCTGCCTGACCAGTAGAGGGTGTACCCAGCACCAAGTTCTTGGAGGCTGCCTTCGTCCGGAAGGCGTACTTCGCTGAGCGCGGCGATGTCGATGTTTAACCTCCGCAATTCATGGGCAATGAGGGCAGAGCGACGTTCAGGGCGTCCGCTGTCTGCTTTGTCGTGCATGGTTCGGACGTTCCAACATGCTACGTTGAGTCCGGTCGTGGTCGTCATGAGAGTGGATCCGTTATTCTTTCTTGTTTTTTGACCGCAGGAGAAGATGCCCGTTGACCGCGGCTAGCCAACTGGGGTTGCGAGGGGACGAGCTTTGGTTAGGCCACCTTTTCTAGGCCCCTCTCCGTGTGGAGCAAGCAGTGCTGTCCCTAGAGAAGGCTGCTTGGTCGTTCAGGGTGTGCCGAGTGATGTTGTCATCCCCATGTCAACATCAGGCGACCATTATCCTGAACCGCCTGCATGCAGGTTTGAGACTGCGGCTTCCAGTGACATCTTTCACCTGCCGTTTCGCCCCTCGCCCGTCGCTACAGGACTTGGAATGGTCAGTGTCATGGTCCGTGGACGTTTCCTAAAGCCTGCGCGGTGGAGCTTTTTGGTGGAGTGCAGTGTGCGCAGTACTGGCCCCACCCTTTAAACCCTTGGTTCATCTGCCATGGCCTAGCAAGCTGGGACGATGGCATCGAGGTCCTCGGGTCGTAGGTTTTATATCAGACTGTCCTTGTCCTAGTCTCTGGCTCAAAAGCCTTCCCCGGAGACACGGGGGCTTTGATGTCAGGGGTTTCCTCCCTTAGCCTTTCCGCAGCCAAGCGGCCAGCCTGCAAGGCAGCAGGCGACTCGTGGAGGGCGGGGTCGTCTATGTCCCGTGCAGATGTGAACATCTGCCCACTGCCCACAATGGTAAGGCTGGTAAGGCCTATCTATGCATACCAATTTGAATGACCCCTCGGAGAGGTCGAGGTCAAAAAGGCTCAGGAAACAGGTCAGAAATATCCCTACTTTGACAAAATGATGCCTTTTTCTCAAACATATAACAACAGTCAAATATAACAACACTTTGTCAGAGGTCCCAACAACACTTTTCTATGGAAATTACTTTCAACATAACAAACTTTGGATACAACAATCAGAACATCTGGGTCCTCAGGCAATTTGTCATATTTGAAGTTAACCCCATATCATACTGAGGCTAAAAGCTTCAAATTTGTACACTGCCATATGCAAGCTACATTACAGTACTTACAGATAAGGATAAAGACCAATGGCTTTATTTCAAGGGTGGTGCCAGAATAGCTTGGCGCCTAGAGGCGCCAAGCTATTCTGGCACTACCCTTGAACAATTTTAGTCAAACTTATTTCACACACTGGTGTATTCAGAATGTTAAGGGTTAATGTATACCCGTCTTTTTTCACAACACTTTCCTAGAGCCATCAAGTTAACACCATTTCCTGCCTCCAGTTCTAGCGGCAAAAAATTTACGTAAGGGATAGCAAAAACATTCATCCGAAAACACCCTTGCTCACTTTGGACACTTCAGCATTCATGTTGCCCAGCTGCACCTGCTTGACGGCCAGCTCGATGCCGGTGTCCTGGTCATAACACTGGTACACCATGCCAAATGCGCCCGAACCCAGCAGGCGACCTTTCTTCCAGTTGGTCGGGGCCCGTGGGGATTTTGAAAACAGTGAAAATAGTTTAATTACACGTACATTATGGACTGTGCATGTATTACAAAAAGATGCAATACGGCGGTTCTTAATTGGACGAACTTACCCGTACATTTGTTCGCCAACTCTGACGATCTAGAGTTCGCGATCTCGGGCGAACCAAGTTAGTTCTTAATTAGACGATCCAAAGATACGGCAAACCTAGTTCAAAGTAGTTCACGAACCTCGGCAAACCATAGTTCGTTGTCGAAAAAGTTTGCTCAACATAGTGTTGAGCGAACCAAGGCGAATCTTTTCTCAGATTGATCGAAACTTTTTACACTTCTGCGTTGGAGAACGACGATAGTTACCGTTTCAACAACTATGGAGAACGGCGGCGACATTTCACTTTCCTATGAGGATTTGGAGCTTTTTATTGATGTATGGGAGGCACACCCTTGCTTGTGGGATGCCGCCTGCAAATAATACAAGAACAGGATTTCGCGGAACGCCGCCCTGCGTCAGATAGCCGACACATTCGACCGTGGGTGGTCTGTTGGTAAGTACATTATTCACTCAGTCGCAACGAATTTTGATGGGCACATGCTTGGGTTTTAATTTGAGTTTTCACGCAGACTGACGACAAACAGTCAAAACTGACAACCAAAACATTCATCTAGCTACTATCCTGTATTGACCATTTACGCATGTTATTCATTTATTTTAACTAACCATACTAATTACTATTACTATAGCATACTGTCCATACCATATGGCATCAAACTGATGAAACACTATTGCTATTTAAAGAATGACGTCTGGAAATTCCTTGATCATCGTCAGAACATGTGCGAAAAAGTAGCCATAAATCTTGTACCTCCAGACGTCAACAAAGAGGCAGACACGACGTCACCAAATCTTAAGACCTAAAATGGCGTATTCTCAAACAAGACGGTGTACGTAGTTCACAAACACATGCCTGATCATGAATGAAAACAAGCATACCTGTCTTACAGATTGTCGGAGCTATTTTTGTTAGTGTTTGAACTTTTAGGTTGTGGTGCATTTTATCGCAAAAGAAAACTAAAATGCAGATAAAACACACGAGTCAGTATGATTACATTCCCACATATAGATCCACGTGATCTCGGATTCCACGCTTGCTCGTAACCTTCTTACTTCCAGCACTAGTGGCATGAGGCAGCGAGATCAATCATAACAGCCTACAGGTTAGCTCTGATTAGCTTGCAACATTGCAAAGCACCGAGATTATAAAGCACAACTTCTTCACAACTTCTTGAGCTGTCATGGTCGATTCAACAGACGATTATTGGATGTATTCACCGTACACACTTGATGATCTATAGGGTTGCGCTTTCACACATATATAATCCAATGATACGGAAACTGCAGTGCATGGTTTATTCACTGACGGTTCACAGCACGGAGGAGAATTGAAATTTGATCAAAACAATTTTAAAATTGAAAAATAAAGCACACTAAAACTATTACGACTTATTGACTAATGGAAAAACGAGCTCATGCCACTCTGTTTTTGGGATTCCTAGCAGCGAAGCAGACTTCATGCATTCGAGTTTCTTTTACAAAACCTCCACCCGGGTCTGCCCTGGGGAACTTGGGTGGGGTTAACTACTTTTTAGTTCCCAGGGTAACCCTGGTTAGCCCCACAGTGTGGGTTTCTCCCTCTATTCTAAGGCATGTGTTTCCGTCTACCCTTGGTCCATTCACCTGTCATTTCCTTTTTTACACTGTCCCTAC
Organism: Semisulcospira habei; assembly: GCA_036245525.1. Classification (NCBI taxonomy): domain Eukaryota; kingdom Metazoa; phylum Mollusca; class Gastropoda; family Semisulcospiridae; genus Semisulcospira; species Semisulcospira habei. The sequence continues at coordinate 204,802,099 of BTPG01000003.1, read as the reverse complement.
TGTCTGCGCTGCACGTAGTTGTTGATATTGGATGTGTGTTGTAAAATGGTCTTAGGTTTATTTAGCGTATTGCTTAGACCGGCTGGCAACATACATTCAATATTCTGTTTTGTTTTGTGGGGTTTTTTTTTTTTTTTTTTTTTTTTTTTTTTTTTTTTTTTTTTTTTTTTTTTTTTTTTTTCCAGTAGCAGTGCAGGCACGTCCTGAGAAAGTCTTGTTGCGGTCGGGACGTTAAGCAATGTACGGTTACCAACATTCTTTTACAAAGCAGTATTCACATACAAACCACTGAATCACTTTGAAGTTTGAAAAAAAACGTGCCTTTATTTACAGTTCACTATAACACTGAACCACCATACTAAGAAGTTGCCCACTGACATAGAAACATCGAATCAGATCAGAAGCTGTAACACGCAATGTTTATGGATACTGACAAAACCCCAGCTTTACCGCGCTTGGGAAAATAGTTGACAATCCGGCATCTCATTGGAACTCTGTACGAATGCACATAATATAAAAAAAAACGTGAGACGCACATTTTCCTGAACGACTTAGATGGGAAGACCCAATAAAAACAAAATAGTATACTATCTTTGGACCCGCTGCTAAAGCAGTGGCGTCGGAAGATATTTGCCCGACGGCGCAGGGATAGGGGTGGAGTAGGATCCTCTAGGCATGGCTGTGGGATCCATCCACAGGGCGTGACTAAGGGCACAGGGGCACATCAGCTACCTAATCTGCCAAGAGGTGATCCCATCGTTTTGTGGGGTCGTACTTTCGCCGGAGTGGGCCTTGGGGCGGGGAGTTAGGGGGCGAAAATTTAGAAAAACTGAAAAAGATAACTGGCACAGAGCGTGGGAGTGTTTCACTTCTTAGTTTTAGACATTGTAGACAACAATTACGTCTATCATATGATGTGCATTAGAGTTGTGTTTGACTGTTAAAATAATATTAAATCTGGGTGTATTCCTGGATTCAAGTTTATCGATGGAAAAACAGGTTAGCCATCTTTGCCGCACTGCCTACCTGGAGCTCCGCAGAATAGGCATGATCAGATACTTTTTTTACAGAAAAGGCTACTGCCCAGCTCGTATGCTCTCGCATTCTGTCCCGTCTAGATTACTGTAATTCCCTCCTTGCTGGTATCTCATCTGATCAACTCACTCGCATTCAGCGTATCCAGAATAATGCAGCCCGGTTAGTCCTTCGCAAAAAACGTACTGATCATGTCACACCACTGCTAAAGCATCTCCACTGGCTACCTGTCAAACAGAGAATAGAGTACAAGCTGGCCACTTTGGCATACAAACACTATGACAATACGCTTCCTGCATATCTGTCTTCTTCCCTTGCCTCACACAATCCTAGTAGAAGTCTACGCTCAAGCTCACAAAAACTGCTTGTTCAGCCCAGAGTCAGCCTAAAAACTGCTGGTGCCCGTTCTTTCAGTTATCAGGCCCCTCACGTCTGGAACTCACTTCCACTGCATGTCCGTCTTTCCCCTACCCTGTTGACCTTCAAAACAAATTTGAAGACCCATCTTTTCCAGGTAGCATATCAAGATTAGCTTAGTCTGGATGTGCTGCCTGGAAATGTTGGTTGTTTCCCCATGTTGATAGGCTGTGTGTGTGTGTGTGTGTGTGTGTGTGTGTGTGTGTGTGTGTGTGTGTGTGTGTGTGTTTCGTGTTAGGAATGCGCCTACATGGTGCGAGCAGATGTTTATTTAAAGAGTGAGTGCGTTCTAATTTTTCTCCTTTTTAATATTTTTTTTTGTGCTGTAAAGCTCTCCGAACTTGCTGTTCGTGGGGAAGGGCGCTATATAAAAACTATGTATTATTATTATTATTATTATATTGTGCTGCAGTTATAACCTGTCCAAAGCAATTGCTTAGTTACCGTGTAGTTGACCCACACAATTTTCCTAGTTACCCAATTACATCCGGAGGCTGATTTGTGTGTGTGTGTGTGTGTGTGTGTGTGTGTGTGTGTGTGTGTGTGTGTGTGTGTGTGTGCTTATTGTCCTATTAAGGCTACTTTACAGATTAGGAGATAGATCAACAGCAAGACATGTATTCAGCATGCTAGTTCAAGGGTGGTTCAAGCCTCAAGCGCCAAGCTATTCTGGCACCACCTTGAACTATCAGTCAAAGGTATTTCAAGCAGTGGGTGTATCAGGATAAAAAGTGTTAAATATAATGACACCATTTTAACTTGAGGTAAAGTTTTAATGTGAAATGTTTGTTGTTTGTTTGTTTTCTGAGGATTTCAAGAGAAAACTTGAGAAATCATACTATCGAAGACTTAAGAAACAGAAGCAAGAATCATCCTCTACTGGTTCAACAGGCGGAAAGAGGAAGGACTGAGCCCATTTCAACCGAATACACTCTTTTTTGGGACGTGTTGAATACAATGGCAGCACTGTTACATGCAGTGACACTGGCACTCTCGAAGAGAGTATTTCTCCAACCCAATTGACAGTAAGTGCCATTTTTAAACTCTAGAGTTTTGCCACTGGACAGCACCAGGTCCCATTAAAAAAGTCTCTGAGTGCGTCTCTCGCTGCCATGCCTGAAGCATATTGGGCTTGGTCACCACCAGCGACCACCTGAAGCCCGAAGAGATTGGCATTGATATTGTTCCGCCATTCTCCCGGCACCATTTGGCGGTTTACATCCTGTTCGTAGTCAACTGCCCCAGGGCCACAGTAGCGGTGATCTCTTGCATCTCTAATGAAGTTCTGGAGAGCAAGAGTGGCGAGTACAAGCTTTTTCGCATGGGGTGCAAGCTTTATAGCAGACTGGTAGATGCCAAAACGACATGCCAAAATCCCAAAGGCATTTTCTACAATGCGCCTTGCTCTGCTCAAGCTGTAGTTAAACACTTTTTTTCTTGGCTGAGGCCTCTTTCCGGGTATGGCTTCATGAGCTTTGGGGAGAGTCCGAAGGCAGAGTCAGCCACAATGAGGCTGGGTATGGGGACATTTGTGTTTGGAGTTGACAGCGCTGGTGGGAAGTTGAGTCTGTCGTCTTCCAGGTCACGCTTCAGCTTAGATGCGTTCAAGATGGCAGCATCGCCAACCCTTTCCTGAGCACAAACCTCAAAATATTGAAATTTGTAGGTGGCATCCACAAGGGCAAACAATACTATACTGTGAAATCCACAGTAATTGTAATACAATGATAATAATAATAATAATAATAATAATACATAGTTCTTGTATAGCGCTGTTCTCCAGGAAAACACTGGACTCACTGCGCATGCACAACAGCACACCCTCTCTCTCAGACACACGCACGATTATACACTACTTTAAACCGCCCCATCTCTTCCCAACACCTTACATTCACTTCTCTAGGATCAGAATAAAAGGCAGTCAACAGTTAGCTAAAGATGAGCTAAGTGTTAAATGCCCGACAGAAAAGAAAAGTTTTTAAGTGAGCTTTGAACTGTGACAATGTGGGCAGATTCCGCATTTCAGTTGGCAGGGAGTTCCACACACTTGGGGCTAAAAAGGTGAAAAAACGCTCCCCGACAGTTTTCATGTTAAGCTTTGGGATTTTAAAAAGTTTTACACTAGAGGAACGGAGGGTGCGTGATGGCTGATAAACAGACAGCTTGGCAGAAAGGTACGGCGGGAGAGATCCGTCAAAATGCCGATAGGCGAAAATTGCAATTTTGTACTGGCAGCGCAATTTGACGGGCAACCAGTGCAGCTGCTTCAGTAGAGGCGTAACGTGGTCTCTCTTTCGTTTCTTCAAGATGAGACGCGCCGCATTGTTTTGAATCATCTGCAAGCGTAAAATCTGATCTGCCGGTAAACCTGCCAGTACAGAATTGCAATAATCGAGCCTGGACGTAATGAATGCATTTACAAGTCTTGACGCCGCACTTTCTGTGAGATACGGTCTGAGGGAAGAAATTCTGCGCAGCTCAAGGAAACCAGCTCGGCAGACGCTACTGATATGATCATGCACGATGCCTTGATCCACCACTGCGGACATTGTATGCGGACGTGCTTGCCGTCCAGAGTTCCGATGCACTGCGGGAAATTCCACTTGCGATGGAACTTGTTCTGGATCTCCTTCCACTGTACCTCAGTGCTTGGCGTCTGCACAACATTTAAGAAAAGCATAATACATCAGACATTTCATCATGTAATTGCCAAAAAGCTAATGCTGTTTTGTTTGGTTTTTCTTCAGATTGATATTGCATCTACATCATCAACCGTAGATGTAGATGAGTGCAGCCCCTACAGTGGTTGCAGTGCCGACATTCAACTGTCGACCGACAGGATCCAAGCCGCACAGCGAAAAACTGATGAGCAGAATCCTGAAGTGGCTAGATTTACATCACTACCCCCATCGAAAAAGCGAGTGCTCGGGAGCAAGACCCGTTCCAAACCACCAAAGGCCGACTTTGAAGACGCTGCACTAGGCTTCCTCTACCTCTGACAGAAGAGAGGAAAAGCCAAACACCAGGAGACCCGCAGCACAACTACGCTCCGACTTTGGCAGACCGATTAAACCAACTAAAAATTGTAAAACGGAGAACTATGGTTAAACACAAAATTGACAGCCTAATCCACGATGCCTTGATGGAAGGCATCAAAAGTGTGCATCAAAAGTGAGTCTATGTTCTGGCCAGTGGTCGTCCGTGGTAAACTTTAACGTTGGCATTTTCTCGGAGACTATACAAGCCACAGTCTTGAAACTTGGGCCAAGGATACCTCGTGGCAAGACCTGTCTAAACATACCAATTCGAGTGATTCTCACAAAGGTCACAGGTCAGAAAATAGGTAACAAAATAGCTATATTTGTACATAAATTATGTTTTCCTACATACTGTTCACAACTTCTACCCGAACTTGGTACATAATATACCTTTCTATGCATACTGTTTTGGTTGATTCAGATTTGGTTGGAAAGGTCAAGGGGTCACAAGAGCTCAGGAAGTAGGTCCAAAATAACCATATCTTAACAAAAGATGTTTTTTCTTCTCAATTATTCTTCACAACTTCAAACCCAAACTTGCTACAGAGATACCTGATGGTATGCATTACTAATTTGGATGGCCCTTCGGAAAAGTCAAGGGTCAGAAGAGCTCAGGAAATAGGTCCGAAATAGCCATATATTGACAAGAGATTTTTTTTAATTCTCAAATACTATTCACAATTTCAAACCCAAATTTGGTACAGACATACCTGATGGTAAGATCTAACTATGCATTCTCATTCGGCTGGCCCGTGGAAAGGTCAAGGATCACAAGAGGTCGGCAAATGTGTGTAGAATGCCAATATTTGATAAAATTGTAGGTATTATCAACATTTTTTTTATATACAATTTGGCACAAAAATAACTGATTATAAGACCTTCCTATGCATACTAATTTGGTGGACTAATTGCAAAGGTCAAGGTGACAGATAAGAAATGCTTTCATTTTGAGAAAACGTTGATTTTGCTGGTGCAGATGCCAACCCTTTCTTTATCGTCACAAAGGTCCCACATCTGTAAATCGGTCATACACTTGAGCCATAATGACTTTGCCTTTCTTGTTTACCATAACATGACTATGATACACAGGAACTATTGTAGGTATACTTTTCTAACTATTCCGTTTGTGTTCAGCATGCTTTTCTACTTTGTTTCCATCTGTTTTAGAGGGTGCACAGGCTTCTCATTTTGACATGCTTTGGGGGGGAGGGGCAAAGAAAATTTGGTTCTGGAAGAGCCCTTTTATAAATACGTGAACAGTTCTTTATCTTACCTTTAAATGTTTGTCCTTCAAAGCATTGACGATAGCAAGGCATGTTTCAGGGATGATGTATGCTAAAGTGGACACCAGTAGACGGAACAGGTTAAACAGCTTGTTGTAAGGTCCTCCTGTACACACAATCATAAAAAACACGTCTATGTAATTTAGAAATAGTACTGAGCTATCCAAAGAATATAATGTCATTATATCTTGCATCATGGTGACAGGAAACAGCAGAATGCCTGAGACATGATATATGTGTTCAATCTCTTCTTTTGGAGAAGTGATGCTTTTCTTTTTATTTATCACATCTCATAAATACACTGTGTGGGTGTGACTGCAGTTGTTACATGGAGGTAGATGTTAACCATATCACTCCTTAACCATATCACTTTGCTGTAAACTGCCCAGTTTCCTCACAAGTGGTTCTGCATAAAATAAGTTTGCACAGATTTTGTTTTGACAGAAAAATTAACATCTTCCAATTGAAACAGTGCGGGCAAACAACATTGTTCAACAAGGTCTTGGGGTTATCGGCCATGCATGTCTATACATCGCACCCAAACTGGTTCACACTGCTGCATTTTTGTTCTGTTGGCAAAAACGCTACGATAATCGTTGGTGTGTAAGACATGGGGATGCTAAGTTTACGGAGTATAAACACACATTACTCAGTTTGTTATGTGGTGGAGTTGTAGTCGAAGTATGATAAACACACTAGACACACACGCACGTAGAGTTCTTTTAAATAGACCTCATTCAGCTGCAATCCGTCAACCGTGGCTTAAGGATGTAGACAAAACTGGAGTAACAGTTCCAACAATATTTAATTCAGCGATGCGATATCCTCACAGTAATGCTCTTTCAAATGCACAAACTACTGAATACAAAGTCTCTTTTGCTATGTCCACACTACGACTCAAAGTTTCTCATACACAGCGTCTCTCGCAATAAACTGCGTATCTTTACAACTGACAAAGCAAGACAATGTACTAACGGGCTTTCCCAGCGCCCTCCTTATATACACTATCAAAATCTAGAATCTTCTACGGAAAACATGAACTCAACCAATCAGAACGGAACACGCAGCCGAAACTCATTAACATGAACTTTCCAGAAACAATATATCAGGCTACAAAAACACGGCTGCTCACTTCAGCTCTAAATTTTAGCATATAATAAAGACACATAAAAGTATGGTATCCCTATCTATGATAGCTCAAAAAAGTACGAGAACATTCACCAAACAAAATAAAAGCTGCTCACTACACGCGCACAGGAAAAGTAGCGAAAATGTAGCGATGTCAGATGTCAACTAACCGACGTGACACTTACGAGGCCACCAGACAGTGCGACCTGTCTACAACGTCCCGGACTAAACAAAACGAAATCGGCTCTACTCACGAACAAAAGAAAATCTTACTAAAAAGGCACGAAATCATAACCGTGATAGCTCAAATAAACATCGGGTCGTTACCTACGATCAACACATGTACGCTCTCACAGGAAAACACAACCACAATCGTAACACAGTTGGTGTCACAAAACCATAGTGGGTCAAAAAATGAAACTAAACATTATGCCCCCCCCCCCCCCACACACACACACAAAGACAAAGAAGAAAGGTTTGTTTGGCGTTTCATCAGTTAGCGAAATAGGGTAGATAGGCTTTTTTCCAGAGTTTTTATTTTTAATTGATAATACTTGCCATGTTTCTTCTGTGAATGTGCATAAATAAAACAGTCTATACTACCTTTCTGTTGTTTCACATATTTTTACTGTGTGTGTGTGTGTGTGTGTGTGTGTGTGTGTGTGTGTGTGTGTGTGTGTGTGTGTGTGTGTGTCTCCAGCTTCTGTGCAAGCAAAGCAAAAGTTTTTTTTACCTCAATTGAGGTCACACGATTGCCAACCGCCAAACTCACAAAGTCAATCAAGTTCGAAACTAATAATGACTTTTGTTGTGGACGCGTGCACAGCGCACTGCTTCAAGTTGTTTAAAATAAATCATAGATCATGAACACTCCCAATACAAAATAAGCATAATTTACATGTAGTGTACAAGTTTACACAGATACTGAAAATTGAAATACCTTCAGCCAAATAACGAAGCGTCACAGCCAGTCGTTCTTCAGGGGCAAAAGAGTCCTTGAAGTTGGTGTCTTCTTTGGCTAAAGCAGGTCCAACGGTGTGCAGGAGTTCATCAAACGTGTCACCATTCGTCCGCAAAAACTTGTGCAGGTACTTGGAATCCTAATAAACATTAATTTGCCTAATAATCTTTGGCATTTTCTTGTCATAGAATACTTCTAGTAACAACTGGAAATTTATTTCACCATTTTTATTACAACAAGAAAGGCAGAGCCATTATGGCTAACGTGTACGATCGATTTACATATGCGTGGCCTTTGTGACAATAAGTAAAGAGCTGGCTTCGGCACCAGCAAAATCCATGTTTTCTCACCATGTAAGTATTGTTTACATCGATCACACACCTGTCACATCCCCCCCCCCTTTCCCACACCCCCGCCACCCCCCCTCCCCCATCCCCGACCCTTGACCACTAAATTAGTATGCACTGGAAAGGTCTTATCATCAGCAACTTTTGTAGCACATTTGAATGAATAATTTATAAAAATATTGATAATAAGTACAATTTTATCAAAATTTGCCATTTTACAAACATTTATTAGCCTCTTGTGACCCTTGACCTTTCCGAGGGTCATCGTATTTGTATGCATAGATAGTTCTTAACTACAGGTGTACCAAATTTGGATTTTAAGTTGTGAGTACTATTTGAGAAAATAACGTCTTGTGTCAAAATATGGCTCTTGTGACCTTTGACCTTTCCGAGGGATCAACCACACTAGTATGCATAGCAATGTTTTACCATCAGGTATCTTTGTACCATGTTTGGGTTTGAAGTTGTGAATAGTATTTGAGAAAAAATAACGTATGTCAAGATATAGTTATCTTTCACGTATTTCCTGATTTCCAATGACCTTTGACCTTTGTGAGAGGTCACTGCAATTGGTAAGTTTAGAAAGGTTTGCCACAAAGTATCCTTGGGCCAAGTTTGAGGACTGTGGTTTGAATAGTCTCCGAGGAAATGCCAACGTTAAAGTTTACCACGGACGACGGCGGACGGACGTCGGACGACTACTGGCCACGAACATAGACTCAATTTTGCTTTGTACGTGAGCCAAAAATGACACGAGAGATAATGGACTAAATTTTAAATACAATACAAAGTTCATCACTTACTGGTTCAACTTCAAGTAAATTAGAATTCCTATCCCATTCTAAACTCCAAGAGGGAATGTTTATATCATATTATTATATTATATTATATATATATATATTATATTATATTATATTATATTATATTATATTATATTATATTATATTATATTATATTATATTATATTATTATACTGACAGGTCAGATTACAGCTGAGGATGACAGACACTATCGACAGGAGATCGATGACTGTGTAAAGTGGTGCGATAGAAACTATCTTCAATTACATGCTGGCAAGACAAAAGAGATGGTCATAGATTTCAGGATAAACAAACATCATCCCGATCCTTTTGTCATCATGGGAACAGAAGTTGAGCGTGTAGAGTCCTACAAGTATTTAGGTGTTCTTTTTGACAACGCGCTCAACTGGAAAAAAAAAACACAGATGCTATTGTGAAAAAAAACCGCATACCCGTCTTTACTGTTTGAGAAAGCTCAGATCATTTAATGTAAGCACTCAGCTTTTACAGATGTTTTACTGCTCCAGTATTGTTAGCGTTCTAACTTTTGGACTGACGTGCTGGGGTAGAAATTTATGTAAAAGAGATCAAGATCGTCTTAACAAAGTAATCAGGAAAGGGGGCGGGAAGATTGGTAGGGCACAGGATACTTTTGACACACTGTATGACAGACGGATTACTGAACAAACTGGCTGACATTCTTGATGACAAAACACATACACTTAGAGCAGAATATGACAGCAGACATATTGAACGACGTGGCAGACTTCGAGTACCCAAAAGTAGTACATCACATTATGCCAACTCTTTTTTCCCTCAGGATGTTACCCTTTTCAACAGTAATATCAGCAGATAGTGTCTGTCAACATTCTTTAGTTCTTTAGTACTAGCCCTTTCAGTAGTTCACTGCAACATTGCTGACACCAGAAGCACAGGGAAAATCCACTATAAGTGTTTTTGATGCCAAAGTGTTCCAGAGGTAATAATACGTCTGTCACCGTTCATCTCTTTAATTGTGAGTTATGGGTTATTTAATTATTTCAATGAGTGAATGATGATGTCATGTGCTGTACGGGCAGATAGGGAATTTCCCCATGAGCGATTAATAAAGTATTATTGTGTTGTATTGTATTGTCTCGTCCTGAGAAAGTCTTGTTGCTGTTGGGACGTTAAGCAATGTACAACTACTACTTTATTGTATTGTCTTGCACTAATTCCGCACTAAATTGAACAGTAATATTCCAAACATAATACAAATGATCGCGCCAGCACAGATCATGAAATTAACCTGAGCTGAAAACTATAAAACAATACTTGAATGACCGTGAATCCTCGTAATAAAACATGATCTACCTGTTCAGCCAGCTCTTGAACCAGCGAATGGAATGCCCCACACTCGTGCCTCCGGAGAACGTATGGTAATGTTGCCTTCCTCTGGCGCTGATTTTTTTGTCCTTCACAGCTTTGTACATTAACAAAAACACTGCAAAATCTTCCAAATCGCAAAGCGGCATTGCGGCAGCCATTTTTATTACTGTCGCAGGCCAACTTCCGCCGAACCAAGCAATTCAATTAAGAAAGAGAACCAATGGCGAACCTGGTTTGCTGAAGTTCGCCTAGGTTCGTTCAGGTTCGTTCAACCTCAATTAAAGGGGCACGACCGACCTTTTTTAATGCTTCAGTTCGCAAAAAGCTTTTACTGGGCTTCAGTATACATACCCACTTAGACAGTGACCACCCTATTGTCCCACCAAATGCTTTCTTTCGTCCGTTCAAAGCGAAAGAGGCCACCGGAATCGTGCGGCTGGACCCGGTCAAAAGATTGCTTCCGATAGACGATCAGGTTGCTGACGTCATAACTATTCTATACGACCTTAGGTCATCCGCATAATTATAACCAGAGACAAGATGTCGGATGAACCAGCGAAGAAAAGAAGAAAGTATCAGTCGACTCGCGCAGGCCGACAATAACAGACTCGTAATTGAAGAGAAGAAAGAGAGACAAGATACCCCTAAGTAGAATTGACATCGGACAATATAGAGCTTGGCTTGACCGCCCATCCGGAATTTGTCGCTTTCTTGCTATATGAAACAGTAAGTAATCCGGTTACGATCTTTGTCGATCTTCCTATCATAGTAGTTTCACGAGCGCTAGAAACTGAGAATTCATGATCTTCAGTAGAATTTATCTCTTACTGATTTTGCAAGATTTTAAACCTGTTTTATCATGAAGTTACGAGCTAGTTCATCAGATTTTATGCTGCAAGGATCAGACAACTACGGCCTGTGTGTCAAAATTGCGGCACCGGCTGCCGACATCGATGGTCGTGACACGTTTTTGTCTGCCGGTGCGGGCTCTCATTCACTCGATTCACAGAGGTAGTGTTTCTGCTGCGATGGTGCATTTGTCGTTTCCAGAGATGCTTTCAGTTACGTAGACTTCGATGTGTGTGATGTGAAGCTGCAATGCAGAAATTGGTATAAGTGGGTGAAATACCACTGTTCTGTTTCGTGACGCTGGCTCAGTCGCCGGCTTGGCGCGGAGACCCGAGTCGAAGAATCTGAAGCCACGCCCACAGCACGATTGCCCGTTACTGTAGCAGGTCAAGTGGAACCCGCATTGATTTTGACAGCATAGCGAATGAGTGGAACATTTATTTTCATTCTCGTGGAAAATAATGTCAAAGGGATGCCGGAGAACATCAGTACATGTCTACACTGTACATGTCGACAACGATGACCGCCTCCGTCGTCTGCAGTATCGATTGATCGGGTTCCGGCTGCCTTGTGACGTAGGCTAGTTAATATGCACAATTTCAAAACGAGGCCGATGCAGACGATAATTTGCACTCTCGGGTACAAAAACAACACACCCATCAAACGATGAATTTCGACATTTGGCGCTGTATTTACATCATAAAGCTCTAAGTTAGTACACAAAGGACCCATACATAATACTGTCAGCAGTATCTGTTGCAGACAGTTTTCCGACTGTGTTGAGATGATTAAACCTGGGGAGAATCGCTTTAAGAAACAGACCAAAATATTGCCGATCTTCTCCGATCTAGGTTTTCCGATCAAAAGTGTATCCAATTGTGAAGAACAGCTTATAGGTTTGTGTGTACGTTTAGGGTTTGGGGTATGAAATGTTGGGTTGATTTTGCTATATTAACTGTTTTGGTGTGTGTGAATGGGATCTGAAGAGTTGTAATGTTAAACTTTGGGGCTCGAGTATCAAAGCCCCATCTTGTCTCAGGGGACTAGATTTTGTCAAAATTATACGTATGAGTATATACACTGTTCGTTGTTATGAGAAAGCCATTGTGCCCGTTTCTGAGAAAAGCGAGATCTTCATTACATAACACAGTAGACAAATGGACTTACCGGCTTTTTCCAAGTGACATCAGAAATGTTGCATCCATCCAGCTTCTTAAAAAAGTTGGTCTGATGCGCCAGTTTCTAAACAGTCCAGTTCGAGCGTTGATGCCTCGCGGTATGCCGAGTTTATATACTGTGTGCACAACATATATGGGACATTTAGTTTTTATCTTAACAATAAAACAAACTGTGGTCCATCCGGCTGATTGACTGCAAGTGTCGCTAGCCACACCAATGCCCGATTTTTACCACACAATTAGCTTTATTATAACATTCACACAATAAAGTAACTCACTCTTTTGTTTTAGTCGAGGCGAGGTCACCTTCTAAAGGTCACATAGTTGTTGTTTTCCTACAAATCGAGCTATGCGTTTTCAGTTCGATTTAGGAACCTTTATAAACCATAGTGACCACTCAGATTACAACATTCGGCCCATCAACAGTGCATTGGCTAGGAACGAGTTCAGGACTGTATTCCCAAACGCTCAACATCCAGGAGCTGGCCGGTGAACTACATAAGCAGTGGCTTAGATTCCCTCAGGCGAACATTAGAAGGTTTATCTAAATAATGGGCCGTCGCTGCAGAGCATGTCTGGCTGTAACCGGGACCTGGATCCGTTATTGATGTTGTCTGCACCACCCCCACAACTTATTATTCAAGCTGATACCGAGACCACGTGTCTAACCTATTGTTATTGTCATGCTGTTGTAGTTGTTGTATCTTTTACTTTAGAACGATGAATTCAAGACAAATCTAAGACGAGAACATGATCACGAAACTTTGACTTATTGTACTGTAATTTGATTTTGCTTTATTAAAAATATTTTATAACCATTTAAGTCTGCTTATGTATACCCTGATCGACCCCCACTGAGAAAATTGGCACAAATAGTATTTATTCCTGTAAATTGCACGCTTAGCCTTGCAATGCGTCTGAACCGTGAATAAGCTTTCATAGTTTCATTGTCAGTGATACAGGTCAGCGATCACTGAGGCCTGGACAGGATATACATGTTCACTGAGGCCTGGACAGGATATACATGTTCACTGAGGCCTGGACAGGATATACATGTTCACTGAGGCCTGGACAGGATATACATGTTCGCCTGAGGGATTCTAAGCTTGTAAGCTTTAAATTGTAAGTCGCTCATTTCCATGATCCCACAAGATAGCTGCTAATTTTGGTTCAAGTCTAGTGAACACTTTATGTTCCAAGCGTTGAGCTGAAATAAGTCTTATTGAACAGTCGATCGGAAAAAAACATGAGGCATACCTAGCGGAAAGGGACTATATCTTAAATTGTTTGACAAGTGTCTGTTAGTATGCGTTTTATAACAAATACCTGTCCTGTGAACGGTAAATTATTGTGTACAGTAAAAGGGTAGGTATTGGGGGATTGGTGATCCTTACTCTGTTGATCGACTTAACTGGATTCTTATCCATTAGATTCTTTTCATTTTTTTCCAAGCCTTTGGGGATAGAGGGTGGGGGAGTACGGGTGATGACTGTATATACCGACTGAATAGACGAGATGTGTACGAACTTGTTACTTCATCAACCGTATCTGTTATCTGTCTGTGTAATAAAAGATGCCAGGTCCCTGGACCGATTTTAAGATTGTACCTGCATGTGCTTAGTTAAACCGGAATTGAGCCATATACGTGGCCACTGTCTTAAATCGTAAGCAATGTTCAAAATATATTATGTTCTCTATGATTCTACGCCTGCCGTGAGATGGCCTTAGTCGCCTGCTTGGCGTTAAACCCAAATAACGAACTAAATAGGATTCTACGCGTTATTTTCTGGAGCTGGATAGCTCGTTGGTAGCGCGTTTCACTCTCGTCCGAAAGGTCGGGGCTTCGAACCTAGCCAGGGTCAAAATTGTACAGACCTCTTTTCAATGCCCCGTCTTTGAAATCACAATCGTGGTGGACAAAAGACGTTAAAGGGCTGGCTTAACTGGGCGAGACAAACCCGAACCTCGTCTCGGCGAGACACCCGAGACAGTCAAATCGAGATATACGACCCACCCTTTAATAGGTTCGGCGAACTCTCCGAGACAAGATCAGACGTGCAGAACCAAATAAACGGGTGGAACGGGTATCTCGCATTGACTGTCTCGGGTGTCTCGCCGAGACATGGTTCGGGTTTGTCTCGCCCAGTTAAGCCAGCCCTTAAGCCCTAAACGTGTAACGTTTTCTGCGCGTTATGAGGTACAGCGTCATCTTCAGATTTTACTATACTCGGGCTATAAAAACGCGACAGGTGTTGTAAATGTACCCGCAAATAAAGAGCTACGCTGACAACAAAGCAGCAACAAAACAAGAATATTTTATTTGTTGTCTGCAACTTTATATGGTGAAAGTTCAGAGACTACTTCGAAGGAATGTGCAATAATACACAATGCCGTGCCATTTGCATTACGCAGAAAAACGTGTAGGTTGTACATTGCTTAACGTCCCGACAGCAACAAGACTTTCTCAGGACGTGCCTGCTCTCTTGGCTTGACTTCGCGAACGAAGATTTTTATAGGAGTTGCCCATGACGTCTGCAGGCTTGTTCGTGGCTGCGGAGGCCAATCCGGGACAGGCAGGTTCGACCGCAGTGGCTGCAGGTGGAGGTATGGCCAGGGTTCTGAGTTGCGGCATCTCTGTTTTTTCTCCTGAGCCCCTTGTCCTTAAGGCTAGCTCTGCGAGAGTCCTCAAAGGAGACAGCTGCCTTGTAAATGGTGGAGCGCCAGGTGTCACGGTCCACAGCAAGCGAAGACCACTGGTGGTGGTCGATTTGGCAGGCACTAAGTGACTTCTTGAGACAGTCTTTGTATCTCTTCTTTGGTGCCCCTCTGTCACGGTGTCCAGTAGCAAGCTCGCCGAACAGGGTGATCTTTGGTAGGCGATGATCCTCCATCCTGGAGACATGCCCCGCCCAGCGGAGCTGTGTCCGCAGCAGCAAAGCCTCGATGCTCACAGTTTCAGCCTGTTCAAGGAACTCGACGTTGGTGACATAGTCACTCCAGTGAACGCCCAGGATGCTGCGCAGGCAGCGCTGGTGAAAGCGTTCGAGGAGTCGTAGTTGGACAGCAGGGTAATTCCCCGATAGTTGGAACAGTCAGACTTCTCGCCTTTGTTCTTGTACATGGTGATAACGACAGCATCACGGAGATCCTTTGGTAGTGTTCCTTCCTCCCAGCAGCAGAGAAAGAGGTCATGGAGCTTGTTGTGCAGTGCTGTGCCTCCATGTTTCCAGATCTCTGGCGGTATTCCATCAATGCCTGCTGCTTTGCCACTCTTGAGCAGTCTCTTCAGCGGTGGGCGGTTCGTCCAATTCAACCTTTACTGGGAGTTGTGGGATTTGTAGGACGACTGCTTCTTGAACAGTGCGCTCAGCGCTGAAGAGGCTCTGAAACTACTCCGACCAGCGGTTCAAGATGGAGGTATTATCTGTGAGGAGTGCCTGGCCATTCGCGCTTCGCAGGGGACTTTGTACCAGGTGCCTGGGGCCATACACTGCTTTCAGTGCTTCGTAGAAGCCCCTGTAGTCACCATTGTCAGCGCAAAGCTGGGTCTTCTGTGCAAGTCTGGTCCACCACTCATTCTGGAGATCTCTGAGCTTGCGCTGGAGACTGCTGCAGACGAGGCGGAAGGCAGACTTCTTCACAGGGCAGGAAGGCTGGGCTAGGTGGGCCGGCGGCTCTTTTTTTTGCTAGGTGTTCCTGGATCTCTACATCGTTTTCGTCAAACCAGTCTTTATTCTTCTTTCTAGCGAAACCCAAGACTTCTGCAGAGGATTTTGCAATAGCAGTTTTCAGTTGTTCCCAGAGTGTTTCAGGGGAGGAGTCTGCTGGGTCCGCTGTGTCTTTGAGCCTGCGCTGTAAATCTGTCTGAAAGGCAGCTTTCACGTCGTCACGCTGAAGGCTGGCAACATCAAGCTTTTTCTTGGGGGGCCCCCATTTCTTGGGTTTTGGCTTGACGTGGAGCCTGAGTTTGCAGCGGACAAGTCGGTGGTCAGTGTGGCACTCTGCGCTGGGCATCACTCTGGTGAGGAGGACGTCACTGCGGTCCCTCTGACGCACTAGAACATAGTCGATAAGGTGCCAGTGTTTGGAGCGAGGATGCATCCAGGTGGTCTTTCGACTGTCCTTTTGCTGAAAAGTAGTGTTGGTGATGACCAGTTGCTGCTCTGCACAGAACTCCAACAGTAGGCGGCCATTGTCATTGCAGTTCCCGATGCCATGCTTGCCGAGGACTCCTTTCCAGGCTTCAGAGTCCTGGCCCACTCTGGCGTTGAAGTCGCCAAGGATGATGACTTTGTCGTCTGCAGGGGTGCTCTGTATGAGGCTGCGCAGGTCAGTGTAAAACTTGTCCTTTTCAGCAGGCTCTGCCAGGAGGGTTGGGGAGTACACACTGAGAAGGGTGACGTGTTGCTGGTGTCTCAGTGGGAGGCGCATGGACATGATGCGGTCTGAGTGACCCGTTGGTAGGTTTTCCAGCTTAGTCGCAATGGAGGTCTTGACCATGAAACCCACGCCAGAGAGCCGTCTTTCTGATTCAGGCCTGCCTGACCAGTAGAGGGTGTACCCAGCGCCAAGTTCTTGGAGACTGCCTTTGTCCGGAAGGCGTACTTCACTAAGCGCGGCGATGTCGATGTTTAACCTCCGCAATTCATGGGCAATGAGGGTGGAGCGACGTTCAGGGCGTCCGCTGTCTGCTTTGTCGAGCATGGTTCGGATGTTCCAGCATGCTACGTTGAGTCCGGTCGTGGTCGTCATGAGAGTGGATCCGTTATTCTTTCTTGTTTTTTGACCGCAGGAGAAGATGCCCGTTGACCGCGGCTAGCCAACTGGGGTTGCGAGGGGATGAGCTTTGGTTAGGCCACCTTTTCTAGGCCCCTCTCCGTGTGGAGCAAGCAGTGCTGTCCCTAGAGAAGGCTGCTTGGTCGTTCAGGGTGTGCCGAGTGATGTTGTCATCCCCAAGTCAACATCAGGCGACCAATATCCTGAACCGCCTGCATGCAGGTTTGAGACTGCGGCTTCCAGTGACATCTTTCACCTGCCGTTTCGCCCCTCGCCCGTCGCTACAGGACTTGGAATGGTCAGTGTCATGGTCCGTGGACGTTTCCTAAAGCCTGCGCGGTGGAGCTTTTTGGTGGAGTGCAGTGTGCGCAGTACTGGCCCCACCCTTTAAACCCTTGGTTCGTCTGCCATGGCCTAGCAAGCTGGGACGATGGCATCGAGGTCCTCGGGTCGTAGGTTTTATATCAGACTGTCCTTGTCCTAGTCTCTGGCTCAAAAGCCTTCCCCGGAGACACGGGGGCTTTGATGTCAGGGGTTTCCTCCCTTAGCCTTTCCGCAGCCAAGCGGCCAGGCCTGCAAGGCAGCAGGGGACTCGTGGAGGGCGGGGTCGTCTATGTCCCGTGCAGATGTGAACATCTGCCCACTGCCTGCACTGCTTATGAAAAAAAAAAAAAACTAAACAGGATATTGAATGTATGTTCCAGCCGGTCTAATACGCTAAATAAACCTAAGACCATTTAGTAACACACATCCAATTTCAAGAGCTACAGGCAGCGCAGTCAGTAAGGAGAGTTAAAAAAAAAAATGGAAAATACAGGTGAAAAGCCCAAAGTCCATAAGCTAGCAAGGTCTACCGTGCACCCCCCCCCTTCCCCCCCCCCCCCAGTAATCAATAAGATGAGTTTCAAAGTGTTCCTTAGTATGTCCTGAGATGTTTAAGCCATGTTCCCCGAAAATCCTTAGGAACACACCAGAGATATAGCCGATGGGGCAAGGGTACCCCCATTCACGCTCTTCGCAGGTGCAAAAATGACGTTGAGAAACATTTTCCTCTAAATAAATCAGAATTCATTCCAGAAACCCAAATCAGGCAATATTATGTCAAGGCACATCTTCTGCATCCTCTGCAAAAAGCAGAATGAAAACATATTGAATCTCTGGCTCACAGTGAAGGTATTTGTGCACCCAGTAAACGACCATTTTTGAGAAATCGCAAAAAAAAAAATAAATAAATAAATAATGTGTCAGATGCCTTCAGACAGTTTCTATAGCACTGACAGTCCATTTTCAGGTTTACATCATTAAAACAGGATGTCAAAATTATTATAAACTTGACTAGGTGATGTTGTGATTACTGTGAGTGCCACAGTGGTTGATTTTGTATCCCTACCCCAAGTTGAAAAAATACACAAAATTAATTAGAAAAAAATTGCTTAAGTTATTCCATTTTATTTTTACCTCTCTTTACCTATTACGTTTCAATAATGTGAGCATAAAGTGCAAGAAAATAAGGAAAGTCGGCATTCTTTACGGTATGTTCGTGGTGAATGATAGCTTTTTCCCATTTAAAATTGCCGAATTGGGAAACATATGTCGTTTCTGATGCCCTCAGAAATTTTGTATACAATTGGCAGGTCTTTTTTTAGGTTTTATTGGTTAGGATACAGTACCACAGTTACTCCCAACCTGATTTTATGATGCTGTGATGCATTTAGGGGCCACAGTGCCTGAATTTGCTGCCCTACCCCCATTTTACCAGTACGCAAAGGAACGAAAAATGATCATAACAATTGCTCCTCTGATTAAATGTTTTGTTGCCAGTTTTCTTAACAAAATATGCATATTGAACATAAACATTTGTTATCATTTCATTAATTTCAATGTGACCCATCAATTTAATTGTAATTCTTTTTATTTAAGGCATGCTTAACAGGGGTTGCTGCTGAAGCTACTACCGTCTGCACATTCAGCACTCTTGTCAAACTCGGGGAAGGTGTACCTCAGGGAGATGTTGTGTCTGATGCTGTTTTTGCTCTCTTGGCTTGACTTCGCGAACGAAGATACTATAGGAAAAGTCTATGGGGGTTGCCCACGACGTCTGCAGGCATGCTCGTGACTGCGGAGGCCAATTCGGGACAGGCAGGTTCGACCGCAGTGGCTGCAGAGGGAGGTCTGGTTAGGGTTCTGAGTTGCGGCATCTCTGTTTTTTCTCCTGAGCCGCTTGTCTTTAAGGCTAGCTCTGCGCGAGTCCTCAAAGGAGACAGCTGCCTTGTAAATGGTGGAGCGCCAGGTGTCACGGTCCGCAGCGAGTGAAGACCACTGACGGTGGTCGATTTGGCAGGCACTAAGTGACTTGAGACAGTCTTTGTATCTCTTCTTTGGTGCCCCTCTGTCTCTTTGTCCAGTGGCGAGCTCGCCGAACAGGATGATCTTGGGTAGGCGATGATCCTCCATCCTGGAGACGTGCCCCGCCCAGCGGAGCTGTGTCCGCAGCAGCAAAGCCTCGATGCTCACAGTTTCTGCCTGTTCAAGGACCTCGACGTTGGTGACATAGTCACTCCAGTGAATGCCCAAGATTGTACGCAGGCAGCGCTGGTGGAAGCGTTCGAGGAGTCGTAGTTGGCTGCGGTAGAGGGCCCAGGACTCGGAACCATACAGCAGGGTTGTGAGGATGACAGCTCTGTACACGCTGATCTTGGTGCCTGTTTTCAGATGTTGATGGTGCCACACCCGCTTATATAGACGCCCGAAAGCACTGTTCGCTTTTGCCAGCCTGCTGTCCAGCTCCTTGTCCAGCTTGGCGTCTGATGTGATGATGCAGCCAAGGTAGGTACACTGGTGCGCTGACTTCAGTTTAGAATCGCCGATGGTGATGTGAGGAGGGTGATGCTCTACCTTGGGTGCCGGCTGATGGAGGACCTCTGTCTTTTTCAGACTGACCTCGAGTCCAAAGAGCTGGGCAGCGTCTGCGAAGCAGGATATGATACGCTGCAGGGCTCTCTCTGTGTGTGCAACGAGGGCAGCGTCGTCAGCAAAGAGCAGCTCACGAATCAGTTGGTCTAGGGTTTTGGTGTGGGCCTGCAGTCGTCTGAGGTTGAACAGACTGCCATCGAGATGTACACTGCATCGTCATCGTCGAGGTCCACTGTGGCCTGCTTCAACATCATGCTAAAAAAGATGGTGAAGAGGGTCGGTGCCAGCACACAGCCCTGCTTCACACCGCTGAGAATGGGGAATGGTTCTGAGAGGTCATTGTTGAGTCTGACCTGGCCTTGCTGGTCCTCGTGCAGCTGGACGATCATGCTGAGGAACTTTGGGGGACAGCCAAGTCGCTCCAGGATCTGCCACATGCCTTGCCTGCTCACAGTGTCGAACACTTTTGTTAGGTCGACAATCGTTACATACAACCCTTTGTTCTGCTCGCGGCACTTCTCCTGAAGCTGTCTCAGCACAAAGACCATGTCGGTGGTGCTCCTGTTGGCTCTGAAGCCACACTGGCCCTCTGGGAGGTGGTCGTCTGCGATGGCAGGTACCAGCCGATTCAGGAGCAGCCTTGCAAGAATTTTCCCAGCAATGGACAGCAGGGTAATTCCACGATAGTTGGAGCAGGCGGACTTCTCTCCTTTGTTCTTGTACAGGGTGATGATGACTGCATCTCGGAGATCATTTGGTAGTGTTCCTTCCTCCCAGCAACAGAGAAAGAGGTCATGGAGTTTGTTGTGCAGTGCTGGGCCTCCATGTTTCCAGATCTCTGGTGGGATTTCGTCAATGCCTGCTGCTTTGCCACTCTTGAGCTGGTGGATGGCTGTGAGGGTCTCGTCAGCGGTGGGCGGTTCATCCAAGTCAACCTTTACTGGGAGGTGAGGGATTTGGAGGATGACTGCTTCTTGAACAGTGCGCTCAGCACTGAAGAGGTCCTGAAAGTATTCCGACCAGCGGTTCAAGATGGAGTTATTATCTGTGAGGAGTGCCTGTCCATCAGCGCTTCGCAGGGGACCTTGTATCAGGTGCCTAGGGCCATACACTGCTTTCAGTGCTTCGTAGAAGCCCCTGTAGTCACCGTTGTCAGCGCAAAGTTGGGTCCTCTGTGCGAGTCTGGTCCACCACTCGTTCTGGAGATCTCTGAGCTTGCGCTGGAGACTGCTGCAGACGAGGCGGAAGGCAGACTTCTTCACATGGCAGGAAGGTTGAGCTAGGTGGGCCTGACGGGCTGCACTTTTTTTTTTTTTTTTTTTTTTCCTAGTTCCTGGATCTCTACGTCGTTTTCGTCAAACCAGTCTTTGTTCCTCTTTCTAGCGAAACCCAAGACTTCTGCAGAGGATTTTGCGATAGCCGTTTTCAGTTGTTCCCAGAGTGTTTCAGGGGAGGAAGTCTGCTGGGTCCGCTGTGTCTTTGAGCCTGCGCTGTAAATCTGTCTGAAAGGCAGCTTTTACGTCGTCACGCTGAAGGCTGGCAACATCAAGCTTTTTCTTGGGGGGCCCCCCCCTTTCTTGGGTTTTGGCTTGAAGTGGCGCCTGAGTTTGCAGCGGACAAGGCGGTGGTCAGTGTGGCACTCTGCGCTGGGCATCACTCTGGTGAGGAGAACGTCACTGCGGTCCCTTGACGCACTAGGACATAGTCGATAAGGTGCCAGTGTTTGGAGCGAGGATGCATCCAGGTGGTCTTTCGACTGTCCTTTTGCTGGAAAGTAGTGTTGGTAATGACAAGCTGCTGCTCTGCAGAGAACTCCAACAGTAGGCGGCCATTGTCATTGCAGTTCCCGATGACATGCTTGCCGAGGACTCCTTTCCAGCCTTCAGAGTCCTGGCCCACTCTGGCGTTGAAGTCGCCAAGGATGATGACTTTGTCGTCTGCAGGGGTGCTCTGTAGGAGGCTGCGCAGGTCAGTGTAGAACTTGTCCTTTTCTGCAGGCTCTGCCAGGATGGTTGGGCAGTACACACTGAGAAGGGTGACGTGTTGCTGATGTCTCAGTGGGAGGCGCATGGACATGATGCAGTCTGAGTGACCGGTTGGTAGGTTTTCCAGCTTAGTCGCAATGGAGGTCTTGACCATGAAGCCCACGCCTGAGAGCCGTCTTTCTGATGCAGACTTGCATGACCAGTAGAGAGTATAGCCAGCACCAAGTTCTTGAAGACTGCCTTCGTCCGGGAGGCGTACTTCGCTGAGCGCGGCGATGTCGATGTTTAACCTCCGCAATTCATGGACAATGAGGGCGGAGCGACGTTCGGGGCGTCCGCTGTCTGCTGTGTCGAGCATGGTTCGGATGTTCCAGCATGCTACGTTGAGTCCGGTCGTCGTCGTCATTAGAGTGGGTCCGTTTTTGTTTTACTTGTTTTCTGACCGCAGGAGAAGATGCCCGTTGACCGCGGCTAGCCAACTGGGGTTGTGAGGGGATGAGCTTTGTTTAGGCCACCTGTTCTAGGGCCCTCTCCGTGTGGAGCAAGCAGTGCTGTCCCTAGAGAAAGCTGCTTGGTCGTTCAGGGTGTGCCGAGTGACGTTGTCATCCCCAGGTCAACATCAGGCGACCAATATCCTGAACCGCCTGCATGCAGGTTTGAGACTGCGGCTTCCAGTGACATCTTTCACCTGCCGTTTCGCCCCTCGCCCGTCGCTACAGGACTTGGAATGGTCTGTGTCATGGTCCATGGACGTTTCCTAAAACCTGCGCAGTGGAGCTTCTTGGTGGAGTGCAGTGTGCGCAGTACTGGCCCCACCCTTTAAACCCTTGGTTCGTCTGCCATAGCCTAGCAAGCTGGGACGATAGCATCGAGGTCCTCGGGTCGTAGGTTTTATATCAGACTGTCCTTGTCCTAGTCTCTGGCTCAAAAACCTTCCCCGGAGACACGGGGTCTTTGAAGTCAGGGGTTTCCTCCCTTAGCCTTTCCGCAGCTAAGCGGCCAGGCCTGCAAGGCAGCAGGACAATGATGATTCATTTTCGAGGTTCTCTCCTCTAGATCCGCCGTGTTTAGCCTGAGGGCTCGTGCTGCCCAGTTTTTGAGGTCACCTCGGAGAGGATGTGGCCAGGGACCACGCACGGACGGTCTTGGGATAGAGGGATGCTATGCTAGTCCGGAGGGATTACACACGAGGGTGCCTCACAAAGGCCAAGAGGCCCTAGACTAGGGTGATCCCAGGGGAGGCGCTGTAAGAGTTACCCACTACCCGCACCACCCACGCAACTCATTCCCCTGGGGCCCCCACCCTTTGAGTCAGGCACCCCTTGACCACGTTTTTGCTCTACAATAATGACATCAGTACAACAGTACCAAGGTTCGTCTCGAACATCCTTGACCACGTTTTTGCTCTACAATAATGGCATCAGTACAACAGTACCAAGGTTCGTCTCGAACATCCATATCCTCTATGCGGATGACTTTGCAGTGTGGAGCGCAGCAGAACATAAAGAAACAGCATCCTCCAGAATCCAGGATGCTGCCAATAGAGTCAGCAGCTGGACTGAAAGAGGCCACTCAAACTGAGCTAGACCATCTCTTTCAATCAGACGGAAGAGGTCACCTCAAAACTGGAGACCTTCCAGTACCAAAGACAGACAGGCCAACTTTACTGGCAACAAATAAATTACTGGATTCACGTGGAGCCTCATATCGAAGCCATGGAAGCTAGAGCTGCAAAAAAAAGTCTCTGATGAAGAAATTAGTGGGGTCCACATTGACGCAAATTACAGCATCCTGGCACAAGCAAACACCTGCTCGGTCAGACCAGTTGTGCGGTACCAAGATACATCGACAACATGAAACACTGCCTGCAAAACCCAAAAAGCCAGGCTTGACAAGATGCAGAACATGGGTCATTCTCATGATGCAGTGACATTCTTAGAGCTATCTGGAGCACCCCAATTTAGAAAATGGAGGACATTGGAGCCACTGGAATGCAGAACAGCACATACGATGAAGAGACTTACTAAACACCGACAGCATTTTTGACTACAGGAGCAGACCAAGAACCGTCAGAAATGCCCAAGTCTGAACCGCCAACTGAAGGTCCTGCAAAGGGCTAACACTGACGTTCTGGAACCAAGCCCAAAGATGTGTGAACAGCTCCCTTCAGATACATGGACATCTCGAAAGAGCCTTCTAGACAACATAAACAATGTTCCATGACTCTTTGCCAAAGGTCGCGGCACTGCACAAAACCATCTTGCTGGAGGTTGTGCACAAGCGCTACCCTCACAGCAACTGTGATACCACACAAGATGCCGTGCGAAATGAAGGAAGTGGCGTGTACATCTGTTGTGCAGACCGCACTACTACCTCCCTCTCCTTACCAGCTGGCAGCAGCAGCTCCAACTATCGTACAGATCTGCAGGTGCTCAACACAGCAGCAGAGCACTAGCTAGGGAAAGGCAGCAGCTTGATCCACTGATCTCACCAGGAAGCTTCAAGATAGACTGGATGCTCTGTCCACAAATAGTGCTGCAGTGGATTCCAGTGCATTCTGGACTAGCTGGGAATGGAGACACTACAACAACAAAGTGATTGGCAACAGCAGAATGGCGGCTGCAGCCCGTAGACAGATGACATCAACAAGCTGAACAGGGAGAGCCAGCCAGGCCACCATCTTTCATCTACGCACTGATTACTCTGGACTGGGTCTATACAGAAAAGCAGGAACGTTTCACAAATCCAAACTGAAGCCTGAAGGTTTACACACTTTAATCAGATCACTCTGTATCAGCAATTATTTGAAGCTTCCGTGCCTATTGCATGAAGAGATAACAAAATATAAGAACGCTTAGCGAATGGCGGAAACTACCAATCAGAATGTTCGGCGGAAAGGCCATGCAGTCACTTTATGATCAGAGCTAAATATAGATCACTTGCAACAAGCGTCAGCATGATCGTTCGCAATGGAATAGTCACAAATTGGGGGAGAAAAAAAAGAAGTAGACAAAAGTTTGCCAGCACGTTGTCATTTTTTTTTACAAACTTTCACAGACTTTTAGGAAAAGGACTGAAATTGAGAGACTTTCCAGGGCCATGAAAAAGCCTTGTCACAAATGTTCACAGACCGTAAGGACCCTGCTGGATTCACCTCGTGAGACTGGGTCATGCGGAAACAGCCCTATGCGAATTTGGTGTAGAAAATCAGTCTCCTTAGCACATTCTCCAAACATGCCCATACAGAGAAGCGGTCTGCTGGCAGTTCTGACCAGAAGACACGCCCCTGTACACCAAACTCTGAAAATATGCTGCCAAGCTCTTGACAGCTCATTTATTGGCAGCCAGAACAATATAAGATTTAAAGACGGCCATCAAAAAATTGAACGTTGCAGAAGGTGGAAGTGGAGATCTCATGGTCGACATGTGGAAACTAAGTATTTTGATAACATTGTTTTGGCTATTAGGAACCATGAAACTTTATTACGCATATTCATATTTACACATTTCTAGATGAAAATAAATGAAAGGAAAAGGGGAGACCTTACTAGACCCGCCTTACGCTAGGTAAAATATCACCTAAAAGACCAGCCAGTTAATAATAGTTACAATTAAATTGATGGGTTACATTGAAATTATTTAAATGATCACAACTTTTTATGCTCAATATGCATACTTAAAAAAAAAAACTGGCAACAAAAAATATTTAAACAGAGGAGTATGACGTAAGCAATTTTTATGATTATTTTGCGTTACTTTGCGTACTGGTAAAATGGGGGTAGGGCAGCAGATTCGGCCACTGTGGCCCCTAAATACACTATAGCATCACAAAATCAGGTTGGGAGTAACTGTGATACTCTATCCTGACCAATAAAACCTAACAAAGACCTATCGGTTGTATACAAAATTTATGAGGGCACCGGAAACGACGTACGTTTCCCAATTCGGCAATTTTAAATGGGAAAAAGCTATCATTCACCACGAATGTACCGTAAAGGATGCCGACTTTCCTTATTTTCTTGCACTTTATGCTCACATCATTGAAACTTAATAGGTAAAGAGAGGTCAAAATGAAATGGAATAACTTTAGTAATTTTTTTCTAATTAATTGTGTGTATTTTTACAACTTGGGGGTAGGTTGATTGATTGATTGTACATTGCTTAACGTCCCGACAGCAACAAGGCTTTCTCAGGACGTGCCTGCACTGCTTGTGAAAAAAAAAATAAACAGAACATTGAATGTATGTCGCCAGCCGGTCAAATACGTTAAATAAACCTAACACAAGGGCTAAATAAAGCCAAGACCATTTAGCAACACACATCCAATATCAAGAGCTACAGGCAGTGCAGATTGATTGATTGATTGTACATTGCTTAACGTCCCGACAGCAACAAGGCTTTCTCAGGACGTGCCTGCACTGCTTGTGAAAAAAAAAAACTAACAGAACATTGAATGTATGTCGCCAGCCGGTCAAATACATTAAATAAACCTAACACATGGGGCCTAAATAAAGCTAAGACCATTTAGCAACACACATCCAATATCAAGAGCTACAGGCAGTGCAGACAGTAGGGAGAGTTTTAAAAAGGCAAATACAGGTGAATGGACCAAGGGTAGACAGAACCACATGCCCCAGAATAGAGAGAAAAACCCACCCTGTGGGGCTGACCAGGGTGACCTGGGAACTAAAAAATACCTAACCCCACCCAAGTCCCCCAGGGCATACCCGGGTGGGGTACAGGCAGTGCAGACAGTAGGGAGAGTTTTAAAAAGGCAAATACAGGTGAATGGACAAAGGGTAGACAGAAACACATGCCCCAGAATAGAGAGAAAAACCCACCCTGTGGGGCTGACCAGGGTGACCCTGGGAACTAAAAAATACCTAACCCCACCCAAGTCCCCCAGGGCAGACCCGGGTGGGGGAAACTTGGGGGTAGGGATACAGAATCAACCACTGTGGCACTCACAGTGATCACAGCATCACCTAGTCAAGTTTATAATAATTGTGACATCCTGTTTTAATGATGTAAGCCTGAAAATGGACTGCCAGCGCTATAGAAAATGTCTGAAGGCATCTGACACATTATTTTTGTCTTTTTTTTCTTTTTGCGATTTCGCGGAAATGGTCATTTGCTGGGTGCACAAATACCTCAACTGGGAGCCAGAGAGTCAATATTTTTTCATTCTGTTTTTTTTTTTTTTTTTTTTTTTTTTTTTTTGCAGAGGCTGCAGAACGTATGCTTTAACATAATATTGCCTGATTTAGGCTTCTGGAATGAATTCTGATTTATTTAGACGAAAATATTTCTCAACCTCATTTTAGCACCTGCGAAGAGCGTGAATGGGGGTACCATTGCGCCGTCGGCTATATCTCTGGTGTGTTCATAAGGATTTTCGGGGAACATGGCTTAAACATCTCAGGACATACTAAGGAACACTTTGAAACCATCTTATTGAGTACTGGGGGGGGGGGGGGGGGGTGCGTGGTAGACCTTCCTAGCTTGTGGACTACCAAGGGTAGACAGAAACACATCCCCAAGAATAGAGGGTAAACCCCACCCTGTGAGCTGACCAGAATGACCCTTTGGAACTAAAAAGTAGTTAACCACACCCAAGTCCCCCAGGGCAGACCCGGGTGGGGGGAGAAAAACGTGTAGTGTAATAATGTACCTTGATTTAATTTAAAAGTAAATAAAGTTTGTGCGATTTTCATATAGGTTTATATTGTTCGATTAATATTGAAGTATAAAATTAAAGTTGCATTGTCAAACTACCCGATTTTCTATGCCCTAAACAGATCTCATATAAAATGTTGGGCCTATAGGCCACAAAAATGCGTCGGACTATATGGATTTTTTGTATTATTGTACTAACGAGAAATATAGCCCTTCTCGACTCCGTTTAACAACAGCACAATGGTCTTAGTATGAGCAGAATTAAAATAAAATAAGACGCGACAAGCGTGAGTGGATTTTTCGAATTGTAGTTGCTGGTTTGTAACCGATAGGTGATTTTTTTTTTTTAAGCTTTTACACAAGAGCCAGTAATTTACCCATATGCACGAATATTCATCGGTTGATAAATGAAGGCGTAGCCTGCTTTTGTATGTTTAGCTACGGAATGTACACCGCTGAATCCACCATCATTTGGGTACGTGGAGCGCTGCGACAACGGTTTTATGGAAGGATCCAAATGTACGGTGCAATGTACAACAGGCTATCAGCTTCAAGGAGCCAACAAGTTTACTTGCACTCTCCCAGGATCTTGGAGTCCACCAACCGTTTTTACTACTTGCACAGGTTTCTCTCTCTCTCTCTCTCTCTCTCTCTCTCTCTCTCTCTCTCTCTCTCTCTCTCTCTCTCTCTCTCTCTCTCTCTCTCTCTCTCTCTCTTTCTCTCTCTCTCTCTCTCTCTCTCTCCCCCTTTATCTCTCTCTTTATTTATTTGTCATGTTACCGTTTGTGCTGTTATATTTATTTAAAATGTTATTAAGGACAGACATGTAAAAAGGCCTGCGTGCCTACTGTCTTCATCCTTAGAAAATAAAGTTTCAATTCAATTCAATTCAATTCTCTCTCTCTCTCTCTCTCTCTCTCTCTCTCTCTCTCTCTCTCTCTCTCTCTCTCTCTCTCTCTCTCTCTCTCTCTCTCTCTCTCTCTCATAATAATTTATTTGTTTAAAGTTTATTATTCTGTTTGAAAATCCTTTTCACATCACAAGACCAACCACGTCTTGACACCGAAAGGGCGATAAAAATTGATTAATAATAATAGTAATAATAATACTAATAATTCCGAACCGCTTTCGTTACACCATTTTGTGATACGCCTTTAAAAAACCAGAACTGACAACAAAACAAGCAAAACTAAATAAAGAATCTATATATATATATATATGAAGTACATGCGTTGTGTTTGCAATTTGAGGTTACGCCGAATGCCTAACTGAAGAGCCCTCCCCCCCCCACCCCCCCCACCCCCGCCCCCCTTTGGCCGAAACCGGTCGTAGGCGGCAAAAACTTCAATCTACTCAGCAGGTCCAATATCTGTTTGGGAATATTTTCTAGCATCCCCCCTTGGGGGTAGGTCTGGATATTCTCCAGCGGGTGGCGGGTCGCCTGGGGGTAGTCCCTACTGCTTTATGTAGTAGGTGATCAGTGCAAGGCTCAAAATGATAGGTCTGTTATTCCTTTTCTCCCACTACCCTCTCCTTTCTGGAACTAGTGTGCGATGCAGTCACAAAAAGGACAGCTGATGTCCTGATGACACAATGCAAGCTTACCAGCCTGAATTCCATGGCATTAGCACAGCATTCTCAGAATTTAATATTAAAAAAAATTACGTCCCTTGGAGCTACTCTGAGTGCA
>BTPG01000003.1:204645155-204767655 GCA_036245525.1 Semisulcospira habei | reverse complement strand
TCTGCGAAGCAAGACGTGATGCGCTGCAGGGCTCTCTCTGTGTGTGCAACGAGGGCAGCATCATCAGCAAAAAGCAGCTCACGAATCAGTTGGTCTAGGGTTTTCGTGTGGGCCTGCAGTCGTCTGAGGTTGAACAGGCTGCCATCGAGACGATACCTGATGTACACTGCATCGTCATCATCGAGGTCCACTGTGGCCTGCTTCAACATCATGCTAAAAAAGATGGTGAAGAGGGTCGGTGCCAGCACGCAGCCCTGCTTTACGCCGTTGAGAATAGGGAATGGTTCTGAGAGGTCATTGTTGAGTCTGACCTGGCCTTGCTGGTCCTCGTGTAGCTGGACAATCATGTTGAGGAACTTTGGGGGACAGCCAAGTCGCTCCAGGATCTACCACATGCCTTGCCTGCTTACAGTGTCGAACGCTTTTGTTAGGTCGACAAATGTTACGTACAGCCCTTTGTTCTGCTCGCGGCACTTCTCCTGTAGCTGTCTCAGCACAAAGACCATATCGGTGGTGCTCCTGTTTGCTCTGAAGCCACACTGGCCCTCTGGGAGTTGGTCTTCAGCGATGGCAGGTACCAGCCGATTCAGGAGCAGCCTTGCAAGGATTTTCCCAGCAATGGACAGCAGGGTAATTCCCCGATAGTTGGAACAGTCAGACTTCTCGCCTTTGTTCTTGTACAGGGTGATAACGACTGCATCACGGAGATCTTTTGGTAGTGTTCCTTCCTCCCAGCAGCAGAGAAAGAGGTCATGGAGCTTGTTGTGCAGTGCTGTGCCTCCATGTTTCCAGATCTCTGGCGGTATTCCATCAATGCCTGCTGCTTTGCCACTCTTGAGCTGGTGGATGGCTGTGAGGGTCTCTTCAGCGGTGGGCGGTTCGTCCAATTCAACCTTTACTGGGAGGTGTGGGATTTGTAGGACGACTGCTTCTTGAACAGTGCGCTCAGCGCTGAAGAGGCTCTGAAAGTATTCCGACCAGCAGTTCAAGATGGAGGTATTATCTGTGAGGAGTGCCTGGCCATTCGCGCTTCGCAGGGGACTTTGTACCAGGTGCCTGGGACCATACACTGCTTTCAGTGCTTCGTAGAAGCCCCTGTAGTCACCATTGTCAGCACAAAGCTGGGTCCTCTGTGCAAGTCTGGTCCACCACTCATTCTGGAGATCTCTGAGCTTGCGCTGGAGACTGCTGCAGACGAGGCGGAAGGCAGACTTCTTCACAGGGCAGGAAGGCTGGGCTAGGTGGGCCTGATGGGCGGCTCTTTTTTTTGCTAGGTGTTCCTGGATCTCTACATCGTTTTCGTCAAACCAGTCTTTGTTCTTCTTTCTGGCGAAACCCAAGACTTCTGCAGAGGATTTTGCAATAGCAGTTTTCAGTTGTTCCCAAAGTGTTTCAGGGGAGGAGTCTACTGGGTCCGCTGTGTCTTTGAGCCTGCGCTGTAAATCTGTCTGAAAGGCAGCTTTCACATCGTCACGCTGAAGGCTGGCAACGTCAAGCTTTTTCTTGGGGGGCCCCCATTTCTTGGGTTTTGGCTTGAAGTGGAGCCTGAGTTTGCAGCGGACAAGGCGGTGGTCAGTGTGGCACTCTGCGCTGGGCATCACTCTGGTGAGGAGGACGTCACTGCGGTCCCTCTGACGCACTAGGACATAGTCGATAAGGTGCCAGTGTTTGGAGCGAGGATGCATCCAGGTGGTCTTTCGACTGTCCTTTTGCTGAAAAGTAGTGTTGGTGATGACCAGTTGCTGCTCCGCACAGAACTCCAACAGTAGGCGGCCATTGTCATTGCAGTTCCCCACGCCATGCTTGCCGAGGACTCCTTTCCAGGCTTCAGAGTCCTGGCCCACTCTGGCGTTGAAGTCGCCAAGGATGATGACTTTGTCGTCTGCAGGGGTACTCTGTAGGAGGCTGCGCAGGTCAGTGTAAAACTTGTCCTTTTCAGCAGGCTCTGCCAGGAGGGTTGGGGAGTACACACTGAGAAGGGTGACGTGCTGCTGGTGTCTCAGTGGGAGGCGCATGGACATGATGCGGTCTGAGTGGCCCGTTGGTAGGTTTTCCAGCTTAGTCGCAATGGATGTCTTGACCATGAAACCCACGCCTGAAAGCCGTCTTTCTGATGCAGGCCTGCCTGACCAGTAGAGGGTGTA
This sequence comes from Semisulcospira habei, assembly GCA_036245525.1. NCBI lineage: Eukaryota > Metazoa > Mollusca > Gastropoda > Semisulcospiridae > Semisulcospira > Semisulcospira habei. The sequence goes on along the minus strand of BTPG01000003.1, from coordinate 204,765,511 downwards.
CCCAGCACCAAGTTCTTGGAGGCTGCCTTCGTCCGGAAGGCGTACTTCGCTGATTTTAATAAGTTAGTAATGGTATATAAGGCTACCGTAGGAAAAACACCAGCTTACATATCTAATTATTCAAGACTTGTAGCACACCCTACAACACACGTAAAAATGCTCCGACACTCACCAACGCCGATGACGACAAGGAGGCGTTCTATGAGAGCCTCGACTCCCTCCTGAAGTCCACTCCTGCAAGTGACAAGCTCATCGTGCTTGGTGACTTCAATGCTCGAGTTGGGCGCGAATGTGACTGCTGGGAAGGAGTGATGGGCCCACACGGGCTGGGCAAGATGAACAGCAATGGCCTGCTGCTGCTGACATTGTGCGCTGAGAATGGACTCGCCATCACTAACACCCTCTTCAGGCTGGCTAGTAAGTACAAGACAACATGATGCATCCCAGGTCCAAGCAATGACATCTCATAGACTATGTCATTGTCGACTGAACGCCATGACCAAGACCATCGAAAGACTCATGGGCATCAAATGGCAAGACAAGCTGACAACCCTGGAATTCCTGAACAATGCTGGCTTAGTGAGCGTTGAAGCCTTGATCTTAAAGACACAACTTTGCTGGACAGGTCATGTCATACGCATAGATGATTCACGCATGCCACGTCAACTCCTGTATGGTGCACTCTCAAAAGGCCTCAGGAAGCAAGGATGGCCATAGAAACGCTTCAAAAACTGCATAAAAGACAGCCTCAAGTACTGCGTCTTCCCGGTAAAGGAACTTGAAGCAAAAGCACAAGACAGATCTGGCTGGCGTGCCGCTACCAGGAAAGCCTGCACGCTCTTTAAAAACAATCGGCCCGAACGGATCACTTGTGCCAGAGCTCGCAGTAAGACAGCGTCGACTCACCCCACAGCTACGTTCCAGTGCCCCCATTGCCCTCGCAGGTGTGGCTCCAGGATTGGCTTGGCCAGCCACACCCGCAAATAGAAGTCATGCACAATGACGACATCATCGGTTTTCGATGGTCTACCCACAAAGATAAGGCTACCGTAGGAAAAAACACCAGCTTACATATCTAATTTTTCAAAACTTGTAGCACACGCTACAACACGCGTAAAAATGACCTGGTAGTTCCAAAGCCCAGAATAGACATATTCAAGACGTCTTTTTCTTACTCGGCTTCAATACTGTGAAACGCACTCCCCAAAAAGATTAAATCAGCACATTCTGTGAGCTCATTCAAAGCCCATCTACTACAGTATTTACTCAAAAATGATAGAACAGATTAGCTGTATCTACCAACTTTATTAATAGTTTCATATTTTCCGGCTATGTGTATATCCATAATAATAAAACAACCACCATCATCCGGAATTATATTGTGAACCTTATATTCAAAATTATTATTAAATAGCTACGCCTTTACTGTTTGACTCGTTACCGCTGAGCCAACATTCATAACCCCACTGACTTCTTATGGTGTTTTCTAGGTGAACTTTCAGGTGTGTTTCTTGTAAGAAGTAAGTACTTGCGTTTTCTTTCGAAGGTGATCAAAAATATCACACCGTTTGCTAAAATCAGATAGCCCGTTACAACTGAATGAACATATTTTTAGCGAGCCTGACTTAGCCATCCAAGTCATTTACGTGGTAAATATGACTCGTAATAATAGTCAATCTCACAGTTTTCATCGCATCTCGTAATTGAAAAGGTGGCCACGCAGAACACAAAAGACATACATCCGGATACACGCCAAAGTTTACAATACTATATGGTAGCGTGTGTGTATTAAATGGTGCTCAAACATCGCACACCAACACGTTTGGTAGCCTGTTTATTCTGGCTTGGCCGTATACACAAAGTTGTATGACACAGGTCTAGATTTTGTTTCGTCACTCATTCCCTTGTATATTTCGAGCACATTTTTGCTTGCAATAAGCCAGGTACTGCTCTCGTCAGCGGACCAACCTGACCACAATGGTGATTAACACCGAACTTTTATTTTGTTGTGACTGTTCTGTGGATTTCTATTGTTGGTGTCACTTTTTTCTGTTGTTCGATTCATTGCGTTGTTGGGGGGTGCGGGTAGCACTGCTAATTGTTGTTTTTATTTTGCGGCGTGTTTGGCCGTGTTGAGTCATCACTGCCTGTGTTTGACTCTGGTTGGGTCTGTTCGTTTTTGTTATAGTATCTTGGTGTTCCGTCCAAGTATTCCCATTTCCCGTTGGTTAGGTCAAATGAGTACAGGTTTTTGTTGTATTTGCCTTTTGCGAACAGTTCGAAGAGGTTCATAAAGTGATTTTGGGCTGCGTTGTCTCTGAAGAGACCCCTTAAGGCCGCCCATTCCATGAAGATAGTTGGGTTTAACCCGTTGGTAAAGATGAAGGCTGTGAGGAGGATTCTTCCACAGTGTTTGACATTTTTGGTCAACATAATAATAATAAATAATAATTACGGTATTTATAATGCGCTTATCTTATAATAATTATAACTCTAAGCGCGCACTCACAACTCGCGCACGCATGCACACGCTTTAGACAACGACTCATCATCATCATCATCATCATCATCAGTCCCTTGCCCGAACTGGGCGTTGGGGGGACTGAAAGGCAGCAGCAACAGACAGTGCTCTCCACTGAGTTCTATTTTGGGCGGTGGCAAGCAAGTCTGGCATCTCGAGTTCGGTCCATTCTTTTATGTTTGCGACCCAACTCTTTCTCTGACGACCTCGCCGACGACTTCCTTCGAGAGTGCCTTGGAGGATAGTCTTGGACAAGGTGTTGTGTCGGGTCACGTGGCCAAACCAAGCAAGCTTGCGCCGTTTCACGGTTGCCAGAAGGGGTTCATGTGGGCCCACCAGGAAAGTGACGATGCTCCGTACATATTCGTTGGTCTTGTGCTCGCGGTACGAGATGTGGAGCAACTTCCTCAGGCACTTGTTCTCAAAGGCCTGGATTTTCTTTTCTGAGTCTGCAAGCAGTGTCCAAGTCTCACAGCCGTAGAGTAGAATAGACACTACGAGGGACTTGTAAAGCCTGTACTTGATGGTGAAGCTGATGGAGTTACTTCGCCATATCCTGTCCAGCCTGGCCATTGCGGATGTTGCTGTACCTATCCTGATACGGATCTCTGCTACGCAACTACCGTCTTTGGACAGGGTGGCTCCCAAGTACTTGAAGCTATTGACCTCTTCTAGCTTCTGGCCGTTCATGTGAATGTTGCTGCTGCTGTCGCTTGTGGTGTTGATCATCACTTTGCTTTTATCCGTACTGATCTCCATGCCATAAGACCCTGCGCTACTTGAAAGTTTGTCTGTCAGGTTTTGGAGCTCACTATTGCTGCCTGCCATGAGGTCAATATCGTCTGCGAATCGAAGATTGCACAGGGATCTGCCACCAATAGAGATTGAAGTATGGTGGTCGTGGAGGGTTTCCTGCATAATCTTCTCCAGGAATATGTTGAAAAGGACAGGAGAGAGCAGGCATCCTTGACGGACACCGATCGTCGTCCTGAAGAACTCGCCTGACTGATTGTTAAGTAGAACCGCGCTGCAGGCGTTCTTGTAAAGCGCTTCTATCATTTGGATCAGTCCCTCCTCTATGTTGAACGATCTCATGACTTGCCAGAGTCCGTCGTGCCAGACGCGATCAAATGCTTTCCTGAAATCAATGAAGTTGTGGTAGAGTTCGCGCTGATGCTGCAGATGTTTCTCGATCAGGACGCGGCAGTTGAAAATCTGCTCTACAGTGCTTCTTCCAACTCTGAAGCCAGCCTGTTCTTCTGCCAGCAGTTCCTCGGCGAAAGTTTTGAGGCGGTTGAGAATGATTCTAAGCATTACTTTGCTAGGGTGACTTATCAGACTGATAGTTCTGTAGTTCTGGCACTGTTTCATGTTTCCTTTCTTGGGGAGCGGGATCACTAGAGACTGTGTCCATTCTACTGGCCATTTCTTTTGCTCCCAGATCTTTTGACAGAGTGTAGTGAGGACCTTCGTTGTTACTTCTCCTCCATGTTTGAACAGTTCAGCAGGTATGTTGTCTACACCTGGAGACTTTCCTCCCTTCAGGCCGCGTACGGCTGCTTCCACCTCTTCAGCTAACGCTGGCAGGTCTTCAGCCTTCCTGGCCCCAGCCTGGTTGTTTTGGAGGATGCTGGTGACAACGACTCACGTACCACAAATAGTGAAATACATTACGACAGTCAGCTTGGGGTGGGGAGTGTGGTGGTATAGTGCTAGAACTGTTGAAAGAGGTGAGTTTTGAGGGCGGACTGGAAGGAGGAGAGAGAGAGTGTCTCTGATGGAGAGAGAGTGGGAGAGTGTTCCAGGTGGATGGACCGTATACTGAGAAGGAGCAGGGGCCGAAAGTGCTGAGTTTGGTGCGGGGGATGTGGAGGCGGAGAGGGTCGGAGGCGGAGCGGAGGGAGCGGGGAGGAGTGTAGGGGTGAAGTAAGTTTGAGAGATAGGCAGGAGCACAGTTGTTCAGGGATTGTAGCAGAGAGACATAATCTTGTATTGGTTGCGTTGGGGGATGGGAAGCCAGTGAAGGAGTTTGAGCAGGGGGGTGATGTGGTCGGATTTTTTCTTTCTGAGAACGAGGCGGGCAGCATTGTTCAGGACGCGCTGGAGAGTGAAAGTGGTGGAGTGAGGGAGGCCGGAAAGGAGAGAGTTGCAGTAGCCGATGCGAGATAGGATGAGAGAGACAGCAAGTTTGGTGGCAGCTTCGGTAGTGAGGTATTTTCTGATCTGACTGATGCGGCGGAGGTGGAAGTAGCATGCCTGGGCCGTGGCGGAGACGAAGCTGGTCATGGAAAGAGAGGATAACGCCGAGGTTTTTGGCCGAGTCAGAGAGGGAGATGGGGGTGCTGTCGAGTTGAAGGTGGAGAGAGGGAGGGAGCTGGGAAAGTTTATGACGAGTGCCTACCAGCATGGCTTCCGTTTTGTCGTCATTCAGTTTAAGCTTGTTTGCTGTCATCAGTTTTTCACGTCTTCGTACTTTCGTATGTTTCTAGGTCATCTGTTTGCCGGACCAAGAAGTTCCTGTAGTTTCATCCAGGCTTCATACGTTTGCCTGTTTCTCACTGCTTCATTCGGCTGTTGTTTATTCATTTGGTTGTGTAGACCGTTTTTCGGCTCGGTTTAGTTACACCCGCCTCACTGCAACTGACGTGTACCGTCAGTGGCATTCTAGTTCGGCCGCGCGCCATTTTGTCTGGTGTGCATGAGTCATTGTTTATGCGCGAGTCATTTTCTGCTCAGGCCCGCGTGCGCGTGCTTCATATTCGCATTTGTTGCTATGCGTGAAGTAATCTGGATTACCAAATTTTGATGCGGCTTTTGTGCACTGTTATTGGTGGGGAAGTAAACATTGTTTTACAGTCCGTTCGTTACTGTGTTGTTTCCATTTGTTTTTTTTTTTTTTTTGTTGTTGTTGTTGGGTCAATGTGATTCATTGCGTGGTGTTGTTTTTGTTTGCCTTTGTTTCGCGCTGCGTTGTTGTTTTGTTTCCTTCCTTGTTTTTGGTTGTGGGGTCAATGTGTTTCATTGGCCTGTTGTTGTGTTAGGGGCGCTTTGTTTGCCGGTAGTTCAGTACAGGCTACATGCGTTTGTCTGTTTCATTAGGCTGTTGTCTATTCATTTGGTTGGGTAGTCACTGTTGTGACTGTTTTTCGACTTGGTTTAGTTTCGCCCGCCTCCCTGCGACTGACGTGTGCTGTCAGTGGCATTCTAGTTCGGCCGCGCGCCGTTTTTGTCTGGTGTGCCTGAGTCATTGCTTATGCAGGAGTCATTTTCTGTTGAGGCCCGCGTGCGCGTCCCCCTTCCGTATTCGCATTTGTTGCTATGCGGGAGGTAATTTGGATTCCCAAATTTTGTTGCGACTTATGCGTTGTTATTGGTGGGGAAGTAAACCTTGTTTTACAGTCCGTTCGTAACTGTGCCACTCAGGCACCACTACCGAGCCGTCAGAGTCGCTCCACCTCTCACATGTTTATACTTTTTTTTTTACTATACAGTGTCTAGGCATAGGCTCGGCACTGGACGTGAGAGATGTTAGCATGAGGTAAGGATGTGGAATGCATAAGCGCTGACCGAAAGGGAGAGCCCGGTCTTAGGCAGAGGCCTGTGGTCACGACAGAAGACCACGACCTCTGGCCCCGACACAGACCAGGCCCGCCGCCCCCCGGGCCACGCCCACGCCCACGCCCACGCACCCCTGTGAAAAATTGCGGTGTATTGCAATGATATGTAGTACACACATGCGACCCCTCACTTTCAACAAGTTTGCCCCGATTTGGCAAAAGCCGCCATGTCCGACCCCAAGAGAAGCGAGACCTTCACCGTCTTGAAAATCTCGCTCGTCACAGAGACGGACACCCCGACCCCACGCCACACCTGGGCAGGTTTATACGTATATAAATACACGTAACACAAATACAGAAAATACACGTGCATGTATTTTGTCTGTGTGCGATTCACCCTGTGCATGCACTGTCAATTGCTTGTTCCGTGTCTATTCTGATTCTGTGATTCATTATTGTAACTTACTTGAAATCTGCGAAACACTGTTTTTCTTTTTGTTATTATGAATGCCCTCTGCACGGCTGTGCAGAACCACACTTTTAGTTAGGAGCGGATCGGGGCCACTGAGCAAGATAAGCCATCTGTGGCAGTTTCCGGGCGTGGGGGCAAGTAGTCATTAGCGCGCGCCTCTTCAGGCAGAGTGAAAGAGCTATTCATGGTCCTAGAAAGGAGTCCTCTTCCATTACCCTACACTATGTGTACGTGCCGACAGCCGCCTACCAGCGCACAGCAGCGGAAACGCTGAAAAGTGTTAGTAACTGAACATTCACAAAATGCGTTTTTTTTTCTCTCAAAAATGTATGAGTGTAAATTTGTAGCTGATAAAATTTGCTTTCTTTTCATACTAAGCATGTCCATGCTGCTTACTACCAGCACACCTTCAAGAGCAGTTACATTTCATATTTGCAATACAATGAACATGCACTGACCAACAACAAAAAAAGCATTAACTTTCAAGCCCAATCTGTTGTGCATGTCATTTTTCTGTGGGATGAAAGTTGATGTATCTACGCAGCATTCTAGCCTCTACTGTTATCACTTACTAGAATTCGGGTTCCATTCCTGCTAGAGCAACATTAGCGTCAGAAAGTACTCCACTGCTAGTAAGCTGGTAATCCGTTATGTCCATCAAGACGATTAACACAAACATGCTGATCCCAGCATTTGTGTACTGTGTTTATGCCGTACACTTGGGTTTACACAATAAATGCATATCCACTAACACAAGTAACAGGTCTTAAGCACATAACACTGGTTCTTTTATATTAACATTAACACAAATAACAGGTCTGAAGCACATCACACCGGGCCTGTATATCAACACGAACACAAGTAACGGGTCCTAAGCATATCACACTGGTGGTTCCTTTATATTAGCAGTTTTTAGAATTTCCCTTTCAGGGGTGAATACAGTTTTTGTAATTGAATTGAATTACGTCTCCTTTTTCCGGTTGTTCGTTAATTATGTGTCCCTTGTGTTTGTTCCTACGAAAAGGGGAGACTGCTAGTTCAGTGATTCCATCTATTTCCTGAAGTTCAGTTACATACATTTCACAAAGTTTGATTGGTTTTTCATGAAATCGTCATTTTGACCTTCCTCCACATACTCTACATATAGAATTTAAACTTTTAAAGTGAAAGGCTTTTGTGTGTGCAGCAGTTTCTTGTGAATGTTTTAGTATTCCCGCCATAACTGTACTGTCTTTTCCTTAGATTGCACCATTTGAAACAAAGGAACCACGATAATATAAATGAGCAGACAAGAGTTAGTACCTGATACTATTACTGAACAGTATCACAGAGAATACTGGAGGCTAAAAAGCTGAGCATGAAGCACAGGGATTACACAATACCAAAAGTATTCCCGAATAGAGAATGAATGCTCAGAACTACTCAGTACTGTGAGGCTCCGATAACTTATTTTTCAGTCACACACAAACACGGTACCTGTCTTTATCCTCGGATTGCACCCTTAATAAAAGCGTAACCCGAATAATACCACCAACACAGGAACCAGCAGAAAACAGTACTCAAGTGTGTCAAACGGTTTCATGTAGAAAAGCGCTGAAGAGGCGATAGAGAAGATTAAACACAGGCAAACACACCACACATCAGTAGTCCGTTACAGAGATTATAGAAGGAATAGTTGGCGCCAGCCAGTGACCTGCATAGCCTGCTCGCAGCGGGAAGTGGCGGCCGCATACCACAGCAGCAGCTGGTGGGTCAAACTAAAGAGTGCAAAATCTGGAAAACTACACAGCTGTGTCTGGCATCTGACCACTGGCGCTGTTTCTAAGGTTGGGTCCAGGTTTCCTATTCATTAATATTTTCTGTTGCGCTGTGATTAAAAAAAAAAAAAAAAAAAAAAAAAAAAAAAAAACACGTTGGTCTGTTTGTTTTACTATTAGTATTACGCATAAGCCACATACATCTGGAGTAGATCTTCACATCGGTCACGCTACGTGTGTATTGCCCATAGCCCTTTTGCATCCAGCGCCACGCCCAAGAGCTGATTCGACCGTGGCAGCTCAACCATAGTGCCTAGGCCGCATGCCTCCCCGGAGAGAGACATACCAGCCAGGCACCTCCGCCGAGCCGTCAGGGACATTCCACATCTCACAGGCTGTACATGGTCCGTCTTGCACCGGGTGCGAAAAAGATAGGCCGCATTACAGACTTAGAAATAGACCACACAAGACTTGGAAATAGGCCACACAACCGGGATTAGTACCTCGCTTGACTCTTCTTCTAATTCAACCTGGATGCAGCCCATACCTCTTTCACATCCAGCGCAGAGCCAAAAGGTTGGTCCGACCGTGACAACCAAACGATGGCGCCATAGCCGCATGCCTCTCGGTGCTAGTTATAGCAGTTATTTGGGTTTAACGCCGAGCGGGGGAGAGACATAGCAGCCAGACGAGCTGTCAGGGACGTCCCACCTCTCGCAGGCTGCACATGAACCATCCAGCACTGAAAGTGAAAGGGACAGCCCGCCCGATAGACTTAGGGGGGTAGCACCTCGATGGCTCGTATACTCTGACATACACGCTGGGGTTGAGCGGGACGTGACGAGCCCTGGGGGATTTGTCGTCTTCGCTGGCACCAGGTCTCGGTCTCGTCGCGGCCGCCGCGTAGGATATGGTAACCGGCGACAGCCTGGCTCTACCTCGTCCAGCACCTCTCAAGCGCGGGTCGTGGGGAGTCGAGGACACCGGCAATCGCGAGGCTTCTATGCTGATGTCCACTCGGTGTGCTGGCGTACCGTTCATTAAAGCATTGACGTCATCAGTGTTAGTGTTGATGTCCACTTTAGTCACTCTGTTGTTCATCTTTATAAATACTTTGCCTTCTGACGACCAGGCTGATCGCTCCCCTACTATGTCCCTCATTTCCCTGAGCAGTTTTTGGTTGCGTGGAGTGAGGTCGTCCGTGATGACGATTCCTTTGCTTTTGAGTTTTCGTCTTTGTGAGAGAATCAGGTTTCGGACCTCCCGCCTCACAAATCGCACTATGACAGGACGGTGTCTTCCCTCAGTCCTACTCCCGAGTCTGTGTGCGATGTCAATGTCCGAGTCTGTGACTGTCACCCCTAGTTTGTCCCTGCACACTCAGATGACTGTCACAGATGAATCTCGTGAACTTTCGTTCTGCGTCTCTTCTCTCAAACCAAAAATTCGAATGTTATTGCGGCGAGAGTATTGCTCCTGCTGATTGATGCGCACGTCTTGAATATGAACAACGCTTTTCAAACGAGCGACCTCCTCTACCTCTTTTTGGCGTGCTTCGTAGTTTTCCACTAAACTGCGCAACTGTTCGTTATCAGTCTTTAAGTCCATCAAACTCGAGTTTATCGTCTCTAGCTCCTGTTTCATATCTGCCTATGCTTTTCCAAGAGCCACCTTCAACTCGCCCACTGTCTGTGTCTTTTATTCGTTTATCTTTGTTAGTGTAACTTGTATACTTTCCTCTGAAAATTCGTCACTCATGTTTTTTCCACCACAAAAGTTGTGTCTTTGTTTGTTTTAATGTCTAGTGAGGAATCGCTTTGTTTCTTACGTCTCTTTACGTTTCGCACCATTTTTCGTGTAATTCTTGTCGATTAGTTGCATTTTGGAGAGTCACCAGTCACCGCTATTAGCAAAGACAGTTTGTAGTCCACCCCACCCTGTCGTCTAAACCATCAGTACACTAATAACTGTCTGACACACAGTATATGTCATGTCAATGACATCTGGCAGTTGACACAACAGACAGGTGACAGCATTGACACAAGAACGATGGAATCCAAACAATCACAGCCAGCATGGTAAAGCGTCTATCCAATCGATGCGAGATTTATAAGTCTGATCATTAGAGAGAAGAAACACGTCTTATCCGTCGATCAGAAAGAGTCAGCACGACCATAGCTTTGAAAGGAGGGTTCACTACATGCTTAACTATTTTGGACTACAGTACACTGTGTCCTACTACACAGACTATGGAGTCAAAACTTGCTAAACACTCGCAGAAACATGAAATCCGCAGCCTCTCTTTTAGTAGGTAACTCCCATGTAATAAGTGACACAAAAAGACAAGGAACCAATTAATCCTGGAGAGCTACAAAGTCTGAAACTGCTACCGTGAACACAGCTCACTTTCCGGCACATTATTGAAACTTAATAGGTAAAGAGAGGTACAAAATGAAATGGAAAAACGTTAGTATTTTTTTTCTAATTAATTTTGTGTATTTTTACAACTTGGGGGTAGGGATACAAAATCATCCACTGTGGCACTCACAGTATCCTCTAGTCAAGTTTATAATAATTGTGGCATCCTGTTGTAGTTATGTAAGCCTGAAAATGGACTGCCAGTTTTATAGAAAATGGCTGAAGGCATCTGAACATTATTTTAGTCTTTGTGTGCGATTTAGAGAAAATGGCTGTTTACTGGGTGCACCAATATGTTCACTGTGAGCCAGAGATTCAATAGTTTTGCATTCTGTTTTTTGCAGAGGACGCAGAAGGTGTGCCTTAACATAATATCGCCTGATTTGTGCTACTGGAATGAATTCTGAGAGAATTATTTAGAGAAAAATGTTTCTCAACCTCATTTAAAAATCTGCGAAGAGCGTGAAGGGAGGTACCCTTGCGCCATCGGCTATATCTCTAGTGTAAGGATGTTAGGGGAACATTGCTTAACCATCTCAGGACATACATAGGTACACTTTGCAACCCATCTTACTGAGTACTGGGGTGGGGGGGAGAGGGGGGCTGCACGGTAGACAGAACTGGCTTATGGAGTAATACCTTGAAAATTTAACCTTTCAACAATGATTTAAAACATGTGCCAAAAATTACAATTTCATGTAGTCATACCTGATAGCTGGGACAAACAGCAGTCTGATGTAAATACCTTTGATGAAGAAACATTAGGTTATGATTGAGCAGACAATTGTTTGTTTGTTTTTCATAAACAGATGCAAGATTTTTAACCGTTTAAAGAACAATTCCGAAAATCGTGAAAATTGCAATTCCGAAAATTTTAAACGCACCTTTTCACTCAAAAGTTGAAGAGGCACGAACACTGGTTGATGAATTAATTCAAGGTCTTTCTTCAATCCAGCCATATGCATAATAATATATCAAATAAAAAGCAAAAAGGTATGGGCTGATTTGCGGGACAACAGGCTTTAAAAAAGGGCCATTTTCTGGTAAATGAGTAATATGATTTACATACCTTTGGAGGCGTGCTTGATGACATGACATCTTTGTGGGAGTGAAATGAAGGCAAATTTAGTTATTTATTTTACTGCCTGCGCACATTTTTAATTATTCTTACTATTTTTCGCCAAAAAAGAATTAATCATAACTCGAAAGTTAAAAAGGTGCAATGCGGGCTAACGAACTCATTCAATGTCTTTCTTTAATCTAGCCGTATGCAAAATAGTAATAAAAAGAAGAATTACTGACTCAGATGTGGATCAACAGGTTTTTGTGAAACGGCTACTCTCTCGTCAATGTGTAATCTAATTCTTTTTTTTTTAAACGTACACCTCGAGAAAATACACTTAGGGACAAATTTAGTTTGAAGCTGGGCCGTCCAAAACGGGGGCTCAAGTCGTTCACGCACACACACACACACACACACACACACACACACACACACACACACACACACACACACACACACACACACACACACACACATACACACATACACACACACACGCATGCACGCACACACACACACACACGCGCGCGCGCGGCGTTCGGCGCCAGAAATACGTTCTTCAGCACGATTTGCATAGATAGACGTGATTTCATTTTTATCTTGTTACTTTGTTGCCAGACGTTAGGGACCCACACGCCCACGACGTTATGTATATGTTTTGAAACCCCCTTCACCGCACCCCATTTCAAAGTTGTTCCTATTTTCTAATAGGAACAACAAAGAGCCGTTTTTATCATCTTGATGTATGACAATCCAACCACCTTAAAGTATTCTTTGTGCAGCACTAATGGGTAGACCATCAAAAACCGATGATGTCGACCTTGTGCAACACTTTTGTAATACATTATTACAAAGCATTATTGTATGACATACAAACAACATTACATTTTGTGATCTATTGGCGATAATCGCTTGACCCCTTCACTGCCCAGAAAAAAAATGATCACCACCAACCTGCTAGAGGAATAGATCTTGTGGGGAATCCGCACTTGCAGGTGCTTATGAAGATTTATGTATGTCGCTGGAACCACATTAAATCCATGTTCCTTTGGCGTCTGGGGATCGTTGACGCTGAATTTACAGGGATTTAAAAACGCAGTCTGCGTCCACTGGCAGTGAATGGGTTAGGATACTTTATCGCCGTATTGAAATTGCAAGACTGTTGTTTGTTTGTTTTATTGTTTGTTTGTATAAATGTAGTTCTGACGTTTTTCAGTTGTGAGGTGTCCCGAAGTTCTGGTCGATAACGGAAATTTATCGTGCCCGCGAGGGCGTTACTATGCGTCGATCTGTCAACTTACCTGCAAACCTGGGTTTACGCCTCTTGTGCCGTTTATTGTGTGCTCTTTTGATGTAGAGGGAAAGTGGAGTAACCCTGCAGTTTGTAACGGTAAAAATCTGTAACCACAACAACAGCATATCAAAGATACAGCCTGGTCCAAAAAGAAAAACAACAACCGTGAAAGCACTTTTCCGAAGTTGTTTCTGAAGTACATTTGTTATTTTTAATCCCTTTTAAAAGGCGACACAGATTTAGTTAAGTTCCATGAGTACTTCATGTTGAGCACTTTCTTTAACTATTAGGTTGAGGTCCTTGTTGTTTATTGATCAGGAGTAATGGCCCTTTTCTCAAATCATCTGAAAGTTTACATCTTGTGCAATCTTGTTTTCCCCAAATGTGTGTTTACAAAGAATACCACGTGAAATTTCCCGTGCTTGTTGGCAGGAAGTCAAGCTTTTGTTTCAACCGATTTGTACGTGCAAACTTTGTACCCTCCCCTAAAATACATTTAAAAAAAAAACACACTATTTATCTCTTGGCTTGACTTCGCGAACGAAGATTTTATAGGAGTTGCCCACGACGTCTGCAGGCTTGTTCGTGGCTGCGGAGGCCAATCCGGGATAGGCAGGTTCGACCGCAGTGGCTGCAGGGGGAGGTATGGCCAGCGTTCTGAGTTGCGGCATCTCTGTTTTTTTCTCCTGAGCCGCTTGTCCTTAAGGCTAGCTCTGCGAGAGTCCTCAAAGGAGACAGCTGCCTTGTAAATGGTGGAGCGCCAGGTGTCACGGTACACAGCAAGCGAAGACCACTGGTGGTGGTCGATTTGGCAGGCACTAAGTGACTTCTTGAGACAGTCTTTGTATCTTTTCTTTGGTGCCCCTCTGTCACGGTGTCCAGTAGCAAGCTCGCCGAACAGGGTGATCTTTGGTAGGCGATGATCCTCCATCCTGGAGACATGCCCCGTCCAGCGGAGCTGTGTCCGCAGCAGCAAAGCCTCGATGCTCACAGTTTCAGCCTGTTCAAGGACCTCGACGTTGGTGATATAGTCACTCCAGTGAATGCCCAGGATGGTACGCAGGCAGCGCTGGTGGAAGCGTTCGAGGAGTCGTAGTTGGCTGCGGTAGAGGGCCCAGGACTCGGAACCATACAGCAGGGTGGTGAGGACCACAGCTCTGTACACGCTGATCTTGGTGCCTGTTTTCAACTGTTGATTGTGCCACACCCGCTTGAAAAGTCGCCCGAAAGCGCTTTTCGCTTTTGCCAGCCTGCTGTCAAGCTCCTTGTCCAGCTTGGCGTCCGACGTGATAATGCAGCCAAGGTAAGTAAACTGGTGCACTGACTTTAGTTCAGACTCGCCAATGGTGATGTGAGGAGGGCGATACACTGTCTTGGGTGCCGGCTGATGGAGGACCTCTGTCTTTTTCAGACTGACCTCGAGTCCAAAGAGATGGGCAGCGTCTGCGAAGCAGGATGTGATGCGCTGCAGGGCTCTCTCTGTGTGTGCAACGAGGGCAGCGTCATCAGCAAAAAAGCAGCTCACGAATCAGTTGGTCTAGGGTTTTCGTGTGGGCCTGCAGTCGTCTGAGGTTGAACAGGCTGCCATCGAGACGATACCTGATGTACACTGCATCGTCATCATCGAGGTCCACTGAGGCCTACTTCAACATCATGCTAAAAAAGATGGTGAAGAGGGTCGGTGCCAGAACGCAGCCCTGCTTTACGCCGTTGAGAATAGGGAATGGTTCTGAGAGGTCATTGTTGAGTCTGACCTGGCCTTGCTGGTCCTCGTGTAGCTGGACAATCATGTTGAGGAACTTTGGGGGACAGCCAAGTCGCTCCAGGATCTGCCACATGCCTTGCCTGCTCACAGTGTCGAACGCTTTTGTTAGGTCGACAAACGTTACGTACAGCCCTTTGTTCTGCTCGCGGCACTTCTCCTGAAGCTGTCTCAGCACAAAGACCATATCCGTGGTGCTCCTGTTTGCTCTGAAGCCACACTGGCCCTCTGGGAGGTGGTCTTCAGCGATGGCAGGTACCAGCCGATTCAGGAGCAGCCTTGCAAGAATTTTCCCAGCAATGGACAGCAGGGTAATTCCACGATAGTTGGAACAGTCAGACTTCTCGCCTTTGTTCTTGTACAGGGTGATAATGACAGCATCACGGAGATCCTTTGGTAGTGTTTTTTCCACCCAGCAGCAGAGAAAGAGGTCATGGAGCTTGTTGTGCAGTGCTGTGCCTCCATGTTTCCAGATCTCTGGCGGTATTCCATCAATGCCTGCTGCTTTGCCACTCTTGAGCTGGTGGATGGCTGTGAGGGTCTCTTCAGCGGTGAGCGGTTCGTCCAATTCAACCTTTACTGGGAGTTGTGGGATTTGTAGGACGACTGCTTCTTGAACAGTGCGCTCAGCGCTGAAGAGGCTCTGAAAGTACTCCGACCAGCGGTTCAAGATGGAGGTATTATCTGTGAGGAGTGCCTGGCCATTCGCGCTTCGCAGGGGTCTTTGTACCAGGTGCCTGGGGCCATACACTGCTTTCAGTGCTCCGTAGAAGCCCCTGTAGTCACCATTGTCAGCGCAAAGCTGGGTCCTCTGTGCAAGTCTGGTCCACCACTCATTCTGGAGATCTCTGAGCTTGCTTTGGAGACTGCTGCAGACGAGGCGGAAGGCAGACTTCTTCACAGGGCAGGAAGGCTGAGCTAGGTGGGCCTGATGGGCGGCTCTTTTTTTTTTTTTTTTTGCTAGGTGTTCCTGGATCTCTACATCGTTTTCGTCAAACCAGTCTTTGTTCTTCTTTCTAGCGAAACCCAAGACTTCTGCAGAGGATTTTGTAATAGCAGTTTTCAGTTGTTCCCAAAGTGTTTCAGGGGAGGAGTCTGCTGGGTCCGCTGTGTCTTTGAGCCTGCGCTGTAAATCTGTCTGAAAGGCAGCTTTCACGTCGTCACGCTGAAGGCTGGCAACATCAAGCTTTTTCTTGGGGGGCCCCCATTTCTTGGGTTTTGGCTTGACGTGGAGCCTGAGTTTGCAGCAGACAAGACGGTGGTCAGTGTGGCACTCTGCGCTGGGCATCACTCTGGTGAGGAGGACGTCACTGCGGTCCCTCTGACGCACTAGAACATAGTCGATAAGGTGCCAGTGTTTGGAGCGAGGATGTATCCAGGTGGTCTTTCGACTGTCCTTTTGCTGAAAAGTAGTGTTGGTGATGACCAGTTGCTGCTCTGCACAGAACTCCAACAGTAGGCGGCCATTGTCATTGCAGTTCCCGACGCCATGCTTGCCGAGGACTCCTTTCCAGGCTTCAGAGTCCTGGCCCACTCTGGCGTTGAAGTCGCCAAGGATGATGACTTTGTCGTCTGCAGGGGTGCTCTGTATGAGGCTTCGCAGGTCAGTGTAAAACTTGTCCTTTTCAGCATGCTCTGCCAGGAGGGTTGGGGAGTACACACTGAGAAGGGTTGCTGGTGTCTCAGTGGGAGGCGCATGGACATGATGCGGTCTGAGTGACCCGTTGGTAGGTTTTCCAGCTTAGTCGCAATGGAGGTCTTGACCATGAAACCCACTCCTGAGAGCCGTCTTTCTGATTCAGGCCTGCCTGACCAGTAGAGGGTGTAAACAGCGCCAAGTTCTTGGAGGCTGCCTTCGTCCGGAAGGCGTACTTCACTGAGCGCGGCGATGTCGATATTTAACCTCCGCAATTCATGGGCAATGAGGGCGGAGCGACGTTCAGGGCGTCCGCTGTCTGCTTTGTCGAGCATGGTTCGGATGTTCCAGCATGCTACGTTGAGTCCGGTCGTGGTCGTCATGATGAGAGTGGATCCGTTATTCTTTCTTGTGTTTGACCGCAGGAGAAGATGCCCTTTGACCAACTGGGGTTGCGAGGGGACGAGCTTTGGTTAGGCCACCTTTTCTAGGCCCCTCTCCGTGTGGAGCAAGCAGTGCTGTCCCTAGAGAAGGCTGCTTGGTCGTTCAGGGTGTGCCGAGTGATGTTGTCATCCCCAGGTCAACATCAGGCGACCAATATCCTGAACCGCCTGCATGCAGGTTTGAGACTGCGGCTTCCAGTGACATCTTTCACCTGCCGTTTCGCCCCTCGCCCGTCGCTACAGGACTTGGAATGGTCAGTGTCATGGTCCGTGGACGTTTCCTAAAGCCTGCGCGGTGGAGCTTTTTGGTGGAGTGCAGTGTGCGCAGTACTGGCCCCACCCTTTAAACCCTTGGTTCGTCTGCCATGGCCTAGCAAGCTGGGACGATGGCATCGAGGTCCTCGGGTCGTATGTTTTATATCAGACTGTCCTTGTCCTAGTCTCTGGCTCAAAAGCCTTCCCCGGAGACACGGGGGCTTTGATGTCAGGGGTTTCCTCCCTTAGCCTTTCTGCGGAAAGACTATTTATACTATGACGACTATACACTGAGTGGAGGGAATAAACAGTTCCTCGAACTACGCAGCAGCACAGTCAATTTACAGTCTCCAGAAATGTCAATTTACAGTCTTCAGCACTGATTAGCAATCATTTACAACGTAGTTATTCATACACAGAAAAAAATGCACCAAGGCAGAGTGAGCAATGGATAGGTGAATTGCAATGGCACCACCGTGGTAAGAAGAGGAGCGCCTATGTCTTTTGTCCATCCGGCTCCCTATAATGGTCCTTCAGCTTCTTGGGCCTCCTTTGCTCTCTCCCTCTGTGTTTCACTGGCACTTGGTCTGTCGCAATAGTGACGAGGCGGCCTTGAGGGGATTGGTGACTGCACGCATCCAACGCCGACACCAGTCGAACGAGGCGTGTTTGGTCTAGATGCACGTCGGCTCCCCCAATCGGTCCAGACCCCAGAAGGACAATGTAAACAAAAGCAGGAGCCTAAACGACCCCGTAAGTATCGTAAGCCAGTGGGTTTAATTTAAACAACCTAACCTCCTACACCCACTCTGCTTGGTTTACAATAGCACCAACAACTAACTGTTCAAGCACTTGACCTTCCACCATTTGACACGTGCTTTCCAAACCATTACAAAATTACATATAAAATTTCCTAACCCTTCTTATACTTCCATAAATAAACAAGTAAAACATTTCACTAAACGATTTAAAATAATTAATAATTAAATAAAACCGCAACAATTTTTCCCTTAAAGATACCTCTACTCCTAACACATGGTACAAAACACGCATAACAAACATGACAACCATGTCGAATGCACGTGGGATTTTTTAGCACTTACCTGCTCTGAGACTCGCTACACGCGCCGCCACCCGTAGGCAAAACAAACCCCAGTCTCTGGCCACCAACGACCCCGGGTTCGAACCAGCTCTGCGTCACTGACACCCTCAGTCAGTCACTGACTTCCTACTGTCAGCTAAGCAGGACAACTTGGTCCAACCGAGTACAACTGCTAACTAAAATATAATTCTCTGCCTACCGACATTGGAAACTACGTACAACTAGCGTGCCCCACACGTGCAAAACACATAACACTAGCCCGTCTCTGCCAACTCACAAACAACTCCCTATTTCTTCGTGACCAGTGCTTCGGTATCTTTCGACTACCTCTGCCAAAACAGTCACTAAACGTGACAACCCCTAACTCCAGGTCTGAAACCAGTGGAACAGCTCTGAGTCTTTCAGAAAACAAGGATGAATGCCAAACGCGCAGCAGCTCCGACAAGACATTCAGTGTCAGTTTAATCATGTGAAAAGCAGCCTTTATGCGACGCCTAGTTCAATCAATGCCAGACAGGTGTCGTTCGGTGATTAACAGTGGAGGCGGGCATACCCGATACTAAAGAACACAAAAACTGCTTATAACTGAATGGGATAATACCTACTGAAATAATTGCCTATGCATTTTTATTTTTTCTTGGTCATTTATTGACACTGGATGTAATGATTGCTCGTCCCCCCCAAAAAAAAATAATAATCATAATCCCGGAACAAATTCGTTTGTTTTTGGGTTTTTGTTGTTGTTGTTTGTTTTTTTTTTGTTTTTTTTTAAACTGAAACAAATTTGGTAATGAATTTCAATAACAACTCTTACGCATTTTTTGTTTGTTTTGGACCAGGCTGTATGAATACTATTGCTATTAACCCATTTAGACCTGATACACAGATATAATGGCCATGATAGTTCAAGCCTCAAGGCGCCAACTATCATGATCATTTCCTTACCTGAACTGCTGTTTTTTTAACAATTTTTTATTTTTGTATTTTTTTCCTCGGAGAGGGGGGGAGGGGGACTGGAGTATGGCTGGGGGAGGGGGGAGAGTGGGAGGGGTGATAACTACCCGCACTAAGAACTCGACAACTGCTCAGCTCGAAATAAAAGCTAAACACAGTGCACAAATCGCCAGGGGACATAATTTGTATTGTTTTAGTATCTGAAGTTTGTTATAAGCGAGGTATTTACGTAAAAGAGTGGTGTAAAAAAAAAGTTTCTATATCCGACTTTTGTTATAACCGACCTTGTTATTAGCGAAGTAGACTTATATTATTAACTGCTTGTGCATGCAACGACGGGTCTTGTAAGCTGTACCTTGTAACTAACCACTCTTTTTTTGTCAGACACGGAAGCCCCTAAATTTACTAACTGCCCTAACAACATGACGATATATGAAGCTCGCCTGGGACAACAGACGAATGTGTCGTGGACACCACCCACAGCGACAGACAACTCTGGAAGGATCCCACAGACACGGAGCAACAAAAACCCGATGGACCCGTTTACATTTGGGCCGACGGAAGTGACGTACACGGCAACTGATGGCAGCGGAAATAGTGGAACTTGTAAATTCACCGTTACGCTCACACGTGAGTTTAAGCGCGGCCACTCACTGCCCCAGTTGTGAGGGCTCATAGGGATCTATGCCTCTTGTTGACACCAAAGTGTGTCCTTGTTACCTAAACAGTTTTGGTCTCTTTGATTGAGAGAAATGTCACCAGGAATGCTGTTCATCTTTTTAGTACACATACCGAGCGGAATTACTCAGCCCTGGACATAAACACAGCTAGACTATCATATACATCCCTTATTATATAGTATAATTTTGTTTTCCTCCTTACGTCACACGACCAGTCACTTTAGCGCAAACCGTACCATGTGACCGTGATATAAAAAGCCCTGCAGCGAAAAATGGCGGACGTTTTGTAGCCCTCTCGATGACGCATCTTGGATGCCAGTTTTGTTCTATAAAGATCGCCAAACGTTCTAAAGTACAAGTTACGTAGTGTTGTTCGAAACAACAAGCACACTCAGTACTGGAGACGGCAACGTCATGACATATTTTAAATTACGTCATGTCTATTATGTATAAAGGTATATTCCTTTGACGTCAGTCATGTCTGGCGTGAACCAGGTCGCAAGATGTCTTCTTGATTTCTTTTGCGAAAACAGTGGAGGAATGAAAACAAATACGTTATTGTTCGGAGGGGTTCGCTGCACGGACCCTTGTAGGCCTTCGGGAGGTCAAAGGAATCATTGTACTCTTCAGGCCTTCAGCCTTCGGGGTACAATGATTCCTTCGACCTCCCTCAGGCCTACAAAGGTCCGTGTAGCGAACCCCTCCGACCAATAACTTATAATATAAGAGATGTGTAGGGATGATAGGGATGTACATGATAGTCTTGTTCTTTACCTGTGTATTTTTCTGTAGGTTGGCTTTTGGGTGCCTGATAGAAGGGGGCAGGGGGTCTATCTGTGTGCATGTCCAGTGCTGAGTAATTCCCCTTAGTATGTGTACTGTTCTACCAGCGCTAGCCTCACGTATTTGGTTTGTGAGTGTACATATTTTTTTAAGCCAGCGCAGCAATTTCAGTACACCACACAACAACAGTCTCCAATCAAGTTTGAAATGATCATACCTTGCCCAAACCACGTAAGAAAACTTTCAGCTTATACGACTACAGTAGAGCATAATCTGGACTTTGGCGGGAAACCCTTACCGTTGTTAATGGCGTTATACAGCACAGTGTGTGTGTGTGTGTGTGTGTGTGTGTGTGTGTGTGTGTGTGTGTGTCTGTGTGTGGGCTGATCCTTCCAGACGCTGACATAGTAGCCTAACATAGGAAGATCTAATAATAATAATAATAATAATACCGGTATTATATAGGCGCTTTTTCTCAATTTTTTTTATAATCGACTCAAAGCGCCGCGAACTGAAACCCAACACGCACACACACGTGAGAGACACGGATTTACTCTGAAGACAAACACAGTACAAGACAGAAGAAGGGTCAGCTCAGCTACTAAAGATACGGAAATTTTTGATCGCTTGCATTTGAAATTTATAAAGTGGCCTGAAACCGGTACCAAAGTATGTGGGGGTAGGGGGAGAGGGGGGTGGGTGTGGAAGAACCGGAGTACCCGGAGAAAGAACCCCTGACGGTCCGCCCGAATTAACGGTGACACATACCAGAGGAGAAAAGTCCGACGCCGGAACCCGTTTTCGAACCTCGCACCTTTGGCATTGGTGGCAGGCGCCTTAACCACTGCGCCACGGACCGCCCATGACATTTCATTGACGATGTCTGATCAGATGATCTCAGACTGTCACTGGCCCGGCATTATCTTGCAAAATTATTCCAATTACCTATGATGTATTTATTTATTTATTTGTTTGTTTGTTTGTTTATTTTTTTTTATTTATTTATTTATTTATTTATTTATTTATTTATTTATTTGGCTGCAACCTACGCAAGGTTCTTGCAGCATTGCTTTTGGTATACGCAGCTTTGAAAAGTGAGTGCGACCCCTGACAAGTCAGTCTGAATTGTTATGTCCATTTCAGGCGTGTGTCGATGACATTTTGCTATGAAATGCAGGTTCTCCTTATCGTCAGCACACCGAGCCGTGTTTTAATGCTGCATTATCCTGTACGTATCTCGATCTCCGTTTATAACCTAACCCTATATATGATAGGGATTAGGATTGATACCTGCTGATGACGGCCAGCAGGCTGTTGTCGTCTGACTTACGCGCGGATACTTTCATGATGTTATTATCTAGCTTTTGGAAGGTAAAACTTTCGTAATTTTTGCGCTTGCATTTACTGCTCTGAGTTTTTATTTTCATGGCGTTTCAGTTTAACTGCGGTTTTGTTTTGTGTTTTTAGTTTTTTCAGTGGGCTGTGTTGTGTTCGATTTGGCTTAGTTTTGAGGAGAACATCGTGTATCAGGTTCAAGTTTTGTCTTTTGTATGCAATCATTGGGGTCAAGGTGAATATGTCATGGGCACCTAATTAAGTCACTCACATCCAAAAGATCAGAATAAACTGCAAACTGCTTATATGAAACCAGGGGCGACTAAGTCACTCGCATTTCAAAGGATCGTGAAGTCCTTAGGATCGTACGGTGAAGGTTAATCCATCCACTGCCAGGCAATGAGAAGTTGTGTTTTTGAAATAGAAAATTAAGTGCTGGAATGAAACAAAAATGTGTTAGAGGAAATGGATATAAAAATTATTTCGTTTTTAATTCTCGTGGAAAAACTTTATTTTTTTTCGAATATACTAATAGTGATAGTTCTTTTGAGCTTTTATTCTCAGTAGTACCCAACATACTTTTCATAAGCAGTGTGTACCTAAACCACACTGCTCCTCTCGTTTCACGGGTACTCTCGTAAATTTAATAATAATAATAATAATAATTAATATTATTATTATTATTATTATAATACAACGATTATCTATAGTGTCTTTAACCACTTACATAAGAACGCGGACGATCATGAGGATATCTATGCCTCCTGCGGTTAGTTGTTATTCGTCGTGTCAGTCCTTGCAATGAAAGGGTTAACTGTGAAATATTGCATCGCAGCCTGCACTGTAGAAATTCATGATACGCCATGTGACACTAGCCTGAATAAACACGCAAACACCGCGTCGATGTGTTAATCAAAAGCAGGGTCATGTTGACGTGTATTTGTTGACAAGTAGTAAATGTGTGCCCCGCAACAAATTTTAAAAATCGCAGACACATACAAACAACCAAATTTGATGCATTTGTTGAATTTTCTGTTAAGCGCAAACCTGCGATAAACCTGACCTTGAACCGGAAAGAACGACCAAGTTTCTACAGATTGCCTGTCCTGAGAAGCTAGTGTACGGAGCTGTTTGCAACATCAGTGGCTGCGTTGACAACCACTCATTTAGCGGGGCCAAGAACATTGTTTGCGAACGTACGGGCAACCCACCCATAACGTTTTGGGACTGGCAACCAAAGACGGCTAAACCCAACTGCTCAGGTATCACTGTAACCTTTTGCATGTAAGCCTCGCAATTTCAGACCCACACAGGAGCTCTAGGAATGATTTATGTACGTTCTCTAGGGTCCCAGTCCTTCACTAGACACAATACCTACCTCACCCAAGTTTTCCCGAGAGCCGTTATTGCCGTTTTAACAACACTGGTAAAGACTCGTTGTTTGTTTGTTTGTGTTTTGTTGTGTATCTGCATCCTTAAAGCCAGACATTTGTTCGTAGGCTAACAAACAGCCACGGATTTGAAAAAGCCAGCAATTTTTGCACTAGACAGTCAAATTCAGATTGTCTTGTGTTCGTGGCTTTTGATTATACGGCGTCAAGCAAATGCAGCTCATGCCAAAACATTTTCTCTTAAAAATCTGCTACGGTCAGTAGCAATGAGTACAACAAATAAACAAACAAGCAAAACCTCAACCGTGCAGTGGCTCAAAAATATTTTCGTAAGTACTGTCACTGTTCTGGAAATGCTATGAGTGCCCAGTTTTAAACAGCCAAGCCATGTGTTTTTGATAGCCTGGCCTAAATGACTATAGTAGGCATTTCTAATTTTGTTGGTAGGCTCGCAGCATTTACATATGTGTCTTGAAACTGTATTTCGCTAATATAACATTGCTAGGTGTTTAGATCCGCGACAAAATTATGGCTTTTGGTCACGTCGAAACAGTTACTAGAATAAATTAAACATCACTGCTCGTGTGATGCGCGTGTACAGTTGAATATCATGTATCATGTAGGTAAAGTCAACTTAACTTCAAACAAATTATAGCAAGACTGAAATCGTACCGTGAAATTATAGTTTTGTCACCATTTTGCTCAAGCCTAGAAGGCAGAGTGAAACTCATATCACATAAAATATAAAATTATGTAAAAAGTAAAATTACCTCATGACAAATGACGTTTTCCAAACCAATGACGCTTTTGCACTGTGCCCCTTATATAGCTCACTGGCTCAATATTCCAACGTAAGAATCAGGCTAAAGACGATAGGTAGAGACCCTTGACAACGAGGACAGCTCGCATATGGATGGTTCTACAGAGCACCTTGCCCAACCCTTGTACTATCCCTTTGGCTGTTGGTTGCGCTTTTGGTCGAGTTGACTCCATGAGTTTCCTCTCCCGGCAGGGCATGCCCCAAACGGTTCAGCAGGTAGTGCAGGAGCCCCTGTTATGAAACAGTGCCTATAATAAAACACCTTGCTCCCGGCGAAACGAAATAACTTTTCCAAATTCCCCCTGTGCAGTAATATAGAGCTACTTCAGTGAGCAATAACAACAATGTCAGGCGTGATGAAAACGAAAATACACTGAGAAATTGTCATTTTTGACCCTTCTGCTTCTTATTCTTCGCCATTTTGAAACACCTACAGCAACATTCAGTTTTCTGATTATTTTAAAAATAGCCACTCTTGTCATGAAGAGCAATCTTCGTACATCATATAACCAGAGGCATTCGGTTGGTTCTCTTTTGTTGTTTTGGATGCACGCATTTTCCTGGAGAGGTATCTTGTTCCTATTATGAAACGCAAAGAGCACCTAATATGAAACGTCTTTCATATTTAGAAATGTGTTTCGTGTAAGGAGCAGTGTTTGTCTAGCGTATATATCGGAAACCACCCAGCCAGTTTGTTCCAAATTCAGATGTTGATCTACCCACCTACCTACCTACCTACCTACCTACCTACCTACCTACCTAGGTACCTACCTACCTACCTACCTACCTACCTACCTACCTACCTACCTATCTATCTATCTATCTATATCCCGTAGTCTTGCCGACCGTTGGGGCACGACTAATGACTTGGCATCCAGCTCCCTCCATTCCTCTCTGTTCTCTGCCATTTTTAGCGTATTGCCAGCCTCAGTCCTGTCCACTTTGAGATATTGTCCTTCCATCTTTTCCTCTATCTTCCTCTCCTTCGTCCTCCTTGTACAGTGCCTTGCAGGATTTTTTGGCAAGGGTGACATGCTCATACCACTTCAGTTTGCGTTTTTTCATAATGGCTAATAGGTCTTCATAGGGCTCGATGGCTTGCCTGATTTTGCTTCCCACTTCCTCGTTCGTGATGTGATCTCTGTATGAAATGCCAAGCAGCCTTCGAAAACATCTCATTTCAGTAACTTGTATCCTCCTTTCAAGGCAATCTGTGAGGGTCCATGACTCGCAGGCATACAAGAACACTGAGATGACTAAAGAGCGCATCAGTCTGATCTTGGAGCAGAATTTGAGGTTTCTGTCCTTCCATAATGGTCTTCAATCTTGTCAGTGCTGTTGTTGTCTGCGCAATCCTGGACAGTATTTCTGATTTAGATCCCGCATCTGTCACAATGACTCCTAAATATTTGAACTTATTAACTGTTTCCAGTTTTTGGCTTCCAATCATGACGTCGGTGCCAATGCCACTGGTGTTATTTGTCATCAGTTTGGTCTTCTCTGCACTGATTTCCATCCCATACGCAATAGCTGTACTGTCCATCTGTTCCACCAGCTGAGCTAGCTCCTCCTCTGTTCCTGCAAGGCCATCAATGTCGTAAGCAAAGCGCAAGTTCGTGATTGTTCCGCCTCCAATACCGACAGTTCCTTCAAGATCTTTCAGAGCGTCTGTCGTGATTCTTTCCAGGAAGATGTTGAAAAGAGTAGGTGAGAGCAAGCAGCCTTGTCTGACTTCGACTGTAGTTCTAAACCAGTTTCCTATTTTGCCGTTGAAGCAGACTGAGCTAGTGGCCTTGCTGTAAAGGTTTGCTATGACTTTGATCAGATTGGCATTTATGTTGTATAGCTTCATGGTGGACCAAAGGGCCAGATGTTGATACTTTTTCTCAATACAGAGTAACCCACACCAGGATCATGTCACTTTCGTCAAGGTCAAGGTCACAACGGCTACATTTACTATTTACGCCATTGTCCAGGCAATCTTATTGTAAACACCGAAACGATGTGATCCAGATGCCAAATTGTGATATTTTGTGACGACACAGAGTATTGCACACCAGAATATATTCACTGCCTTAAAGGCCAAGGTCACAACGGCCATATTTGTTTTGTGCAAAATTGTGTGCTAAACAATATCTCAATAACCATTGGATTTATTCAATACAAATTTTAGATAATAGTATTTTATCACGTCACACATTGCCATCAATCTTAACAGCGCCTCTACCTCTAGGTCAAAGTCATAGTTGCCATAATTATTTGTCTGGCAGATTATTGAGTAGAGAATACATCTGAAACTGATTTGCTCTGAAATTTTAGGAAATGATGCCTTACCCTCTTATGTGATGTCTTTAACAGAATAAATTCAGGACCTGTAAGATGAAGGTCGCACGGGCCATATTTGTGTGAGCTTTTGTGCAGGCAATCTCTGAAACTGCAAGCCTGATTTTTTCCAAATTTTGCTTGATGATATTTTCACTTAACCCTTTCACAGCCGCGAAACTCTCAATAAGGACCCATCTGCAAGACACATAGATCCTCACCAAATACCTCACCACCAATGCTGCGACCAAACTTGCTGTCTTTCTCATCTTATCTCGCATCGACTATTGCATCTCTCTCCTTTCCGGCCTCCCTCACTCCACCACTTTCACTCTCCAGCGCCTCCAGAACAATGCTGCCCGCCTCGTCCTCAGACAGAAAAAAATCGGACCACATCACTCCCCTGCTCAAACTCCTTCACTGGCTCCCCATCCCCCAACGCACCCAATACAAGATTCTGTCTCTCTGCTACAAATCCCTAAACAACTACCCTCCTGCCTATATCTCCAACTTACTTCACCCCTACACTCCTTCCCGCTCCCTCCGCCACCTCCGACCCTCTCCGCCTCCACATCCCCCGTACCAAACTCAGCACTTTCGGCCCCCGCTACTTCTCCGTCTACGGTCCATCCATCTGGAACACTCTCCCACTCTCTCTCCGTCAGAAACACTCTCTCTCCTCCTTCCACTCCGTCCTCAAAACTCACCTCTTTCAATAGTTCTAGCACTATAACATCACCACACCCAAAGCTGACTGTCGTAATGTATTTGTGGTACGTGAGTCATTGTCTAAAGCGTGCTCATGCGTGCGTGAGTTGTGAGCGCGCACTTAGAGTTATAATTATTATAAGATAAGCGCATTATAAATTCCGTAATTATTATTATTATCATGAGCCTCGCGCGATCGCGGGTGCGGGGGCTCATGGCGATTTTGGCACTTGCTGACACAACTCACATATTTATTTGACGGTTGGAGTTCCTTGGACTGAATTAAGAAAGATTTCAGAGCAATACTGTCTTCCAGTGGTAGTGAAGCGAATAAAACATATATGTAAAAAACAGGTTTATATCGCTACATCACTTCAAGATGACGCCCACAGTTGTTGGAAATGCTTTCAGGCAGACAAAATGGCGCATTACTGTCTGCGGAGAGGGGTGGGGCTAAATACTTGTTCCAAGAGCAAACCTTATTGGCTTAGGTGTGATAGCAAATGTAAATCAGTATAAATGTAGTCACCAATCGTCCATGCATCCGCTTTTCAGGCGTCGTGTGTGTATGCGTGCGGTTTGTATAAGGCAATTTCTTATGAACTATACCATTCACAGACTTTAATTTCGACACAACTGCAGTTTACAAGAACAACTTTACCTACATATGTCACCTGTGGAAAAGGTCAAAGTCATCATAGGTAAATGTGTTTGTAAAGATTAGTCATTTTTCGACATAAAATGTTTAAAGGTTAACTTTGGGCGCATACGTTTGAAGGTACCAAAGTATGCATTTTATACCACAAATACTAATGCGAATGACCTCTCTTTAAGGTAGAGGGCAGTTTAAAAAAAAAAAAAAAAAAACCTGCGGGCGATTCCGTAGACCTTTTCTTGGGAACTCTTCCTGTCGGCGGAGTAACAGTTGCTGAGAATGTGAAGAGGATGAGGACCTACAAATGTGCCACTTGTTGACTATCAAACGAGGGGCGGGTGGTGCTCATGTTAGTGCGGGTGGGCGGTCGCTGGAAGGGGGAGAGAAATCTCCAGACCTCTTCACCAATGACCGATAAATCACACGACGGACCGTTTACAATTTCCAAGAGGGTGTGTGTTTGGGGGGGGGGGGGGAGGGAAGGGGGGAGGGGAGGAGGAGGGGGAAGGATGGGGGGGGGGGAGTTCCAAACTCCCCAAAATGGAAAATTATACATTAAAAAATATCCTGGGAGCCGTGCACCTTGGAAAACCCTTCTCCCCCTGAATTTGCTTCTGAATATGTACATAAACATGTGTCGATAATGCTAGCTTTTATCAAGTTTTAATTCTGAGTTGGAAAAACTAATTACAGTAGCTTTTATTCTCCCATATATAGGACAATTTAAACACACTTGCTGACCATGCCGACCTTTGGAAGGAGCCAATAAAATTAACATGCATAGACAGTGTAACCCCTAGCAAAACATGTTTACTGCGGTCTTACTGCAACGTTCACATACGAACTACCTGTAATAGCAACACCATAAAATAAAAGCCTTCTTACTTCCCGTGACCTTTGACCTTAACGAGAGGTTAACTTAGTAGAGCTGCAAACAAAAGTTGTATCATCAGTTTTCTTTTTGGCAAGTTTTAAAATAAGATTATAACTAGTTTTCATTTTATAAAAATGATGTTTATTGACCTTTGTAACCTTGACCTTTCATGGTGGTCGGCGCAAGTGACAATCAAAGCTATTGTCAAATAGGATCACTGTGCCAAATTAGAAGTCTGTAGCTCTGATGGTCTCTCAGAAATTCTAAATGATAAAATGTCACAATTGTATATACACAGGATGATGATGGATGGACCAATAGTGGACCTGTGGCGGATGACGCATTATATATAACTCACTTTCAATCTTAAATGAGCCTATAATGTGTGCTAACCATCTCCCATACCTTAATTTTCCATAAAAAAATTAAGTGAAACTTGTAAAAAGGAGATATTCACACTGTTTTATAATAGGATACCTAGTGTTTCATATTAGGTAAATAGTACCTAATATGAAACAATGTGACACTGTTTTTTTAACTGAAACTGCTTCTGCATCAATTCGAGTTTTGAAATTTGGCTTTGTCATAAGATGCATCAATATAATCTCTATCAAACCCTGGTTTCGGATTAATTCTACCTTTCTTTGGACAGTCGCCTCGAGACGTTTTTTTTGCTAAAGTGTTTCATACATGGGTCTCCTCCTCTACGTCAGTATTAAGCCTAGTCTTATGATTTATATTACCCAGTTTAACACCCGACTGTGATCACTAAATTAGTGACATTTACTCTAAGATATAGTGCTTTATTTTAAATGATATACCTTTAATTAATTTAGACTTCCTAGATTAATATGCGTGTGTGTTTTGTGTGTGTGTGTGTGTGTGTGTGTGTGTGTGTGTGTGTGTGTGTGTGTGTGTGTGTGTGTGTGTGTGTATGTGTGTGTGTGTGTGTGTGTGTGGTAGATGATCGCAGATGTGTACGTATCAATTTTATGTGATATTAGTTGTCTGGTTTTAAAGATTTTACAGTTTGTGTAGGGCATTGGGTTTGTGTGATAGAGTATTAATTCTTTCTTACAGTTGACTGTGATGTTTGTAATTGTAACGACACCAACACACATTCCTATGCTTTATGTTTCTTAAGGCAAATGGCAATAAACAGTATTTATCTATCTATCTTCTTTGTGGGTTGTGGATCTTATGCAAAAGAGACTTCGTGGGTTATGGTTTATCCCATCTTGTTACAGAAATTAAATGGATTGACTATATAAGAAAACGCTAACCTTCGGTTCTTTTTTTTTTGTTTTGTTTTCGTTGCTTTTCGTTGCATCATTAATATGCACCTGGATGATGATGATAATGGTGTTTGTGGTGATGGCGGTAGTCGGATTAATTTGTCTGCAGTGTATGACTGTCCGAAACTCGCCCCACCGGGGAACGGATCCTTACAGTGTTACACATCCGGCTCTCTACACTACTGTGTCGCCTCCTGCCGTAGTCCATGGGATTTTCCAAGCTCTAAATCTGACTATCGGTATTTCTGCTCAACTACTGATGGAGCGTGGAATGGCCAATTACTGAGACATTGTTTAAGTATGTATTCACTTGTGTGCACAAATGTTATCGTTGTGCATCATACCCATCATTCTTAACGTGTTTTGTTTGCCTTTTCGCTAATAAACCCTCTTGTATATGCAGCCACCGGTAAACAGACCGGCTGCGTGCCCAAGGGCGGGGGGGGGGGGGGGGGGTAAATAGGCCAATAAACAATTCGATGCGATAAAATTATTGAAGAATAGCTGATTTTCGAACTAACAAAGTTTGTTCGACGATAGCTGCAACAAATGGTGAATGCTGGCGTGTATCTTGGACAAGTAATTTAGGGAAACAATGGGAAGGAAGGCTGCTGTCCGCTTGTGGCAGGAATGATAGTTGTGTGCTACAGCCAAGGTTCGGACCGGCTCCGCTGAGCTGTCGTCTAATTGGTCTGACTGTGGCAAGGACGATGTATTTTGCTTGATTTGTTCGTTTGATTTTCAGTGTCAATTGTGCCAAGGGAGCAGGTGTTTAAAACGAGTATTTATTACTTCAACGTCAGCTGTACGGATGCAACTACTGATCTGCAACAAAAGTTCGCAATGCGCATGAACGACTCAGTCTGTGGTGCAGTCAACAAGTGTTTGGTGACGAATGTTGAGGTACAAACTGTTAATGCACTTTCAATGCTTGTTCAGTGTAATATATTTCATATGATTAATTTGCTTTTATACTAATTTTCTTGCGGGGGTGGGGGGGGGGGGGGTAGGGGGAAAACGCAACTAATTACGAGTTTAAGCTTAGCCGTTATGACAATGATGCACTTAATAACAAATTCGGGAGACGTTTATTTACCAGACAATGCCAGTTAGGACTGTGTCCTCGTGCGTAGCACAAAAGTTCACAACCGTTAAGCAAAAGTACATGGATAAAATAATTACATATCTGAAAGAAACTACCACTACGTCTATATACTAGCACAGCCGACGACGCTTACGTCGAACCTGCAGGCAATTTATTTTTCGCTCATCTTCTCCATCGTTCGAACAAACCTGAACTTTTCACTTGTTCGACGTAAGCGTTGTTTGTAACTTGGTAGTCGTTGTCGTAGTATAATGCAATCACACCAGACTCACTCAGGTAGGGTTCTTGTAAAGAAACCTTACTCATTTGCAACTCGTCACACGTGGCACGAGGTTGTAGACCACACTGGAGTAACAGTTCCAACAGTACTTTATCCTCACGATGCATAATGCAACCACAAATGCATCCACACTTTGATACGCTGTCTCATACAATGCATCAACAATGTTGATACACTATGAGCGCTGTCACATGAGCCAGTTAGACCGGGTTAGCAGAAATTTATCCCGGTTTAAACTGATCACACCGGGGCTAAAAAGTGACGCGGGCCAAAATAGGGCGTATTTGCTGACCCGAACTAAGTAGCGGGTCACCCGCAAATTCGGGTGGCCAGCAAACTCGGGATAGGTTGGTAGACTATACCATATTCAGTATTCACAACGCTCAAATTGACAGGCTCAGACTAATCAAGCAGTGTGTCATTTGGTGTTTGAAAAAAAAACAACAACAATGAAATGTGAAATGGAAAGTTGTACTTCTTGTTTCTGTCTTCGGGGTAACTGAAGACACACGGCGCGGTGCGTTTGGCTGAACTAATTGACAAAGCCTTGTTTTGAATAGTCTTTCAGATGCAAATATGAATAGGTGCCGCTCAGAGTAAGATCAAATTCAATTTGACACGAGAAATATGCAGTAGCTCAAGTACATTGAAGTGGTGAGGGGGGGGGGGAAGGGGAGGGGGGGCAGCGGTGGGTGGGGGAGAGGGGGGAGGAGGGAGGCATAGGGGGGGGGGGGGTCCCATCTCGGATTCAGGGCAGTTTATTTTCCGAATCGCGAATCGCTCAAAATGGCTTTATCGTTTCACGAGAGAAAGAGACGGTTCGGGGGGATAAGTTCTATGCTGGTACTGAATGTCGCAAATGAAACGCCGAGGGGGACATGACTATCGTCGTTTATCTTGACTCATGATAAAGTGAAGCCGTGATACATGATTTGTTTGTCAATAAATCTGGAGACATGTCCATATTAACAGTAATGATTACTAGTAATGACATACTTTATTGGACATACTAACGAAGTCCCTGTAAAGTCGTGACAGTAGCTACCCAAAGCCCCTTTATACACTCTCTCAGCTCATGGGCACATTATCTGACTATTGTGTAAATTTCGTGCTTTGCTTGTCTCATTTACTCGCTGTTTTGTGCAGTTTCCTGAAATCCTTCTCTCTCTCTCTCTCTCTCTCTCTCTCTCTCTCTCTCTCTCTCTCTCTCTCTCTCTCTCTCTCTCTCTCTCTATCTCTCTATCTCTCTCTCTCTAATATTTCTGTTTATTATTATTATTATTACTATTATTATTATTATTATTATTATTATTATTATTATTATTATTATTATTATTATTATTATTATTATCCTCTCTTCGTTTTATTTTTATTTATTTGTCATGTTATCTTTTCTGCTGTTATATTTATTTAAAATGTTATTAAGGACAGACGTGTAAAAAGGCCTGCGTGCCTACTGTCTTCATCCTTAGAAAATAAAGTTTCAATTCAATTCAATTCAATTCAATTCAATTCAATTCTCTCTCTCTCACTGCCATAGCGTCCAACACAAAGCGCAGTGATAACTACACTGATCATTAAGTTTTTTTAAAAAATAGTTGTTTTGGGGGCAGAAGAGGAAACCCAGTCTAAACTCCTTTTATGTACACGTCTCTCGTGTTCGCTGCACATGCCGATCTATACACGGTCCCCACGCCCCCCCCCGCAACCCCCACCCCCCTCCAAACACACACACACACACGCACACACACACACACACACCAACAACAACAACAATAAAAAACAAACAAACACGCATACACAAACACACGCACGCACACACACGCGTGTGCGCGCGCGCGTAAGCTATAGCCTCGGCAGTAAATTCTAATCACATTCTCTCAGCGAGGTTCGAAAACGGGTTCCGGCGTCGGACTTTTCTTCTCTGGCAAGTGTCACCGTTAATTCTGGCGGACCGTCGGGGGTTCTTTCTCCGGGTACTCCGGTTCTTCCACCCACCGCCCCCCCCCCCCCAGAGATATAAATAGAGAGAGGAAAAAAGCAACATTAACACAATGACTGAGTTAACCCCTTAATTATTACTTTATCAACCCTCATCATCTATGTACCCCGCAAAGAGTAAATACCGTCAGAATTTACCCCTAAAACATTGCTTTTTGAACAGCCACCATTTTATGTATCCCCACATAGTAATACCAACAGGGGTTAACTCAGACATTGTGTTAATAATACTTTTGTCCTCTCTATATTTATATCTCTCTTAATTAGCTCATATGACCGCTGCCGCAATGTTACTATGTACGTACACACAGCCCATTGCTAGCACTCTGACTGGGACTGGCTTTATCTGTGCATGAAAGGACTGACCCATCTGAATTAAATATGTACGGCAGTTACAAGGATATTTACAACGTCACAATGATATTGCCAAACTTTTCACAGGGCTGAAAGCGTTCTGCACTCGCACCCTTTAGTATGTACAAGCAATTACCCGGTATGCACAAAATTTTAAAAATGACCTCGAGATATGCTTAAGTGCCCCGTTATATTATAAGGTCAGAAATCTGAACCTGGAACATGAGAGAGACACCTAATCTGTGCCACGTGCCACAGTTGAATGCCCTTTTGTGACACGCTGCTATTCAATTTCAGGTATGCTAGGGGGACACATTCCTTTCAGTCCTTGCAGCACGCTTATATGAATAAGCTGCCACGTGGCTGAGGCTTTTGAAAAGCCTATTGCCTTTCAACAACTGAGAAGTGTCACAGATCGGCTTAATATTCTCATGAATGGTTTCCGAGGAATTGATTTTTCAGAAAATCAACTGGTGGTCATACTATGCACTATATACAGGCACCTGAAAAAACAGCTGAATAAGAAAATATCAAGTGGTGTCAAGTGGAACTTCATACTTATTAACAAGTTGCAACTAACTTTTAGGTAACCTTTAAGTTAGTTGTCATAAGAACTTATTAATTACTTACCATAAGAACTTATTAATTACTTACCCTAAGTTCTTATAAGTTCTTGTAACAAGTTGACTCTAGTCAACAGATACTCAGTCAATTTTACCAAGATACAAGGACAACAAAAAAACTTTTTTTCTCAATAGTACTCTGGTGGCGAAGCGGCTGGTGAAGAATAGATAGGCTCAAGTGGCTTATGTGGCGTGTCATCCTTTTGCAAAGTGTATGTCAATATTAAACGAGTGGCAAAACTGATTTTTATTTGTTTAAAAGAAGATTTTGAAGTTTTTCTGTGGTTTCCTGTACACCAATCTGTTTTCCTTCCGCTAAAAAACTATCCTTTAGTTCTTCAACATTTACAGGAAATTGACTACGCATCTTATTCTGAATTTCAGACTTCTGTTTTTTGTAATTGTTCAAATCATCCCGCACTCTCTTAAATTCATCGTCATCAATAAAATTGTCCTTCAAGGCTCTGCTAATAATAAGTTTCATACTACTCAGTTGTGCTCCAGCAAGCATACTCAATGCTTCCTGCTTCTGCAACTTTGTATGGAATCTTTTGTTAAGGCCTTCCAAACCAAAGCATACCAGACCCGTGGCAATGCTGGCTCCTTCAAGACCAACTCCAATTAAACTGCCGATTCCAGTTGATATCAAAACAATACCCCCTACAGATAATTCAGCCAAAACTGCGCCCACAGCCATAGATGTGTTTTGTACAGAATTGAAAACCATCCTATATCGTCTTTTACATCTAGAGTATTTTGCTTCTTCACTTTCCAATATTTCAATGCATCTGTAATATTATTTAATTGGAATGCGTCTGCCTGTAATGTTTTATCAGATGCAATTGTCGCATTCGGATCAATCGTCACAGGCGCAAGCGTCGGTAGTTGCGGATACAAGTTTACCATTTTTTATAACAAATTTATAAAAAAAAAATTAATCAGTGATTACATTTTGCAACTCGTCAAAAGTATACAAATTGCTGGCATAATAAAATGAAACAAGAACTATGTGTTCAAGTTTTATGTAACTTAGACGAACAAAAGTTGTTTTGTCGACCACTATCTTGACAGAAGGAATACTGCTCGAAACATCTACATCTAAACCTTTTCTAATAGCAATAAAGACCTTTGATGACTCTGCCACCGAGTCATCCCACGTAAGTTTGATTCCCTGTGCAATTTCAGCCTCTTTAACAGAAGACACAAATCTCATGATAATTTCAAATACTATTGTCGCTTCTCTTGCTATGGTAAAGTTTGCTGGCACAAACACAACAGAAGTATCTGATCTGCCTTTTCTATGCGTAAGAAGATACCTTCGTTTCTCATACTCTTGCACTTTTAGTTTTTCTCTGCTATTGTTGTCTGAAGTAAAACTTGGAACAAGACTCACAATCAACGGCCCAGAGTTAACAACTTTTCTGAATACTAAGGCTCCTTCATCATCAGTATATACATAAGGACTAATAAATTGAAACTTTATGTCCCAGTCAATTATGGGTGCTGGTGTAGGTGGAACAGGAGCAGGAACAACTACCCACTTATTACTCACATTTTTTAAGATGTAGAGTGTATTATTAATAGGAATAGGTACAGTAACATCACGCAGCTGACCAAGTTTAGGAATTGATCTTTCTATGCCGTCCTTCATGTCATCGATTACTTTCTGCTTGTACATTCCAAAAGAATCAAGTTCAAAACCATACACCTCTCCCACCTCCTCCTCTTTCTCAAAATCCTGTACTTAGCCAAATCTTTCAACTCTGTTACCAGACAGGCAACTGGTATAATTCTTGACATTGGACCACCACTCATTTTTATAAACAAAAATAAAATTATTTAACTTCCAACACAACACTAAAATCATGCATCACAACTGGTTTACCATCATGATTAGTTACAGATATACACAGTGACTCAATGAAACTAGAACCTAATTTCTTAAACTGCAAATTAGGAAATCTAACAACCACACTTTCACAATAGGGGGCAGTTCCAGTTGGCAAGCATCTCAACAAAGTTGATGGCTTTCAATTGTGTACATTTTCAGTTGTGTTTAATTCTTTTAAGTAAACATTTAGTACTGTATGTACTGACAAATGGACAGGATGTCTTCCAACTATATTTTGTTTTTTTGGGCCTTAAAAGTTTTTCGTTTTTATTTCCCTTAATTTTTTCTTCATTATCTAATCTCCAATCTTCGACTTCATCTTTCAATGATTCTAAATATGGTATGTAATGTTTGCTTAAAAAACCAAGTAGTATTATAAGTCTATCGATAACAAATACTGATTTTTTTTTGGAAATTCCAACGTAACAAGTAAGTTAGCCGGATTTAAAGTTGCTTTAATTTTAAATTTATTTTGTAACCATTCAGCTAAAGTACAAAAGTCATAATACCCAGGCGTTAATTGATAAATGGAAACAACCTTATTTAGACCTATAATTCCACGTGCATAATAATTATCATCTGTTACATTAAACCACTTTACAGTGTAAAACATTTCATGGATAGCTACATCCTTGCTACCATCACGATTATCAATCCCATCAGTTAACCACACTGGTTTGCTTGTGTCAAGATTTGTTAAGGTAATAAACATTTGTATTTTCACATAAAAAAGCATGATGGAATTTAAATCACCAACAAGCGTAAGCACAAACACATTTCAATTTAACGTAGATGCCAAGTACAATGTTGCACCAACTTATGAACAGAAAATAATTCAACTAAATCAGCTTGATATAGCCGTGTTGGAAAAAGATTTATTTCAAGGCAAAGCTCACTCGAGAAGAATGAGAGGATCGTATTTACCAAGGCATACAGTCTGATAACATTACTAAACTTCGAATCGATTCAGACGATAAAGTAACCACTACAGCCAATACGTTATTATGTCAGAAACATACGGAACCAGATTCTACATTCCACTTGAATTTGAAATCCTAACAGCACATTTGCCTTATTACCAAGGAGCACTGAATGACCATCTAAGTTTTGAACTAACTTTCAATGACTACTCCAAAGTTATAAAATCATCAGATCTCAATGCAACATATAAGATCTCTTACATTTCTTTGGAATACGAAATTGTCACACATGCTCATTTAGCTACTCTCATTCAAAATCAGTTCCAGGCAAGACTGCCGATTTATTATGACCGGGTGATTAGGCACAGTTTAATGCATAAAGACAGAAGCGATCCAATGTGGAACATCAACTTGAACACACCTGCTAGGTCACTGAAAGGCATTCTTATGTTGTTTGTTGGACCGGCGAGTCCATACAAAAGGGATTCAGAAAAATTCTACAATCCAAAGATTACACATTTGTCTTGTACAATCGAAGGTCATCCAAATCAAGTGTTTGCTTCAGGAATGCAACCTTTTCAGCACTATGACGAGATCACAAAATATTTTGAGGGTGGAAGACTTAGAGAAAACCAGCAAACATAACATGTAAAGATCTACATCTGTATGACGTAAGAATCAGGCAACACCTTACGAATAAGCATGCACTGTGGCTAGACCTGCATAGTACAGACGACGACTACCTACACGGTTCAGGTCGTGCTGTTGAAAAGAGCAGTTACGGAATAACAATTCAAATACAAAAAAGGTTGAAACCGCCGGTGCAATAAACATATATTTGTATCTGATTTATGACGCACAACTCAATATTGCAGAAAGCAGACTAAGCGGTAACGTGTATTAAAATTATATTCTGTATTAAAATGAACTTGATGACACTCGACCCACACTGTGGTTTGTTTTGTGGTGCCACAGGCTGTGGGTAAACTTAATTTGTTCTTGACCTATTACAAACAAGATACATCCATCATTTTGAAAACATAGTAATATTCTGTCCTACGATCAAACACAACAAAGCTTATCACAACCGTTTATTCATTCGGACTGACAACAGCATTTACTTAGTCGACCCTGAGAAAAAACTGAACGACTACCTGCAGTATTTTTACAAGCAATTTGAAGGACAGTCAACTTTGTTTATTGTCGATGACTACTCTGCAGAGAAAGATATTGTCAAAATGAGAAACACACTCACAGAACGGGCCTTCAGTGGCAGACACGCAAATGTAAGTGTACGGATTCTCACTCAAAAATATAATGCTGTACTGAAAGATTTTTGAGAGCAACTAAAGTTTATCTGTTTGTTTTACTATAAGGATCGTGACAGCGTTGAAGACTGACTCAGAGAGAATGATGTTATCCCAAATAAGCATGACGAGACAATATGAAAAACAAACTGAAATCAACTAAGCATCTAAAGCTTATTTTAAAGACAGATCAGCCCACTGGGTATGGGTTAGTTAATTAATTTATACTTTTGTTTTGTCCATAAAAATGACAGACAGACAAGGCCAAGCGGTTGATGTTACAGGCTGCTTCAAAGATGTTGAGCGCTTTTTTTACTTAAAAACACATGTGTTTGAACCTGGCTTAAAACTCTCAACACCAATGAAGATATACATGACCTATAATGTAACTTTGGAATATTCTGATGAACCACCAGATTATGAGTACGAGACTGTTGATCTTAAAGGCCCTATACCGCCTTCAGAAAACACCACAGATAGCCTTGTATTGCGGTATTTCGTTTTAGCTTCAGTCCATTTAGACACCGAGGTACACAGTTTTACGTCAGTTAGCTTGACGACTGATTCCCAGTCTCCAACTACTTTCATTACCGGGGTAACTGTAGCCGTCTAAAAATAGTTTACAAGCAGATGACTTGGTGGTCTCTGTAGCCACAGACATGCGCATAGCATTCAGAAGTACGGACATGCGCATAGCATGCAATCAGAATGGCATCCGAGGATGTAACTTGTAAGTTAGAAGCATGCGTCCGAAAGCTACAGTATCCGTCTCGCCAAAACAGACTCCGCTTTCCAAGCGAAAACGCACCACTACATGGACGGCATCCGCGAAAAAGGCAAGACGAAAAGTGTATAACAAGATAATCTGGGCCAAAACTGACAATGTGCCGATTCGGAATCAGTACCGGAGGTGGACGAAAACAAAGGAATCTCTCGGCTATTGGGGGGCAAGAGGAGGAGATGAAAAACTCCAAAACTGCTTCTGGACTTGTAAGTACACTAACGGATGTTTCGTTATAACATAATAGCAGACGAGAGTAGTATTCAAAGAGGAATGTGTGTGTCCTCGTGTCACCCATTGTAGTAGGGTTCTGGCACATTTCGGCCCCCTCATCGCCAACTGTATCGAGTGTATCGAAACCATTTTAGACAAACTTGGAAAGCACTCCTACAGTATGCATGTGCTAACTGCTGTGTAGAGTGAAAGTTAGTGGACGATAAAGGAATGCAGCAGTTGTTCACTTGTTGTACGCACTAGGCTCCGTGCATTCAACTGCAAGGTAAACTCAAATATGCACTCCGTGGCACAGACAATGAATGGATGCAGATTGTGAATTCATGACGCACTGCAAACAATTTGTTGCTAGAGCTAAGAGAATAGTAAGTCTTTGTCTCTGTAGGCATTATGCAGGGTATGAAGAGCAGATTTCACACTCTCGCTCACATCTTTTTGTAGAAACTAGAGTGCATAAGTCAAATTAAAAAACACCCTTGTGTACACTCAACCGAGCGAGTACACCACGTTTGGACACCCACACACTGTTCCATCATCTAAATTCTGAATTTGTTTACACACTAAAGTAATCACTTGACTTTATCGGATTGTGTACTTCTTGGTAAACTTTTGTGTAGCATTTGTTTTAGCAGTTACTGAGTTAGTGTCAACGGTGGAAGATGTGCATGTCAGTTGTCACTGTGTGTGTGCACAATTATTTAAAACCATCATATCCTATTTCAGATATGATTCATCAAAGACCCAGCAGCCTATCACTGTCAGGTGAGTTCAGGTCCATATAATGTATCTAGTTTACCAAGAAGTACCCAACGGAGAAAGAAACACGCTTAGAAAAGACGGGTACAACACAATTTATTAATGTTTCAGGTAAATACCCTTTGTCAAAATAGACAAAACAAACAGAGAGATTAGCTGCTACTTATCTTCATTGGCAGAAGGAATGTGGCAGTTTACCAGTTTTATGCCAATGACAATTTCACATAAAGATGTGCATTTTTAAAAAGTGTAACTAATAACACACATAATACTAATAGTTGTAATTTTAACAATTTGTAAGGTTTTCATTTGTGTGTGTATCGCTGTTTTGTTTTGAAATGTCTAGTTCCATTGGTGTAAAATGATCTGAGTTACACACACAAACATCATGTAAAATATGCAAACTTACAGTTACACACACATTTTGTGCCTGTGGTTAGCTTTACAATAAGTAAACATTTCTTGACTTCTCATATCAATAATTGTTCCTTTCTGTGTGCAGCTCAAGTTCAGTTCACGCTCCAGCTGAACCAGTCCAAACATCCACGCCTGGACCTGCTCAGCTTCATTTACATGGCTCAACTCCTGGCATGTCAGAGATTTCAGCGGCTGATTTAGAAAGGTTTGGAGATTTTACTTAGCAGTAAACCAGAGAAAATTGTATTATATAAGCCATACATACTACAGCGACATATACTGTTAGTATTAGTATAACTGGAATGCATGAAAATAAATAGCTCTGACAATTCATTTTGCCAGCTTGTATTTGTAAGGTCAGATGATAATGTTTTGTAATCCTGAATTTGTCCATTGCAGTCTGGTATTCTGTGCAGTAGCATTGATCATTTGACCCCTGTGTTTGGTTATGTTCTGATATTTATAATGACATTTTTCTTGGTTCGTGGCGCAGTGGTTAAGGAGCCTGCCAACAATGCCATGCAAGGTTCGAACACGGGTTCCGGCGTCGGATTTTTCTCCTCTGGTAAGTGTCACCGTTAATTCGGGCGGACCGTCGGGGGTTCTTTCTCCGGGTACTCCGGTTCTTCCACCCACCCCCCACCCCCACCCCCCACCCCCACCCCTACCCCCCACACTTTGGTACCAGTTTCAGGCCACTTTACAAATTTCAAATACAAGCGATCAAAAATCTCTGTAACTTCAGTAGCTGAACTGGCCCTTCGTCTGTCTTGTACTGTGTTTGCCTTAAATGGCGTAAATCCGTGTCTGTTACGTGAGTGTGCGTGTTGGGTTTCAGTTCGCGGCGCTTTGAGTCGATTTGCCCAAAAATTGAGAAAAAGCACCTATATAATAACGGTATTATTATTATTATTATTACTTACAGTGCTGAAAGTGAAAGGTCACAATTTTCAGGAGTAGGGCCAATGAGCAACTTAGCTCACTGCTGCTGCCACAGGGTGGCGTAAACACAGTAGGGGCTACATTCGGCATTCTCAGTGTTTTAGTTGATCCCTGTCTGTGCCACATTATCTTGGGTCCTCGCGATATACTCCATGCCACGGGTATGTCATGGTCTGTTCACAGGCTTTCGTTTTCATCTGGTATATCATACAGTAGGATTAGTTAATGTGGTTTACTGCGCTTAGCTTGTCCGGATCCTATGTCATCCAATCGGGCACCGAGTTTAGGTGCGATATACCTATGGCCTGTAGTGTAGCGCGAATACTGAAGCCTATGCACACGAACAGCTATCACCTAAGACACTGAGAAGAGTGACTTTTCCCCTTATGAGAGCAGCAACACTGTACAGCAGCAGGAGAAGACAATTTGGGCCAAGTCGCCCATTTTTTCAAGTGACAAACAGTTTTATGGAAAGTAACTTAGTACGTGAGTCCTTGGTGCAAAACCATGTTCAATTATGGAACATTCACCTTCTTCATTCATTTGCAGCATGTAAAATTGTTGCCTTGTAAGTGCTTACAGTGCTTACTGTTACTGTAAAGTATGTCGAGGGAGAAAGGCAATCTTGTGTGAATGCTTGCAGCCTTCATTGTGCTGGCTTGTGCAACTGGAGTAACATGTATTTCTAAATAGATGCTTGATTGTTGGAAAGGTCACTGTCATAGTGGCTGCATTACTATGAATATTGTGCAGGCAGTAGCCACTTATGTCAATTTAATCAACATTTTCTTCTGATGACTGGCTACCTCAGTAACAGGTCAGATGTAAAATCTGCCTTCATGGTGAAGATAATGGCAGCAGTATCAAACTCATTGTGCACGCAGCCACCAGCACTGTTTACAGTACCAGTGCCTACATGCACAAGGGAGTTTCAAGCAGTATGTGGTTTGCATTTTGCCCATTCTTTCCATCTGCATCCTTTACCCAATATTAGTATTAGTGTGATATACTGTGCAGCTGATGTTGGGTTGGGTTAGGGCCTGGCTCCAGCATTGATTAATTATCTTTTTTCAGATGGCCGAAACGACTCCCCAGGACACTGTGCCCAATATCTCTCCAATACCATAATGGAGGAGTTGACAAAATCCTTTCCATAAAGACCGTCGTCAAACGGGAGACGAAAAGTCAACGAGGATGGAGAAACAGGGATTCGTTGATGATGCCATGACCGAACTACTTCGTAATGGTGTGAGCATCAAGGAGATGCCCGTGTGGGTATTGGTTATGTGATGAGTGAGTTCCTCTATTTCTGTTGCTTGTACTTAGGGCCTTCTCTGCCTTTATGTTTTGTTTGGTGTGTGTATGACACTGGTGACAGCTGCATTATTTTAAAAATGAAACTGAGAAATGTAGCTACAAGGATTGCAGTGACTTCATTATT
Source organism: Semisulcospira habei (assembly GCA_036245525.1). NCBI lineage: Eukaryota > Metazoa > Mollusca > Gastropoda > Semisulcospiridae > Semisulcospira > Semisulcospira habei. Next base: position 204,722,362 of record BTPG01000003.1, on the reverse strand, counting down.
ACTTGCAATTGCCTTGGCACTTTTGCAAATATCTCAGTCAAACTGGCAGAAGGTTAGTTGATAAAATGTTCATATCCATGCTAATTTGTTTGACCAATTGTAAATATCAAGGGACAGGTGAGGTCAGCAATGCGTGAAAAAATGCATATGTTGACAAGATTGTGCATGTACTATTTGACATTTTAAACACCTGCTCATATCGGTGACTTGTCAGAATGGTCATAATCACGGAAGGCAAGATAGGTGGTGCAGATCAGTCGTGCACAAGAATCATGAGGCTTTGCTGTTCTTGTGCCGTGTTTGTTTTATTTTGCTTCATATATGTACCATTCTTCTCTGTCTGCAGGGACCACCTATGCACATATCAAGCACTCCAATGATCTTTGCACTCCCCTCTCGTCCTTCCGCCCCGTCTCTCAGGATGAAGTCCTCAAGACCATAAATTCCATGCCCTTCAAAACCTGCGAACTTGACCCCATCCCCGCTTCTCTCTACCGTGACGGCCTTCCAAAACATCTACCCTTCATTACCGACATCATCAACGCATCCCTAGAAAACGGCTCCGTCCCCGATATCTTCAAGTCCGCCATCGTCCGTCTTCTCCTCAAAAAACACAACCTCGACCCAAACGAACTCAAGAACTATCGCCCAGTCTCCAATCTCTCTTTCCTGTCCAAGCTTCTTGAGAAGGTTGTTCTCAACCAGCTCAACCTCCATCTCACCGACAACCACCTCCTCAGTCCATTCCAGTCTGCCTATCACAAACATCACAGCACTGAAACAGCCCTTCTACATATCTTAAACGAGCTGCTTCTCTCCACCGACTCGGGCAACATCTCCCTTCTTACACTACTCGATCTCTCTGCCGCCTTTGACACAATAGACCACTCTATCCTCTTCCACCACTCCTTCGGCATCACTGACTCTGCTCACTCCTGGTTTTTCTCCTACCTCTCCGACAGACAGCAGTCCGTCACCATCAACGGCGTCTCTTCCAACCCGGTAACGCTCTCCTGCGGAGTTCCACAGGGATCCGTCTTGGGCCCGGTCCTTTTCACACTCTACACCTCTCCTCTGTCCAACATCATCCAGTCTCACTCCATACACCACCACCTCTACGCTGACGACTCACAACTGCAAGACAAAGACAAACTCGACAACACTCAGTCACTACTGACTCGCACGGCCGACTGCTACGAAGACGTGAAAAACTGGATGACAGCAAACAAGCTGAAACTGAACGACGACAAAACGGAAGCCATGCTGGTAGGCACTCGCCATAAACTCTCCCAGCTCCCTCCCTCTCTCCACCTTCAACTCGATAGCACCCCCATCTCCCTCTCTGACTCGGCCAAGAACCTCGGCGTCATCCTCGATTCCTCTCTGTCCATGACCAGCTTCGTCTCCGCCACGACCCAGGCATGCTATTTCCACCTCCGCCGCATCAGTCAGATCAGAAAATACCTCACTACCGAAGCTGCCACCAAACTCGCTGTCTCTCTCATCTTATCTCGCATCGACTATTGCAACTCTCTCCTTTCCGGTCTCCCTCACTCCACCACTTTCACTCTCCAACACGTCCAGAACAATACTGCCCGCCTCATCCTCAGAAAGAAAAAATCCGACCACATCACACCCCTGCTCAAACTCCTTCACTGGCTCCCCATCCCCCAACGCATCCAATACAAAGTTCTGTCTCTCTGCTACAAATCCCTGAACAACTGCGCTCCTGCCTATCTCTCCAACTTACTTCACCCCTACACACCTTCCCGCTCCCTCCGCTCTGCCTCCGACCCTCTCCGCCTCCACATCCCTCGCACCAAACTAACACTTTCGGCCCCCGCTCCTTCTCCGTCTATGGTCCATCCACCTAGAACACTCTCCCACTCTCTCTCCGTCAGAAACACTCTCTCTCCTCCTTCCAGTCCGCCCTCAAAACTCACCTCTTTCAACAGTTTTAGCACTATATCACCACACTCCCCACCGCAAGCTGACCGTCGTAATGTATTTCACTGTTTGTGGTACGTGAGTCATTGTCTAAAGTGTGCGCATGCGTGCGCGAGTTGTGAGTGCGCGCTTAGAGTTATAATTATTATAAGATAAGCGCATAATAAATACTGTAATTATTATTATTATTATTATTATTATTATTATTATTATTATTATTATTATTATTATTATAGACTGGCCTTTGTTATTCATTGCTTTTATCACAGACGGTAATCTTTTTATCCACTCAGTGTTACATGTGTCATGCATGAGTTCCTTAGAATACTGGTAACTGAAAAGTCTCTCTGATAATTGCTTGTTGAAGTTTTCGACAATTGCCTGTGATCTGTGCACGCCTGAAATGCCTCGCCTAACCAGTACACCATCCTTCACAAATAACTGATTAAGGGCGCCCTTAAACTCAGATCCATCATTGACTTGCACAAGTCTGGGGAATTTTAAATTGCCTCGACTATATATTTTTGTTAAAGCAGTCGCAACCGTGATAGCGTTTTTGTCAGTTATAGGTTCAGCATCTTTGTACCTTGAAGCAATGTTGACAACAGTTAGTGCATATTTGTAAAGCTTTTTTCTTATTGTGTCATGTGGTAAGAACAGGAGGTCCATTTTATGCGTGCCATTTGGCGTTGTTTTCTCAAAATGAGGTCTTGATATTTTTCTTGGCGCAGGAAGATATATCTGCCAAATTGCTTGTTTTTGTAACCATTGTTTTAATGGATTCAGTGTTACATCACCGCACACGACCGTGTGTATTTTCTGAATCACGGTTTTACCTTCCCAATAACCAATTGGGGAGTAATATATTTTTGATAGTTTATTTTTGATGTCTGTCATTTTTTTCTAGCAATATAAACTCCAGTAAAATATACAAATGTCATTCCCACTAGAACAAAGTTATCTCCCCGTTTCTTTGATGTGGACTGGGTTGATAGTAATCGCTAAGTTTCGGCTTTGGGGTAGACATGTCATTACCCGTAACGAGAAAATATTCCTTAATTGCGTCATCGACATTAGAAAATGTATGCTGCGCATGGCCTTCAAGTCTGAGTTTTTCATTGATAAAATCAAGTTTCTCTATTCTTTGCTTCTCATAATCCTGCTGGGCGTGTGCTAATTTCTCCGACGCCTCGTTGTGTCACTTCATTTCTTCTGCTGATTCCTCTCTACCCACTTTTGAAAAGAGATAATTTGACCCACTGAAAAGCAAGAGCGTTGACCATGGCCCCTCTAATTATAATGGCTAAAGTCGCCATATTATTTTTATTTATATAGAAACATTTTCGGGAATAATTCCTTGCTCAACGAGAAATTCTTTGGTGGCAATTGAAGCTGTTACAACTGTAATTAGCTTAGCACTGTCTTCGAAAGTCTAATCTACTCAAGTCTGCCGATTTTATTTTGAGGAGACTTTTTGCAAGCATAGAATAAGCTACTGCTAGTCCACTTATTACGGCAGAGTGATAGACAAGGTTCATTAAGTTTTTTGATTTGCTCATTTTCTTTGGCAATAAAAATTAAAATAAAAAATTTATTACTGCATGAAAAATGGGTCGACAGGTTTTGGTGTTACTGGTAATGTGGCGACTTCTTGTTTTGTTTTTGGAGTGTCTGATTTTTTAACACTGTTTGAGTCTGTGGTTTGTATTTTTTGTATAATTGGTAACCTACATAACCAAATCTGACACAAATCCACCAACTATATATTTTGTTGTTTCGGGTTTAGACTCAGTTGATAGTCTCTCACTTTGATGAGGGTGTGGCGGGGGAGATGGTCCTGACAGTAATGATACTGGTGTGGGGGCGGGGGGTCCTGACGATGGGTCAGTTATATGAGCCTTTTCTGTTTGTGCCTGATGCTGTAATTTTTTTTGTTTGTTCCATTTGGCTAATCTTTTTCCCGCCTCTATCCGACCTGGACTTTTAGTTTTAGTGATCGTTTGAACCTGCGTCAAAACACGGTTCCATTGTGGAGTCGTCTGGTTCTCGTCCATTTGGTCCATCCTTTTCTTTTTCTATAAATTTATTTTCGAAAAATCAATATGGCTTCCAGTAACAAGCAAAGTTACCACAGGTGCAAGTTAATTGCCAAACATGAAAAACATAATGCATGCTAATTTGCCAATTGAACTTGAAACAATAGGGTTGCTTTCAAGGTCGTGTGATAGACTGTCAGTGTCTACAGGTAGAAAGTGACTCACTGCTTTTGTGTATAGACAGACAAGAGATCGACTCAGATCACGAGTCATTAGTGAAGCGATGTGAGTTTCATATTTAGAATGTAGTTTAATTAACTCCTCAGCCGAGAGAGATTCTATATCTTCTGTTGTATACTGTTTTCCGAGATAAGCTTTCGATTTACCTGAAACAACAAAGAGAAGGTGCTGTTTTTTTTATAGTCTAAGTCTTTGTTTTCAACAGCGCTGATATCACTTCGAAGAATTAATTCATCTTGGTTCATTTTATAATAAACAATATTAATTTGTGAAGCTATAATTAAACTCTTAAAATGTGCATTTTAGTGTGTATACACTTACATCATCGATAGATTAATTAGCTCAGGTGTTAATTTTGCTTTAGGCATCAATGGCATTGATTTTGGAAATCTTTATTTACCGAGTAAAATAAAGGGGATCCGGGAAATAGGAGTACGTGGTCATTATGAGTTTTGTTAGGAAAAATAGTAAAATAATGAAGTAAAAAAAAAAATTCTCTTATATTCTCTATCTCTCTCTCTCTCTCTCCCCCCCCCCCCCCCAACCCCCACATTTTGGTACCGGTTTCAGGCCACTTTACAAATTTCAAATACAAGCGATCAAAAATCTATAACTTCAATAGCTGAACTCGCCCTTCATCTGTCTTGTACTGTGTTTGTCTTTGGCGTAAATCCATGTCTGTCACTTGAGTGTGTGTATTGGGTTTCAGTTCGCGGCACTTTGAGTTGATTCGACCAAAAATTGAAAAAAAGCACCTATATAATACTGGTATTATTATTATTATTATTATTATTATTATTATTATTATTATTATTATTATTATTATAGTTACATTCGGAAATGTCGGATGTGCTAATATTTCTAATATTTATTTTCTTATTTTCAAAGATCAAGCATCTGATTGTTTTGTGTTGCTATTTGAGTCATGCACTGTTATTTTTTGGGCCGAGTTTAGACCTGGAATTCATTATTGCACTCTACTTCCTATGATCGGCTTAGTAACAAACGCCAAAACTGTCTATATAGCAAAAGGCAAAATGCGTGGAAATCATTTTTCCTATGCACATGTATGTGGTCCCGTGTCAATTCCCCGACTACTGCATCCGGACAAGCCGCTAACCCACCTCTGTTGGTGGGTTATCTGTCCCTCAACAATTTAACTCTGGTGGTAATGTTCATGGGTCGTGTGATCAGCATAACTCGATACTTAGTCCGAGATAACTGAAAACTCAGTCATGTGATCACTTGGTCCGGTTTAAGTTTGTTTTGTTTGTCATGTATTTTTGGCGCGGTGTTTTTGGGTCGTGTGATCACATGGAGCGAGTTAAACTTTGGGGGGGGGGGGGGGGGGCAAGATGGCAGCCAGGCATCATCTCCTGGCCAGCTGCTTCGGCAAAATCCGCCAACTGTGCTTTTAAGCGACGCCTACAATTATTATTTTCCAGGCAGTGTTGTGCCATCAAGTTCCTAGGAAACAGTGATGTACTTTTTCAACAACTTATTTGATAGAATATAGTCTTTATTTTGTAATACTGAGTCTGATCATCTTCATCTTCAGTGTAACAGTCAGACTGAATTTCAACCTACTTCGCGCCAGCCTATATAGTAAAAAAAAAAAAAGCGTGCAGATGAACTGTGGAATTACTAATCATGTGCTTTTCTGGGCTCATCGTACAATATTTGCAGACTGTTGCCAGATTTTTCTTTATTCTGTCTGACTCCACAGAAACATGTGAAAGCATACAGAGAAGCATCTACCAGTGAGCTTTACTACTTTCTTAGTTACTGCGTTTCCTCTTTGGCGGCCATGTTTATGTAGCATCTGCTTGGCTCGCCGACCTTTGCTGTTGACAGACATTTCTCAATAAGCAGTGTGCCAGTGAATTGAACAGGACTATGTTTGGAGTGTGTGGGTATTCTATTATAACGACTCATGGTGGACACCAGAATGATATTTATATGTAAAAGATAATAATAATAATACATAGTATTTATACAGCGCATTTCTCATATTTATAATATAACTCATAGTGTTGACGGACTTTGTCGGAGCGGTGCCCTCTAAATACCGACGCTGTACTATGGCGACGGGCCTTTAGGTGCAGCTTTGACTGGCTGTTTTTATGTAGCCAAGATCCAAGATCGTTTCTCTGTCGACGGTATTTTGTTTCTGTTGTTAACTTGTATTTCATGTACGAGCTTTAGTCCAGTAAGAACTTTACGAAAGAACATATAATAGTGTGTTCAGACGACATAGGCTTGTCTTAGTATTCTGTTTTCGTCAGTGAGGTTCAGGTCGGGATGAAGCCACTGGCGTCGGCCATTAGATGCCTTGGCGACGCGTTCCACCTGTCCCAAGTCATTGTCTATTTTGTAGCTATGTTATTGTCCATTTGTTTGTAAACTGTTGTGTGATTGTGTGTGATTGCAAGTTGCACCTGAGGTGGCGAGACGAATATCTCTTTTCGAGATAATAAAGTACTCATATTCTTAATTTGGCCACAAGATCTATCCCGGGTTTACCGTCTGACGGGCCTCTGTGTCTCCCATACAACGCACACACATATTTTCTAACACCCTCTTAAATACTATTACATATTTCCAGAACAATCCCGCAAATTACACAACTCTAACAATCATAAAGGAAACGTAACCAAAACTCAGTAATATTCATTAAACAGAACAATCCAGATCTTTTTACAATCTTCCACTAACATCTAGGCGCATTTCGTATATGTTCTGAAATGTAGCCAACATGTACAAAACGTTCACGTCATATTAATTTTGAGGTCACTAGAACAATCGCACCCCTTACAGAACCTTTAGTCTAGCAGATTATGCAATTTCTGCAGAGGTAAGTGTACTAATGGTCAAAACTTAAGGGCCACATTTTATCGCAGATGCACCAACAACACCACACACATAATGTAACAATACTTGGAGTCAGTACTTTGCTAATTTACTCAGTAACAATTTCATTTAAAAGGAAACCAGAAAATAGAGGTTAGAAAACCTTTAAATTAGATACAAGGAATGACGTTTTGGATCAAAGATCCTTCTTCAGGTGACATGGAAACAAAAATAGAACAGAAAAGGAAAAAGAAGAAAAAGAAAAAAACAAACAGAAAATTTCATTTCAGTTTTGAGTAAATCAAGGAATTGTAACAACATCAGTACATTAGAATGTTCACCCACCCCTCATTTGAAAAGTCACACAAGACTGGTCCAGTCAGTAGCATCACGATTTACCAAGTTTTTTCCACCTGCCTGCCTTTGATATGCTTGCCAATATTGCACAGCTTTTCACAAAAACTGTTGACTTTTCACGTGCTTTTGAAACTTTCGTGGAAATTGATGAATTGTTGTCTATTGTTCCCTGTACAGTGGACTGTCCAAGGTCAACTTTAATGCATTTGGATCGAAAGATCATTGTATTGTATTAGCGTACTTGCAACAATAAACAATGACATAAAAAGTGAGGTAGCCCTTAAGTTTTGACCATTAGTATAGTACGTCTAAAGAGTAACAATGGTTTGCAGGTACGAAACGAAAGTACTAATGCCATATGCATGGTTTATGCATAGCAACAATATTTGTCCTTAGGACGGAGACATTTTTGTATAAGTGTTTTTGGAAAACTATTTGTTCGCTGAGAGAATAGAAATAAGAGATTTCCATTGTCCTAAGTTAACTCCTATTTAATGGCTAATTTGGCCCTCACCCCTCACCAACTCCCCATCATTTCCCAGTACATTCAGTATATTTTCAAACTGTTAAGAAAGTGTTGTTTTGATCAGCTGTCAACCCAAGGGCAACGCGTACACCTGTCATTCAATTTCCATGAGTTGAATCCATTTACATACATTAGAATGTTGTGTGCACATCACAGCGATGCCCGCATGATTGTGAGGTGTGCTGCTTTGCTTTTATAATCATTACGCAAGGTGAGACCTCCCCATTCAGCAGAGAGGGTTGGTAGCGTGGGAAGGGCGACTTGACTTGATAGCAGGTAAATTACAGGCACTTGATAATAAATTACATAAGTTACCTACAAGCTACAAGTAACCTCAAAGTTACCTCTGAAAATTTTTATACTTCAAAGTTACCTCTGAAAATGTTTATACCTCAAAGTTACCTCTGACGTACTTGTAAGTAACGTGATATAAGTTCTTATAAGTTATTTGTCTCAAGTGATGGACATTTTTATTAAGTTACTTAGACAAAAAATATCTTTTTTTCAATAATAGTCTGGTGGTGGAAATCAGATGCCTGTGTTGATACATATTCAGTCAAGCAATACCAGGATGTTTTATTCACAGCTGGGTAGTTGGTAACATGATCTGAGTTAGTTTACATGCTTAGTCAGGCAAGACAAGCTTAATTGTATTCAAAACAGGGACAAGCAAACTGAGAGAGATGCAAAAGAGAGATTTCAAGCCCACCTATTTAAGAAACAATTGATTTATTTTATTCTCTCTGTAAATAAACAAACGCACTTGACCAAATACATTCAACAGCTTTATCTGCCCAGTCAGGTCCCCCGACCCCTTGGAAACAAAGGCTAGTTAAAATATCAATGCTGGCCTTCCCGAGAAATAGTGAGTACATTCAGTACACGCCACCCACCCCCCACACCCAATGCTGTCAGAGAGTTGGCCTTCCTGAGAAATAGTGTCTACTTCCTGTATATACCACCATGCTGAACAATAGTCCTATATGCTCAAATAGCATCCTGTATACGCCACTCACCCCCACACCCCACCCCCCACCAACCTTGTACACACACACACACACACTCATACCCACCCCCCACCAACCTCACACACACCTCCCACCAGCCTTGCAAAAGCACACACAAAACACATTAGGTCAAAATATTCCTTTTTGTGTCAACGCTTCAAATGTATGTCACTATGCCACTATGTCAGATTTTTACTGTGGGGCAAATCTTAAAAATAGGTTTTTTCCCAAATGTGGAACACCACGTTGTTCGTAAATAAAACTTCCAACGTGAAAAGTTGTGTGAAGGAAAAATTTTGTCTGTGAAAAGTTTTCACTTCGCTCATCGTGACGGCTGGGACGCATTTAAATTGAAAGACAAACCCCACAACTCCCAGTGATAGACCTCAATTATTAAAGTTATTATACACCCCACCCTGTTTTTAGATCGCCGCCAACTCACGCTGAGGAGAAAATTGGGTGTGAGTGGGTAGTTTTGAAACCGGATCCCTATTGCGTGCATTTATTTCCTTTTAACCGGCAGTCAACAATAAGCCTTCTATGCCCAGGGACGACTCTGAACAATAGACCTTATGCGACCCAAGCTTTCGGGTAGTCACCTGCTCTGTGTGGCTGAGTGAGTTTATGCGTCCCTTTCATAACCAGGAAGGTTAAAATTGGTAGTGAAACGGTTTGTACATTGGCTCTTATTTTCAGTTTAGAGTGAGTTTCAGAACAAGCGTGACGTGTCTGCTAACACGTTCGGATTTTATAGTGATTTCAGTGCATTTCTTATTCAAAATGTGCTGTGAAGGATTAAAACCAAAACAACTCAAAAGCTAAGTGAATACTTTTAATATATGTGACTACTTAGCCTGCTCTCAGAAATGTTTAGTTGTGCATCATAAATCAGATACAAATATATATTTATTGCTTCAGCTTTTTCAGTTTTTTTCTGTATTTGAATTGAGATTCCGTCACTACCGTTTTCGATAGTATGGCCAGAACCATGAAGAAAATTATCGTCCATAGAATGCAGATCTAGCCACAGTGTGTACTTGTCTGTCAGGTATTCACCGATTTTTACGTCATACAGATGTAAATCTTTGCACGCAATGTTAGCTGATTTTTCTCTAAGTCTCCCCCCTGCAAAATACTTTGTGATCTCATCATAGTGCTGATATCCCTGCATTCCCGATGAAAACATTTGGTTAGGTCGGCCTTCGATTGTGCAGGATAAATGTGTAATTTTCGGATTATAGAATTTTTCTGAATCTCCTTGGTAAGGACTTTTTGGTTCAACAAATAACATAAGAATGCCTTTAAGTGACCTAGCAGGTGTGTTCAAGTTTATGTTCCACATCGGGTCGCTCTTGTCTTTGGGTATTAAACTATGTCTAATCACTCGATCATAATAAATTGGAATCTTGACTGGTACTGATTTTGAATGAGTCTGGCTAGTTCAGTATGCGTGACAATCTCATATTCCAAAGAAATGTTAGAGATCTTGTATGATGCATTGAGATCCGTTGATTTGATAACTTTGGAGTAGTCATTAAACATTAGTTCGAAGCTCAGGTGGTCATTTAGTGCACCTTGATAATAAGGCGAGTGCCCTATTAGGATTTCAAATTCAAGTGGAATGCAAAATCTGGTTCCATATGTTTCTGCCACTATAACGTCCTTGGCTTCTGTTGTTTTATCACTTGTATTTATTCGAATTTTCATAATGCTATCTGACTGTATGCCTTGATAAATACGATCCTCTCGTTCTTCTTTTGTAAGCCACAAATCCTTGTAGCAGTAAAACACATCAGCATCGTCAAGACTAAACACTTCCTGTCCTTCAAGTTTAACTTTAATATTCTTAATAATTGCTCTACCTAGGTTGTTAACTAGTGTTCTTTTGTCATCTGTGTCTGATGAAAGTTCAATATTAAAAGCAAGACGAGCAGTACCAGGAACAATAACGTCACTGGGACCTAGGTTTGGAAACTTGAAGTGTTTGGTTCTGGTCTATAGTACTAGGATTGTTTGTGATAACAATTGATTGCCTAATACCCTTAACACCAATAGGTTCACGTAGTTTTCTGTATGGGTCTAACTTCGATCCGAAGGACTGTGTCATTTTTATTATGCACAATAAAAAAATTAAATTAATAAAAACAATGGCAGCGGGAGGATTTGGTCATTTTGAAATGGATGACATGAATGTCTCTGATACTAGTGCAACAGTTAATAGTTCAATGGATATTATAAGTAGAGGGAACCGCAAAGTTTTACTAAGGATAGTGAACTCGTTTTATGATAGTGTTGATGACCGCCCAAATGAAATAGACCCTAATCAGTTTGAATATGAAAAAGGTCATTTATATTTAAACACTGTTGACAAAGGAAAAGTACAATTGACTAACAAAAGAGACCCCAGCAAGTTTAGAGCTTTAAGTACAATCAGAAATGAAGGTGGTGTTAGCGCCTTGCGTCAACTTGGTATTGGTGATAAAAAGTTACCACCTAGACTTGCTAGTACCCTTCATGACGTACAAACAAGGCTGCCAACTGAACAAGAAATTGAAATGACTGAAGTAACAAGACTGCCAGAAATAGCAGACAAGGCAATACAAGAAACTTCATTTACAGAAGGGCAAATAAATGACGAATTAAAAACAATTGGTGACTCTCCTTTGACAATGCGGGAGTTAGTGGGGTTGGATAAAACACTGCAGACAATCAGAGGTGAGCTTGTGAATAATGTAGCCAAACTAGGGGAGATTGATAATCGCATTTTAAAAGAAAAAGAAAAATTAGCTACAGCTGATGATGAGAATTATGACACAGAAATGAAACAAAGAATACAACACAGATTAAATGATTTGCAGATAGAAAGATCAGCGCGACTAGAAGTGATTGAAATTGGGAAAAGAAAACTGAAAACACAGATTAACAGGATTAGAGAAACTATTCAGAAAATACTTCACCGAAGACGCAACGTTGGCTGAGAGATTGAAAACACTTTTCAGAGAGCAGGGTATCACCATTGCAAGTTTAATTACTGCTCTGAGATTTATTATAAGTACTGTTGTGTTAGCTGTAATGGGAGGACCGGGGGGTAGCGGTCCGGCCCCTCCAGTTCCATCAACTGATCCAAAAGATTTACAGTCGTGGGTAAAGAAACAATTGTCTCATATTTCAGACCTGCTTAAGAAATTGGCTCTGAAAGCAATGGATTCATTACCTGGTATTTTAGGCACAGTTTTCAGTTGGCTTATTAGTACGGCGGCGAAGGTAGTTGGCTTTATGGCAGAACATGTGTGGGTCTTTTTGGTGACAGTAGGAGGGTTAATGGTAGGTTATTTAATGAAACAGGTAAAGAAGTAATATTCCTACTCCAGTAAGGCCAATTACCAATGCTGTTCGCTCTGACTCATGTATGTTTACTGGTGCCGGTGTAGGTGCCGATGCTGGGGCTGTTACTGGCGTTACTGCCTGTACGGGTGATGATGTTACTGGCGTTATTAATGGTTTTAATGGTTGTAAGTGTGTGGTTGTTGGGCTCAAGTTTACAGATTGATTGAGGCCTAATTTCTGATCACTCCCAGCAACAATTATTTCATTATTATAATTTGTTATTGTCCCCATTTGGAGTTGAAGATCAGAAGGTAACATGTATAACCCGATGCCAACTACAAAGTCAACTTTTGATCTAGCATATCTGAGAACGTCTTGGTAACACTGTATGCTTGACGGGAGATCAATTACTGAGTTGATCGAATCTTCTAAGTTTGCGAGAAACTGTTTTTGAGAATCGAACTTTTCACTTCCATTCAAAATGTTCGATTTTGTTTGAGCTTGTGCTCCTAGAATACACCACACATATGTTCTGATAGACTCATTAATGCGTTCGACTCCTGCTTGTGTAAACCCTTCACTCTTATCTAAGACAAATGTGGTCCAAGCATTTGACTGTTTCTGCTCAATTGAACCTAACCACACTTGTGATTTTTGTGAAAATGAAGTGTAACCAGGCCAGTAATCTTGAGGGTATTGTCTGTGACTCATAGCATAATACAGTGTACCCCTGCCGTGGTGATCATCAAGTTTTTGTGTGAAGTCATACTGGGGGCTTATGTTAAACTCATTACAGATGCGTTCAAATGCTTTCATATCCATGGGATTATTAAACTGATTAAAACTGGATTCAGTTGGTAATGGTGTATGCAGTTCTGACAGTATTCTTCTAAGCTGGTAATACGTGTGGAAATGATACACAGACCTAATCAGTTTGTTTGAGTGATTCAAGTGGTCTGTAAATGAAACACCACAGCCTGTAGTTGAACATAGTATAGCAAAGTTGAGTTGGTTTTGGAACATCTGTAGTGGACTTGAAGACCACTTTCTTGCAGTAGCATCATCTGTTATTGGAGGGTTTAGGTAATGATCAAAAGGGTTGGGTACTTTGACTTGAAATAAATCTTGTTCGCTTACAGCTATGTCGAGTTGATTTAGCTGAATTATTTTCTGTTCATAAGTAGGTGCGACATTGTATTTCGCATCCACATTAAATTGAAATGCGTTTGTAGTGGTAATGGTTGGTGATTTAAATTCCATCCTTTTTTTATGTTATAATAAAAATGTTTATTACCTTAACAAATCTTGACACAAGCAAACCAGTGTGGTTAACTAATGGGATTGATAATCGTGATGGTAGCAAGGCTGTAGCTATCCATGAAATGTTTTATACAGTAAAGTGGTTTAATGTAACAGATAAATAACAATTATTCTGTAAGTGGAACTATTGATGGTTTAGAAAAGGGTGATATTTTACGAGCTGGATATTATGACTTTTGTACTTTAGCTGAATGGCTTCAAAATGAATTTAAAATTAAAGCAACTTTAAACCCAGCTAATTTACTTGTTACAATTGATTTTCCAAAAAGTGGTCAGTTTTCTTTATCAATTAGTCTTTTATTATTACTTGTTTTTTTAGGTAAAAAAATAACATATCCAGATGAAGATTGGTCACAATCAGATGGACGTCTACTATCACCAAAAAAATTAAGAATAACTGGAAGATACCCTGTTCATTTGTCAGTACACACATTGCTAAATGTTCATTTGAAAGAATTAAGCACTACTGATAATCTTCACAATGGAAAGCCTTCGACTTTGTTGAAATGTGTGTCGATTGGAACTGCCCCATATTGTGAAAATGTAGTTGTTAGATTTCCTAATTCACAGTTTAAAAAATTGGGCTCCAGTTTCTTTGAATCATTGTGCTTATCTGTAACTAACCAGGATGACAAACCAGTTGTCATGCATGATTTTTATGTTGTGTTGGAAGTAAAATAAATTTTATTTTTGTTTTATAAAAATGAGTGGTCTTGGTCCAAAGCTGAGAATTGTACCAGTTTCATGTCCATCAGTAGAGTGGAAAGATTTGGCTGACCTGCAAGATTTTGATAAAGAAGGTGAAATAGGAGAGGTGTATGGCCTTGAACTTGTGTCCGTTGGATTGTACAAACGAAAGGCAATTAAAGATGTGAAAGATGGCGCATTTCCTAAACTTAGTCAACTTCGTGATGTTACTGTTCCTACGCCTGTAAGTAATGTGCTCTACAGCTTAAAACATGTGGCTAATAAGTGGGTAATTATTCCTACCCCTGTTCCGCTTGCTCCTATTCCCATTGTATGGGACATAAAGTTTGTTTTCATCAGTCCTTATGTTTATTTTACTGATGAAGGTGCCTTAGTATTTAGAAAAGTTGTTAACTCTGAGCCAACGCTTGTAAGTCTTGTGCCAAGCTTTTCCGAAACCAATAGCAGAGAAAAACTAAAACTTCAAGAGTATGGGAAACGAAGGTATTTTCTTACAAATAGGAAAGGCAGAACAGATACTTCTATTTTGTTCGTACCAACACATTTTACCATAGATAGAGATGCGACAATAGTTTTTGAAATTCTCATGAGATCTGTGGAAGCTGTGAAAGAAGCAGATATCGCGCAGGGAATCAAACTTATGTGGGATACCACAGTAACAGAGTCAACAAAGGTTGTTATTGCTATTAGAAAAATCAATACAGATTTTGAAGTTTCGAGTAGTGTCCCTGCTGTTAAGGTAGTGATTGATAAAACAACTCTAGTTTATCTAAGTTTCATAAACCTGGAACACATAGATCTTGTTTCATTTTATTACGCTAGCAAATTGTATACCTTTGAAGAGTTGCAAAATAAATTAGAAGATTAAAAAAAATATTTGTCATAAAAAAAATGCCACCACTGTATCCACAAATACCACCTGAGCTGCTTGAGCCTGTTGAGCGTGATAAATCATTACAGGCAGACTCATTCTGTTTAATGAATATTACAGAAGTGTTGAAGTATTTGGAAGGAGAACAAGCAAAATACTCTCGGTGCAAATGCCATTACAAAACGGTTTTCAATTCTGTACACAACACATCAATGACCATGGGGGTGGTTTCGGCCGGATTATCTGTAGGAGGTATAGCTCTGTTTGTAACGGGGGTGGGAAGTGTCGTAGGAATCGCTATTGAAGCTGTTGGCCTTGCCACAAGCCTGGCATGCTTCGGTATGGAGGCCCTTAACAAAAAAATGTATACAAAGTTGCAGAAGCATGAAGCATTAAGTACGCTCGCTGGAGCTAAGCTGACGAGTATGAAACTTATTATTAGTAAATCTTTGGAAAATAATGAAATTGACGATAACGAATTTAAGAGAGTCCAGGATGATTTGGCCAACTATAAACAACAGAAATCTGAAATACAGAATAAGATGCGTAGTCAGGCTGTAAATGTTGAAGAGCTAAAGAAATCTTTTTTAGAACAAGGGAAAAAGATAGGCGCGAAAGAAACTATGAAAAAAGTAAAAGGACTTATAAGCAATTCACGATAGGTTTTGGTAATCTATTATTTTTGTCATACTCTTCACAAAGAGATGTCATGCCTGCTCATTTGACGCCACCGCCAGATTATTACTAAAAAAAAGTTTTCTTGTTGTCCTTCTAACTTGAGAAATCTGTCCGAGTGTCTTATTGACTTGGGTTAAGAACTTGTGATAACTAACTTCAAAGTTAACGTCAAAGTCACTTGTAAGTTGTAGGTAACTTTTAAATTAGTTATCAAGTAAGATCATAAGTTATTCACAGGTCCAAGCAAAGTTTTTTTTTTTCATTATAAAATGAACCAAGACGAATTAATTCTTCTAAGTGATATCTGCGCTGTAGAAAACAAAGACTTAGACTCGAAAAAACAGCGCCTTCTCTCTGTTGTTGTCTCAGGTAAGTCAAAGACTTATCTCGGAAAACAATACATGACAGAAGACATAGAATCTCTTACCGCTGACGAGCTAATCAAACTACATTCAAAATATGAAAATCACATTAGTTCACTAATGACACGTGATTTGAGTCGATCTCTTGTCTGCCTATACACAAAAGCTGTGAGTCACTTCCTACCTGTTGATAGTGACAGTCTGTCACATGATCTAGAAAGCAACCCCATAGTTTCTAGTTCAATAGGTAAATTAGCATGCCTTATGTTTTACAAGTTTGGGAATTACCTTGCACCAGTGGTAACCTTGCTTGTAACTGGGAGTCATATTGACTTTTCTAAAATAAATTTTAAATTAGAAGAAAATGGATGAGACCCAGATGACTCCACAACAGAGTCCTGTCTTGACACAGGTTCAAACAGTGACGAAGGCTAAAAATCCAGGTCGCATAGAGGCGGGAAAAAAATTAGCTGAATATAACAGACAAAAAAATTACAGCTTCAGGCATTAATAGAAAAGACTGACACACCATCAACAGCACCAGTGCCACTACCGTCACACCCCCAACAAAGTGAGAGACAAACAACTAAAACAACAAAATATTTAGTTGCTGGATTTGCTGTAGGATTTTGTTACATAGGTTACCAATTATACAAAAAATACAAACCACAGACTCGAACAGTGTCCAAAAAATCAAGCACTCCAAAAACAAAAGAAGAAGTCTCCACATTACCAGCAGTGTCAAAACCTTTGGACCCATTTTACATGCAGTAAATAAATTTATTATTTAATTTTTGTGGCATAAAAAAATGAGCGACGCAAAGAACATAATAAACCTCATCTATCACTCTGCCGTAATAAGCGGGCTAACAGTTGCTTATTCTATGCTTGGAAAAAGTCTTCTCAAAATGATATCAGCAGACCTGAGTAAATTAGACTTCGAAGATAGCGCTAAGCTAGTAGCAGTTGTTACAGCGTCGATTGCGACAAACGATTTTCTTGTCAAGCAGGGAAATTATTCCAGAAAATGTTTCTATGTAAATAAAAAAACTATGGCATCAATAGCTATTATGTTTGGTGGGGCCGTTGTTAACGCATTGGCATTTAGCAGATCAAACTATCTCTTTTCAAAAATGGGTAGAGAAGAATCTGCAGAAGAAATGAAGCGTCATAATGAGGCATCTGAAAAACTGGCACAAGCGCAACAAGATTATGAGAAGCAAAGAATAGAGAAACTTGATTTCATCAATGAAAGATTGAGGCTTGAGGGTCACGCACAGCATAAATTTTCAAATGTCGATGACGCGATCAGGGAATATTTTCTTGTTACTGGCGAAGACATGACCATCCCACAACCAAAACTTAGTGACTACTACCAACCAAGCCCAGAACAAAGAAATGGAGAAATAATATTTGTTCTAGTAGGAATGACATTAGTATATGTGACCCGCCACCACAAAATGAGTCTTAAGTCACTTTTTGGACATTTTGAGATATTGATATCAGCAGAAACTAGAAAGAAAACCCTTTTCAATGGTGCCAATAACATGTGAATCAGACGATTGATCACCGAGTTATGGTTTATAGAAACTGGGGACCCCACACATGTACCCGACCACGCCACCCGACAATTTTCAAAATGAGTCTAAAGTCACTTTTTGGACATATTGAGATATTGATATCAGCAGAAACTAGAAAGAAAACCCTTTTTAATGGTGCAAATAACATATAAATCGGACGATTGGTCACCGAGTTATGGTTTTTAGAAACTGGGGACCCCGCACATGTACCCGACTATGCCACCCGACAATTTTCACGAATAGCGGGAAATCGGGTCAGGGACATTACGACTCATTTCGTGGTGGCGGGTCACATATTTTACAGGAGTTTATATTGCTAGAAGAAATGGCAGACGCTAAACTATCAAAAATATATTACTCCCCAATCGGCTACTGGAAAGGGAATACTGCAATAGAAAAACTACATGCAGCTGTGGGTGGGGATGTTACACTAGACCAAATAAAACAGTGGCTCAAAAAACAGGCAATTTGGCAAATGTATCTTCCTGCTCCAAGAAAAATAACAAGACCTCATTTTGTAAACACTATCCCTAATGACACCCATCAAATGGATCTCCTGTTCCTACCGCATGATACAATAAAAAAGAAACGATACAAGTATGCTCTAACTGTTGTTGACATAGCTTCAAGGTACAAGGAAGCCGAACCCATAACTGACAAAAATGCTGTAACAGTGGCCACTGCGTTATCAAAGATATATAGTCGAGGTCCTTTAAAATACCCTAGGCTTGTGCAGGTTGATGACGGATCTGAATTTAAAGGCGCTGTTAATCAGTTATTTGCAAAGCATGGAGTGCTAGTGTGGCGAGGCATACCAGGCGTGCATAGATCACAGGCTGTTGTAGAAAATTTTAACAAACAATTATCGGAGAGACTTTTCAGCTATCAGTATTCTAAGGAACTCATGCATGACACACGTAACACTGAGTGGGTTAAGAGATTACCGTCTGTGATAAAAGCAATGAATAATGAAGGTCACCCTAAACCTGTTGATGCTATTAAATTAAAAATAATACCGTCAGGGTCAGAAATAAAAACAAAAGCACCTGACACAAGCTTGTTTACAAAACAGGTGAGATATTTGTATCAACCCGGTGAAGCCGAGAATGACATCAGGCGCAGGGCAACTGATCCAATTTGGTCTACGTCTGTCCACAATATTAAAAAAATAATCCCCGGCACTAACGCATCAATATATTATCTCTATGAGCCTGCGCCTCAGAGGGCATTTGTCAGAGAAGAATTACAAATTATTCCCCCAGATACTGTTACGCATTTTTAACCATTTCATCAACTATTTCATTGATTAGTTCATCAGCTATTTCTTCAGATAATTTAAGTGCATAATGCCCAGGTGCATAAGCCTTTTCCTTAGTGTAAAACACGCGTTTTGTGTCTCCCACTGCTAGTGACTTCTTATGTGTTTGGATCATTTCAATATTGTGTCTATTTGACCTCAGTGTCTTGTTTGGATAATCAGGCATCAGTTCTCCATCTAATACTTGCTTGTAATGTTCATGTCGAATGTCTTTATTTTTTATCGCTGTTTTCTTGATACCTTTGGCTTTGGATTGACTACCTTTTTGGTGTAAAATAGAATACATTTTTGACCTCAGTCCAACGTACTCAACTATAGGCACACCATTTAGTTCATCCTTAAACTTACCAGGCACTTTTTTGTTTTGTGTGCTAAACAGCGGGTGATCCTTAGGATAGTCAGACGTGTCATACATATGTAGTTCTGTTTTCATGTCTTCATAAAAGTCTTCAGTAGGCACGTCTATGATCATAGAGTCTGTGTCAGTGTATAGCAGACGGCACTCAGGATACTTTGGTTTAAAGTAATCATAATAAAATTCAAGCATCAATAGTTTTGATAACTCGAGTATTGCCATACCAATGAATACTGGTTTGTCCAGTGTGACAATCTTTTTTTTTGAGTGACACTGCATACAATGATGAATGAAACTCTTTGTATCCTGTGTACTGTGGCTTGCCTGTAAGTTTAATTGCACCCAATTCAGTTGTGACCAGTCTCACATCTTTGCGGTGATGAGGATTTTCCATAGTCTTACCAAAACAGGCATTGTTCATAAGCTTAAAGAAGTCTTTGTCAAATGCAGTGTTGCCATCCCTCACACGCAATGTTGTGTTCTTCATTATGTAATCTTTCATGAAAGCACTCTGATCAAATTGAATACCTCTGTGAACTTTCTTTAGTACTAACCCATGTCTGATGTAAAACTGTAACAAGCGATAGTGACACACGTAATTGAACTTGTCATTCAGATTTGGCACAAGTTTGGTGTCTTCTTTTTTCCCCGTCATACTCATTTTCTCAACTGCTAATGGATAATCATTGTGGTAATCATGTAGATGGTGTGGGATGGCCCGCTTTGTCTGTCCATCATTTTTTATGGTCAAAATAAAAGGCTAAATTAATTCACTAACCCATACCCTGTGGGCTGATCTGTCTTTCAAATAAGCTTTAGAGATGCTTTGTTGATTTCAGTTTGTTTTTCACAATGTCTCGTTCATGTTTATTTGGGATGACATCGTTCTCTCTGAGACAGTCTTTAAAGCTGTCACGATCCTTTCAGTAAAACAAACATATAAACTTTAACTGCTCACGAAAATCTTTCAGTACAGCATTATATTTCTGAGTAAGAATCCATACACTGATGTTTGCATGTCTGCCACTAAAGGCAAGCTCTGCTAGTGTGTTTCTCTTCTTAACAATATCCTTATCTGCAGAGCAGTCATCGACTATGAACAGGGTTGGATGTCCTTCAAATTGTTTGTAAAAATATTGTAGGTAGTCGTTTAGTTCCTTTTCAGGATCAACTAAGTAAATGTTGCTGTCAGTCCAAATGAATGAACGGTTGTGATAAGCTTTGTTGTGTTTGATTGTAGGACAGAATAT
This sequence comes from Semisulcospira habei, assembly GCA_036245525.1. Classification (NCBI taxonomy): domain Eukaryota; kingdom Metazoa; phylum Mollusca; class Gastropoda; family Semisulcospiridae; genus Semisulcospira; species Semisulcospira habei. Next base: position 204,701,630 of record BTPG01000003.1, on the reverse strand, counting down.
TACAATGTTTTCGAAATGATAGATGTATCTTGTTTGTAAGGGATTAAGAACAAATTGAGTTTTTCCACAGCCCGTCGCACCAACAAATGAGCCGCAATGTGGGTCATGCGTCATTAAGTCCATTTTTAAAACACAATATAATCTGTTTGTACAAAAACACTATGCTTGCCTTTCTAGTTATAAAAGGGTTTCAAACTAACCACTCACAAGTAAACTCACTTACAGCGCAAGCCTTGGGTAAACAAGGCAATAAAACTGCACCACCACAAATGTCCGTGATCTGGTTTCAATTTAAATGCATCACGGGACAAGGCAATGTCTGGTTCAAACTAACCACTCGGACCTAATTTTCTCCTCAGCGTGAGTTGGCCGCGATCTAAAACACTTGTAAAACAGGGTGGGGTGTATAGTAAATTGAATAATTGAGGTCTCTCCTGGGATTAAAGTTGTGGGTTTCAATTTAAAGGCATCACGCGACAGGGTAATAAATGAAAGGCCTATTGTCACCCACTAAGCAAAACAGGAAACCGTTTCACAACCCCTGGTCAAGCGACAGGGTTGAGCATAAAGGCCAATTGTTCAACAGCGCAATGTCCGTGATCTGGTTCAAACTAAGCACTCATACCCAATTTTCTCCTCAGCGTGAGTTGGCCGCGATCTAAAAACAGGGTGGGGTGTATAATAACTTGAATAATTGAGGTCTATCACTGGGAGTTGTGGGGTTTGTCTTTCAGTTTAAATGCGTCCCAGCCATCACGATGAGCGAAGTGAAAACTTTTCACAGACAAAATTCTTTTTCCTTCACACAACTTTTCACGTTGGAAGTTTTATTACGAACGACGTGGTGTTCTACATTTTGGAAAAAAACTATTTTTAAGATTTGCCCCACAGTAAAAATCTGACATAGTGGCATAGTGACATACATTTGACATAGTGGCATAGTGACATACATTTGAAGCATTGACACAAAAAGGAATATTTTGACCTAATGTGTTTTGTGTGTGCTTTTGCAAGGCTGGTGGGAGGTGTGTGTGAGGTTGGTGGGGGGTGGGGGGTGGGTATGAGTGTGTGTGCAAGGGGGCTGTGGGGGTGAGTGGCACACACAGAGAGAGAGAGAGAGAGAGAGAGAGAGAGAGAGAGAGAGAGAGAGAGAGAGAGAGACACTATTTGAGCATAGAGAACTATTGTTCCGCATGGTGGTATGAACAGGATGTAAACACTATTTCTCAGGAAGGCCAACTCTCTGACAGCATTGGGGGTGGGGTGTGGGGGGTGGGTGTGGGTGGCGTGTAATCACTATTTCTCGGGAAGGCGAACTGTGACAACGGAAAATTAGAAATTCTGGACCGTAACATAATTACGTACGTAATTTACCCTGATTTATAACTATCGATACGGCATTATTGATTATAGGTGTCGGTCCGCTCTCTAATATTCCCTCTCTAACTGTGTGCTTTTAAGTTAAGCCCCTCTCTACGAGTCAGACTCAGGGGGGTTTGACTGTAAATTCCTGCATTTCTAAAGGTAAGCCTAACTGTGAACAGGATCTAAGTCAGGCAACCAAGCTTTGGTGTATTCATGAAATTATAACTGCTGAGGACAGGCAAGACCTTTTTACTGTCTGCATTTGCTATACAAATAAGATTCTCAAGCATAAGGAAGACATGCTTTTCATAAAGACAGACCAAACTGGTTTTAACCTGCACAGTTTACTGAAGCATCCCTACCTGCTATAAACCAACGCCCTGCAGTGTACTGTCAGTCTTTTCAAGAAATCACTATTATGTGGGATGACTGGTGTTGTGCTTGTGAAATGTTACTTGTGAAATGTGCTTGTGAAATGCGCTTGTGAAATGTGCTTTTAAAATGTGTTTCGCTTACAAGGGTTATATGAGGATTTATGGCAATCTGAAACAGCCTAAACCTAAAGATAAGTACATGAATTTTATTTCATTATTTTTGTTATTTAATAAATGAATCAGGATGAATTACTTCTTCTGAGTGATATCCTCACTGTCGAAAATAAAGACTTAGACTCAAAAAAAGAATGACCTCTCTGTAGTTCTTTCCGGGAAATCAAAGGCATATCTGGGTAAACAGCATTCAACAGAAGAAATAGAATCACTCACCACTGTGGAGGTATTTAAGCTACACACTAAATATGAAAATCACATTGGTTCACTAACGACTCGTGACTTAAGTCGATCTCTCATGTGTCTGTATACAAAAGCAGTTAGTCACTTATTACCTGTGGACACTGACAGTCTATCACATGACCTTGAAAGCAACCCTCTTGTTTCAAGTTCAATTGGAAAATTAGCATGCCTTATAACAAGTTTGGAAATTACCTCGCCCCTGTGGTAGCCTTACTCATTACTGGGAGTCATGTAGATTTTTCTAAAATATATTTTAAAGCAGAAGAAAAGGGATGAGAACCAGATGACCTCACAACTGATCTTGACCCAAGTTCAAACGGTAACTAAGGCTAAAAGCTCTAGTAAAGTTGAAGCAGGAAAAAAATTAGCCTAGTGGAATAAACAAAAAAAAAGTTACAACTACAGGGAAAGGCTTATGTGACTGACCCACCACCACGGTCAACAGCATAGCCACTACTGCCGCCAGTGCCACCGCCTCCACAACAAAGTGAGAGACTAACAACTGAGCTTGTCACACAACAGCCTAAACCTGGAATAACAAAATACTTTGTTGGCGAATTTGTTTTAGGATTTGGCTACATAGGTAACAAGTTATGGGAAAAATACAAGCCACAAACTTGAACAGTGTAAAAAAACAACCAGAAACTCAAAAAACAAAGCAAGAAATCTCCGCATTATTAGCAGCACAAAAAGCTTTTGATCCATTGTTCATGCAGTGAATAAATTTATTATTTTAATTTTTGTTGCATAAGACAAAAATGAGCAACACAAGAACATAATGAACCTTGTCTATCACTCTGCTGTTCTAAGTGGACTTGCGGTTGCATACACTATGCTAGGGCAGAGTCTTCTCAAAATGTGTTCTGCAGACCTGGGCAAACTAGATTTTGAGGACAGTGCTAAGCTAGTTGCTGTTGTCACAGCGTCGATTGCGACAAAGACTTTTTTGTCAAGCAGGGAATTATCACAGAAAAAAATATCTATGCAATTATATATATGACAACATTGGCTGTTATCGTTGGCAGTGCTGTTGTTAACGCAGATGCTTTCAGTAGATCTAATTACCTCTTTTCCAAAACGAGTAGACAATTAAGCAGCAGAAAAGCTGGCCCAAGCAGAACACTATTTGAGGGAAAAAAAGAATAGAAAGACTTGATTTTATCAGTGAAAAACTTAGACTGGTAGGTCACGCACAACATACATTTTCAAATGTTGATGATGCTGATAGAGAATACTACCTTGTGACTCGTGAAGACATGAGCATACCATAACCGAAACTTTGTGATTACTACCAACCCAGCCCGCAACAAAGAAATGGAGAAATAATGTTTGTTTTAATAGGAAAACATTTGTTTATTTTACAGAAATTTTTCTTTTTAGAAAAAAATGACAAGCACTGATGCTAAACTATCAAAAATATATTACTCACCAATTGGCTGCTGGAAAGGAAAACCTGCAATAGAAAAATTGTCTGCCACTGTAGGCAGTGATGTTACTCTTAATCAAGTAATACACTGGCTACAGAGGCAAGCTATATGGCAGATATAATTATTTACCCACTCCAAAAAAATAATAAGACTACACATTGAAAACACCGCCCCTAATGACACAGCCCAAATGGATCTATTGTTCCTTCCTCATGATACTATAAGAAAAAACCAATACAAGTATGCACTGACTGTTGTTGATGTTGCTCCGAGATTGAAGGACGCCAAACCTCTAAGTGACAAAAACGCAAGTACTGTTGCAGCAGCATTATGATTGATGTATAGTTAGGGTCCTCTAAAATATCATAGGCTCCTGCAAGCTGATGATGGCAGTGAATTCAAAGTTGCAGTTGATCAATTATTTGCAAAGCATGGTGTATTGGTTAGGTGAGGTATACCAGGTATCCACAGGTCACTGGCAATTGTTGAAAACTTTAACAGACAATTATCCGAGAGATTTTTCAGTTATCAATATTCTAAAGAACTCATGCATGACACATGTAACACTGAGTGGGGTAAGAGATTACCATCTGTGGTAAAACCAATGAACAACGAGGGTTGCCTCAAACCTGTTGATGCTATTAAATTAAAAACAATGCCGACGATGCAAGGACTTAAAAAAAAAAAATGTGCCTGACACAAGTTTGTTTATGAAACAAGTAAGAGATCTGTATCAACCCAGTGAGGCAGGAAATGACGTAAAACATAGGGTAACTGATCCAATATGGTCTACATATGTTCACAGTGCATAAAAAGTAGTTCCTGATAACCCATCAATTTTCTACTTATATGAACCTGCCCCTCAGAGGGCATTTGTCAGATAAGAATTACAGATTATTCCACCGGACACTGTTATGCATTCTTAATCATTTCATCAACTAATTCATCAATCATTTCATCAACTAATTCATCAGTATTTCTTCAGATAACTTAAGCTTGTAGTGCCCAGGTGAATAATCCTTTTCTTTACTGTGAAACACACGTTTCGTGTCATCAACTGCAAGTGACTTCTAACGAATAGTGATCATTTCAAGATTATGTTTGTTTGACCTCAGTGTCTTCTTTGGATAATCAGGCATTAGTTCTCCCTCTGAAACTTGCTTGTAGTGTTCATGATGAATATCTCTTTTTTATCGCTATTTTTTATACCATTTGTTTTACAGTATGACTGCCTTTCTGGTGCAGTATCGAATACATTTTGTAACTCAGTCCAATGTACTCAACTATTGGCACTCCATTCAGTTCGTTTTTTCAACTTTCCAGGCTCTTTTTGTTTTGTGTGCTGTAAAGCGGGTAATCCTTAGGATAATCAGACGTGACATAGTGCTCAAGCTCTGTTTTCATGTCTTCATAAAAGTCTTCAGTAGGCACGTCTTTGATCAATGCATCAGTGTCAGTGTATAACAGTCGGCAGCCACTATAATTCAGTTTAAAGTAATCATATACTAATGGTTAAAACTTAAGGGCCACCCCACTTTTTGTGTCATTGTTTAGGATTGCGCAGACAACAACAGCACTGACAAGATTGAAGACCATATGGAAGGACAGAAACATCACGCTCTGCTCCAAAATCAGACTGATGTGCTCTTTAGTCATATAAGTGTTCTTGTATGCCTGTGAGTCATGGACCCTCACAGCAGACCCTGAAAGGAGGATACAAGCCACTGAAATGAGATGTTTTCAAAGGCTGCTTGGCATTTGATACAGAGATCACATCACGAACAAGGAAGTGGGAAGCAGAATCAGGCAAGCCATCGGGCCCTATGAAGACCTATTAGCCATTGTGAAAAAATGCAAACTGAAGTGGTATGGGCATGTCACGCGTTCAGCAGGGCTTTCCAAAACAATCCTGCAAGGCACTGTGCAAGGAGGACGAAGGAGAGGAAGACAGAGGAAAAGATGGGAGGACAATATCTCAGAGTGGACAGGACTGAGGCTGGGTGATACGCTAAGAATGGCAGAGAACAGAGAGGAATGGAGGAAGCTGGTTGGCAAGTCATTAGTGGTGCCCCACGGTCGGCAATACTACGGGATATAGGTAGATAGATAGATTATCGTTGCAAGTACGCTAATAAAATACAATGTTCTTTCGATCGAAATGCGTTAAAGTTGACCTTAGACAGTCCACTGTACAGTGAACAATAGACAACAATTCATCAATTTCCAGGAAAGTGTCAAATGCACGTGAAACCTCGTCAGTTTTTGTGAAAAGCTGTGCGATAATGGCAAGCGTACAAAAGGCAAGAAGGTGGAAAAACTCGGTAAAGTCGTGATTCACATCCTAAAGGGGTCAGTCATGAACAATGAGCACCTTTGTTTTGCTACAAATACCGGTGCAGTAGAGGTATAATTGTCACTTTCCTAACCATGCCATCACGACGAAGCCTAACGCCAGCAGATCAAGGCCAAGCGCTAGCATAGCTGCAGGATGGAATTTCCAGAGGAGAAGTTGTAAAACGTCTTTGGGTGTCCCATTCAGTGATCAAGAGGCTGCTGGCACGATTCCAAGAAACTGGAAGAGCAGAACAATGACCCTGCCCAGGATGCCCGCACTGCACCAGCAGAAGGGAGGACAGATACCTCTGTGTGGCGGCTATGCACGAGTGAACTGTCACGTCAACCACTCTGCGACATCAACTGATGCAAGCTGCAAGCGTTAACGTCAGCAGAAGCACAGTCTGCAGACGTCTGCACAAAAATAGCTTGCTTCATGCAGAGCAGCAATGAGAATACCCCTCACTTCAGCTCATCACAGAGCCCGGGTTGCCTGGTGTCGTCAACATGTCAGGTGGAGCAGACTCCAGTGGACTCAGGTTCTGTTTACTGATAAGTCACGGTTCAATGTGTCCTTCAATGACGGCAGGGTGAGGGTCTGGAGACATCAAGGCGAGCGGTTCATGGATGGATGCGTCCAAGAGGTGGATTGCTATGAAGGAGGCTCAGTCATGGTCTGGGCAGGCTTCAGCAGGGAAGGCAGGATCCCCCACTCCGTCATCCGAGGCACCCTGAATGAACTGCGCTATCGGGACGAGATTGTGCAGCCCCTCATCCAGCCAGCTCTCCAAGCCATAGGCGACAATGCTGTTCTGCAGGACGACAACGCTCGACCTCCTCGCACCCATGTGGTGGATGAGTACCCTGAGCAATGGGGCATCATGAGGATGGAGTGGCCAGCTCGTTCACCTGATCTGGCTCCCATTGATGGGGCAACGTGTAGTCAGCAACCACCCCCCACCTCAAGGCGTCCCCCAGCTGACTCAATTCCTGCATTAAGAGTGGGAAGCGATCCCACAACATGTTCTCCGAACCCTGGTGAATTCCTAGCATCAACGCTGCATTGAATGCTTGGCTGCAAACGGCGACTACACTCGCTACTGACTGAACCAGTCTTGTGTGACTTTTCAAATGAGGGGTGGCTGAACATTCTCACGTACTGCTTTTGTTACAATTGCTTGATTTACTATAAACTTAAATGAAATTGTTACTGAATAAATTAGCAAATTACTGAATCCAAGCGTTGTCACATTATTTGTGTGGAGTTGTTGGTGTGTCTGCGATAAAAAGTGGCCTTTAAGTTTTGACTTTCGACCATTAGTTTATAGTAGGATTCAAGCATCAACAGGTCTGACAGTTCAAGTATTGCCATACCAATGAATACTGCCTTGTTGCGATCAACAAACTTTTTTTGAATGTCACTGCATACAGTGACGGATAAAACTCTTTATACCCTGTGTATTGTGGCTTACCTGTAAGTTTAATTGCACCTGATTCAGTTGTGACCAGTTTCACATCTTTGCCGTGATGAGGATATTCCGTCGTCGTGCCGAAATAGGCATTGTGCATAAGCTTAAAATAGTCTTTGTCAAATTCAGTGTTTTCATCCCTTGCATGGAGGGTTGCGTTCTTCATTATGTAATCTTTCATAAAAGCACACTGATCAAAGCTTATGCCTCTGTGGAGTTTCTTAAGGATTACCCCATGTCTGATGTAAAACTGCCCCCACCCGGGTCTGCCCTGGGGGACTTGGGTGGGGTTAACTACTTTTTAGTTCCCAGGGTCACCCTGATCAGTCCCACAGGGTTGGTTTCCCCTGTTGTACTATGGACACGTAAAACAACTGAAGTCCGGTGATGATTTTCTCACGTGTTTATTTCTGTCTGAAGAACATTATCTGGAGTTGGGCAAGACCAACCACAGACTACAATTTGGTTGCTCTCTCTAGTCGCTCTCCCTTCAGTCTAGTTTCTTCCATCTCTCTCCCCTACTTCACTCTCCTCTCATTGTGTTCCCTCTCTGTCCCTCTATATACCCTTGGCCTTATCAATCATCTTCCCACTAGGGCCCGCCCCTCGTTTAGGGCTGGTCCCGTTACTTAGATGCCATACATTTCCCATATCGTAATAGTTCCTGAGGGCCGATCCGTTATCTTGATTAGGGCGGCCCCGCATGCTGGTGGTCCCGTTAATTAGATACTATCCATTTCCCATATTGTAATAGTTCCTAAGGGCCAGCCAGTCATCTTGTTTAGGGCGGCCCCGCGTGTCCGGTAGTTACATACAGATGCTACCCATATTGCACGTCGCCGGAAACTACATCTGGATGCCTCATATAGAGGCACGCGTAGTGTACCATTCCTCCCTAACCCGAGAAAAATACATCCCGTTCAGGATTAGTTTTCTTTCTTGCTCAGGGGGTTTACACTTCGGGACATAATAACAATATGAGTTACACATCATTACACAATCAAAATACATTTCGGCGGCACAGCCACCCAGACTTGCATACCAAAATCATTCAAAACAGTGTTGGCTGTCTAATCCACGTACAGCTATTAAATTTGGCAGAGTGATAGCAGACATGTGGTCTCTCTTGGCTTGACTTCGCGAACGAAGATTCTATAGGGCTTGCCCACGTCGTCTGCAGGCATTTTCATGGCTGCGGAGGCCAATCCGGGACAGGCAGGTACGACCGCAGTGGCTGCAGGGGAAGGTCTGTTCAGGGTTCTGAGTTACGACAGCTCTGTTTTTTCTTCTGAGCCGCTTGTCCTTAAGGTTAGCTCTGCGAGAGTCCTCAAAGGAGACGGCTGCCTTGTGAATGGTGGAGCGCCAGGTGTCACGGTCCGCAGCAAGCGAAGACCACTGGCGGTGGTCGATTTGGCAGGCACTAAGTGACTTCTTGAGACCGTCTTTGTATCTCTTCTTTGGTGCCCCTCTGTCTCGGTGTCCAGTGGCGAGCTCGCCGAACAGAGTGATCTTGGGTAGGCGATGATCCTCCATCCTGGAGACGTGCCCCGCCCAGCGAAGCTGTGTCCGCAGCAGCAAAGCCTCGAGACATGTGGTACTTTAGTGTGATAACAATTATTTAAACCTGCTTATTGAATAAGATTCCCCAAAAATTAAATATTTGAAAATATGCTTTTATCATATAGCGAAAAATGCCTGGCAGTCAAACTCACCAGTGCACAACAAAAAGAGATTGAGCCACAACTTTTTTACAGCAGAATATTATGTATGTAGGACTATAGTATGAACCTCTATGTTTACTCTTGTGTCAATGGTTTGTCAGTTATGGCATTTGCAAATTTATGTCAAATGTTTCCTAAAAATACAGCAAACACTCCCACCTAAATTTGTTCAGAATCAGTTTAGTCCAATAATCCTGCTTCATGCCAAAGCAGCAGCCCCCAGCAGCATTTGTGCAAAATTTGAAGAAAATCCATCCATAAATGTGTTAATTATCTGGAAAAAAGTCTGCATATATAGCCTATTTCAGCAAACTTTTGGCATGCAAAAATCTGGTGTTTTCCTACCTTTGTACAGTCAATAACCCCCAGCCTGGTATGGATGACCTTCTCTGGCAGCTTGGTCTTCATCTATACCCAGTCTTCTGGCCTGACGGAGCTCCTTTGAAGCTAGTTTAGCCTGCCATTGTGCATTTTTGATGTGGAATACATCTGTTTCCTCACAATATGTACGACAGAACTGTCACGGAGTAATGTCCATGGTTTGCAGGATAGCCATCAAGGCAGAGCACCCATCATTGAACAGACTGCTACTGCCACAGTTTGCTCTTGCTCTCAGTATCCAAAACTTTACCCGTTTTCATCCCAATGGTAGTTACTACACCTACTTTTGATGAATGACCTACAGTCATCCAAGTGCCGTCAGTTGACACATGAATGTCGCGAGTGTTGTCACCCTCTATTGCCTTGTCATATTCAGCTGTTGCTGCTGTTTGCATGCTGATTTTCTGTACAGAAGTGCTTGCTTTGTGTATTGTTTTCTTTATTGCTTTGTAGCTACTGTCTGCAGATGGTTTGGGCAAGTCCATGACACCACACAATGTTTCTAATTCTGATCTGTCACCCCAATGCACCACATGGCAAATGCTGCTCTTCTGTTTACTAAATTTACTACAGAATTACCTATTGGTGTCTGTAGGGAAGAAGAGAAAATAGGCTGGTTGTCACAGTGTTGATTGCTGCAGTGAAAAAACAAATGTACTGGCCAGACCCTTTCTTTCTACCACATACAAGTGAACAGTATGATGACAGTGTCCGCACACTAAGTTTATGGATATGTTCTCACTAAGAATTTTTACATCAATTATTCTGTTGCCTTCTGGAGCCTCCACTTCATTATCCACTCCACAGTCTTCATCACTGCCTTCATTATCAATATCACTGTCTGATAAATCACTGTCTGGTTCAGACTCATCACTGCTGTCAAAAATTAGCTTATACAAGTCTTGCACTTTTTCACCAGACCGAGTGGGCGTGTCAACTTGACTATTTTGATTGTTTGAACTGGTCCCAGCGACCACCGGCAGAACCGACACAGAATCCACACGAGGCCCACTTTGCACATCACTATTTTCACCTGTTTCCGACCTTTTGGTGTGTTGATTACCACCAAATTTATGTTTCTTGGGCTTTGAAGGCCCATACTTTCGATCACTAGGCATGTTTGTACCAAAACACAACAGTACATACACAAAACTGGTAAAGGTTGAATGAAATATTCACACAGGCTTCAAACAGGCCGCCATATTTGCTCTACTACACCAGGGAGTAGCTAATTGTATGGTAGTATAGGGGGAGTGGCTCATTATTTATAGAAAATGCAAATGATCGGAGGGGAGCCAATTATAGTATTTTGGCTGCCATTTTAAACATTTTGACGGTGACCCTTACCCTCTTTGGATGCTAATAACTAAACAACTACTGCAGTCTGAGCAAAAATATTATTATCAATTGAAATTGGAATGATTTCTAAATAAAATTATATATCAAAATTCATGTATCCCCCAAAAATGATTTTTCATGCATAGTCTGGGTGACTTTGCTACCTTCAAATCGGTGCGTGATATCTTAGCCAATTATAACAACAATTATTCCATCCAAATACATATAATATAAAATAAAAGAGAAAGAGTTCATTGTCAACAAATTGTTCGTCTCTCATGGGCACCGTTGCGCTCACATTCCCAACATAATTCCTCCACCTAGTAGGTCACCTCATTTCAAGGCTGGGTCGAATTTCACGACTGGCGATGTTGTCTTCCGTTCCACCCTGTCTTCCATCATCGGTGCGGAGACACTTGCTCTGTAGACGTCATTGTCGTCCGCCACAGTTGTAGCAACCGATCCCGGGTCCAGTGTAGGTCGAGTGACCCCACTATGTCCTCGCTATGTCCTCGCCTAAGTCTCGATAAAGGGCCAGCTTTTGACAAATCCAAATATCGGGCTACTCCCACTATTATGCCTACAATTGACATGATTACTGCCATTAGTAATAAATTATAACATTATCTAATAAACCCAATATCATGAGACAGAGGACGAACCTCATCTTGCACTTCTGCAAAATGTAATTTACACCCGTAGTTGTATGTTCATACTCCTAAAACTGCATTACCTGCACGATGTCCTGATTGATCCTCTCTCAATACCACTTGAGAGTTGCATTTTAAATGAAGCCTAAAGTAGATCTCCTATAGCCTTTAATAACCGCCTCACCCCTTTACTCCTAGACTTAGGCAGGATTGCGTCCACATGCTTTATCCTATCATCATCAGAGTTATTTTATGTGCCTTCGCCCGAGCTAACATCAGCCGATTCTGCTTCGACTGTTTGTCTCCTGTTCTGGCGTCTAACCCTTTTTGCTAACTCCATGAGAGGTATGTCGTCTTCTGAAGACGAGTTCTCACGTTCCCTATTCTGTCTTTTGATTCAACTTTCTCTTGAAAGTAAGTCGCCTACATCTTCGCTGTCACTGGAAGAGCTGTCTTCCGGTGCGATCGCATAATTAGTCTTTCTGAGGGGCCTAATTATTTCCGCTGAGGGTTTAGGCCACTCATCTAATTTAGCGAGTCTTATGTGCTCTGCATGCACTTTTGCTACTTCACCAGTCAACTGGTTCCTAATCCTGTACGTTACTGGGGTTGTTTGCTCGACCACTCTATAGTAAGGTTTCCATTTGCTGTCTAGCTTGTTTTTTCCTTTGATTATTCTTATAGTACACTGGGTCCCCGACTTTGATTTCGTCACCTTTGACCGGTCTGTTTGCATATTTTGCCCCCCGCTTCTGTGAGTTCTTTATCCGTTGGTGCACCTGGGTGAACAATTTGTGCTGTTGTTCTAAGGCTGCCTTATGAAGGTCCTCTCCGACATATTTCCGTCTAGGCCTCAGTATTTTATTTAATGGTAACACTGGATCTCTGCTATACAGTAGAAAGAATGGAGAGCACTGAGTCGTTTCTGAAACGCTAACCCTGTATGCCGACAACGCATGATTGATGTGCAAATCCACGTTTGGATATCCTCCTGTATTTTCTTCGACATGATATCATTCATGGTATGATGAAATCTTTCTACCTTAGCGTTAGACTGTGGATGAAAATAGCTCGTCAAGACATGATCTATGTTTAGTTCACTGAGAACCTCTCCCATGATCCGATTGACATTTTCTGTGCCATTGTCAGTAACCACCTGCAAAGGACAGCAGTGTCGAGGAATTATCTCATCCATCAAGATTTGAGCAACAGTTTCTGCCGACTTATCTGGTGCTGTAAAACACTCTGGATATCCACTGTAATGGCAAACAAACCCTAAAATGTACTTGTTCCCAGACAGACTAGTAGGGAATGGACCCTGTATGTCTACACTAACCTTCGCAAAAGGATATGGAGGAACGTCCATTTCCTGCACTGGGGCTTTCTGTTTCTGCAAAACCCTTTGCTGACAGGTAATGCAACCGCTATGTATTCGTTCAACCCCCTGTACCAGCTCCACCCCCTTCCTCTCCGAAGAACCAGAGGAGGCCCGGGAGCCGGCCCCCCTCTGTTTCTTCAACTCCTTCCAAGGTAAAGGAAAAAGGGGGGAAAAACTCCTTACCCCCAGATCAGACTTAATCATGGACTCTTTGCTTCAGTGGAATTGTCGGGGTTTTCGAGCTAACTTTGAGGAATTACGTCTTTTAGTCAAGTTCTATAACCCCTCAGTCATATCTCTTCAGGAGACTTACCTGAAGACTTCTGACCCTGTGTCTTTTAATGATTTTAATGTTATACATAAAGGCTCTGATTCGGAGAGGCGCTCGGGTGGAGCGGCTCTTCTCATTAGTAGCCAAATTTTATGTAGCCCCGTTAGCATCGACACCTGTCTTCAGGCTGTCGCTGCTCGGGTTACCTTAAAAAAGACCATAACCATATGCAGTATTTACCTGCCACCATCACTGTGGGTCTGTAGCAATGATATTTTTAACTTAGTAGATCAACTGCCCCCTCCCTTTATTCTCATGGGGGATTTTAACGGTCATGCTCACCTTTGGGGTAGTGACCACTATGATGGCAGAGGTCAGATGTTAGAAGATGTTTTTTCTCAACTTAACCTATGTATCTTTAACGATGGCTCACCTACATACTCTAACTCAGGTTCCGGATCTAGTTCTGTTCTAGACCTCACTGTGTGTGATCCTTCTCTCATGCTGGACTTTGACTGGAAGGTTCACGACGACCTGTGTGGTAGTGACCACTTCCCAGTAGTCCTGTCATCGGTCAGCTGTGAGGAGGATTCGCCGGTGGGGCGCTGGAATCTCAAGAAAGCTAACTGGTCTCTGTTTGCCTCTCCCTGTCAGTCTCGTCTTACAGAGGAGGTGGTCATGTCAGCTGAAGAACCTGTTTCTTGTTTTACTTCTATTTTGTTGGAGGTTGCAGGTGAAACCATCCCTAGAACTTCCACATCACTCCCTCGGAAGCCGAGAGTACCATGGTTCAATGAAGAGTGCCGCAAGGCCCAAACAATGCGCAAATCTGCTCAGCGACGTGCATTTCGTAATCCGTCGCAAGCAAATATTTTAACCTTTAAAAGACAGCGGGCGAAAGCCCGTTATATTTTTAAACGTGAACGCCGTGCTTCCTGGAGACGCTTCGTCTCATCTTTATCTTCTAGGACTCCGTCCCAAAAAGTCTGGAAGGCTGTTCGAAGAATCAGGGGCAGGGGTGGCTCGGCTTCTGTCGGCCATCTTAGAGATGGTGCCAGTTTGGTCACAGATAAAAAGGCTGTGGCCAATTTGCTTGCCTCCACCATTGCCCATAATTCTTCAACAGAGCATTATTCACCTTTCTTCCAGAGAGAGAAGGAGAAGCGAGAATCTTGTGCTTGTGATTTTATATCGGATAACTTGGAAGACTATAATGCCCCTTTTACGTTTTCAGAATTGCAGCAAGCCATGCAGAAATGTACTGACTCTGCTGCTGGATTAGATACCATCCATTATCAGCTCATAACACATCTGCCTGAGGATTCACTCCTTGTACTTCTCAAGGCCTTTAACCATATCTGGATAACCGGTCATTTTCCGCCATCTTGGCGCCAGGCTGTGGTTGTGCCAATTCCCAAGCCGGGTAAGGATCCTTCCGACCCGGGCAACTACCGGCCAATAGCTTTGACATCATGTTTATGTAAAACTATGGAACGCTTGGTCAACGCCCGACTGGTGTGGCATCTTGAGTCACAGGGTCTCATCACAGACCTCCAGTGCGGTTTCCGGCGCTTCCGTAGTACAACTGACCATCTAGTCCGCTTTGAGTCTTTTATCCGAGATGCTTTTGTCAACAAGCAGCATGTCAATGCAATTTTCTTTGATCTTGAAAAGGCATATGACACTACCTGGAAGCATGGTATAATGTCTGATTTGTCGGACATGGGTTTTAAAGGGCATCTGCCCGTTTTTATTCACAATTTTTTGTCCAACAGGTCGTTCCATGTCCGTGTGGGCTCCACCCTCTCCGACTCCTTTGAACAGGAGATGGGTGTCCCGCAGGGCAGTATTCTATCTCCTGTTTTATTTAGCATTAAAATAAATAACATTGTAAAGGCCGTCAAGGATGATTCTGAATGCTCTTTGTTTGTGGACGACTTTGCTTTGTGTGCACGAGGTCGAGGACTTGCGTCCCTTGAGAGGCGCTTGCAGCTGTGCGTTGATCGCATCCAGGGGTGGGTGTCTCTCAATGGATTCAGATTCTCGCCCTCCAAGACAGTCTGTGTGCATTTTACTAACCAGACGAAATTTTTTCCAGAACCTAGCCTGAGCATTGCTGGAGTGCCAATTAAGGTGGCTGAAGAGGCTAAGTTTTTGGGGGTCATCTTTGACAAAAGATTGACCTTCTGCAACCATGTTAACTACCTTAGAACCTCTTGTCGGAAGGCCCTCGACATTCTTCGTGTCGTTGGTCGTACTGACTGGGGTGCAGACCGCATCGTCTTACTTCGACTGTACCGGGCCCTTGTTCGGTCCAAACTGGATTACGGCTCTGTGGTATATGGCTCGGCTTCCAAGTCTGTTCTGCAGCGTCTGAACACAATTCACCATCAAGGTCTGCGCATATGTCTGGGAGCCTTCAGGACATCTCCAGTTCCTAGTCTGTATGCAGAGGCAGGGGAGCCTTCTCTCAGGCTCCGCCGCATCCGCCTCATGCTCAGCTACGTTCTGAAGCTGAAGGCACATCCAGAAAATCCTGCCTATGATTGTGTTTTTAACCCGTCGTTTGCAGAGATTTACGATGCCCATCCGGGAGCTGTCCGTCCACTTTCCTTCCGTGTCCGACCTCATCTGCAGGCGGCCGGAGTGGACCTGGACAAAGTTTCGGAATCTCTGCAACACGTCACTCCACCCTGGCTACTACCAGTTCCTGACATCTTGCTGGACTTGACTGCCCACAAGAAGGATTGTACTCCACCAGCCATATACCAACAGAGCCTCAATGAACTCCTTTCAATTTTTCCTGGCTATTGTCGTCTTTATACGGATGGGTCCAAGTCTGAGGATGGAAGAGTGGCTGCGGCTGCAGTGTCCTCTCGCCATCCTAGACGCCCATTTAAGCTCCGTCTCCCTGACCATTCCTCTGTATTTAGTGCAGAACTGCAGGCCATTCTGCTAGCACTCAAGCATGCCTATCAGTCTCGGGAAAGGAACTTCCTGATTCTGTCTGACTCTCTTTCTGCCCTGCAGGCCCTTCAGGGCGCGGGAACAGACCATCCACTGCTGGTGCAGATTAGAGAGCTCTACGCGGACTTGATGAAGGAATATTATGACATCATTTTTATTTGGGTCCCAGGCCATGTGGGCATCGAAGGCAACAGAATCGCAGATTCTGCTGCCAACAGTGCCCGCAGTGACCCTGTCCCTGACACACAGACTGTCTATAGTGATTTTAAACCTGTTATTAGTACATAGCCCGCGAGTGGCAGTCCGAGTGGGACAAAGAGGAAGGGAACAAGCTTCATGAAGCTCTTCCTAAGTTGTCTGACAGTCTACCTTTCCGCTGCGGCAGCCGCCGTGAGGAGACTGTCCTTGCTCGGCTCCACATCGGGCACACATATGTTACGCACTCTTACTTACTTAAACAGGATGAGCGTCCATGGTGTTTTGCCTGTGATGAGCAGTTTTCTGTTCGACACTTTTTGCTGTATTGTGCTGACCTAATTGACACCAGATATAAACACTTCACAGCAGACTCCTTGAAGGTTTTGTTCCGGGATGTTCCCCCGGACAAAATCTTCAATTTTTTGAGAGAATGCAATATTTTTAACAAGATCTGAGCATTCATAGACTATATGAATTTTTTTATTTGCCCTTTTTGAGAGTCTGTAGACGTTTCTTTTCCAGACATGTGCGACATTTTAGCCTGAGATTTTTAATCTATATTTACATCTTGTCTTAAGACCTTGCTTTTAGTCTGGCTGACCAGATTTTTACCCATCCCGCCGTGAGATGGCCTTAGTCGCCTGCTCGGCGTTAAACCCAAATAACTAACTAACTAACTCAACCCCCTGTACATGTTTGGCCAAAAATACTTCTGTTTGATGGTGTCGTAAGTCTTGTCAAGACCCATGTGCCCATTTCCGTTATGATACTGGTTTACGACATGCTCCACCAAATGGGATGGCACCGCTAATCTCGCTACTGGATCGTCATCAATATTCGACAAGAAATACAAGACATCTTCTATGAACAAATACCTCCTTGTTACACCGGCCGGTGCTTCCTCGTTCAGTAGCAGAACTTTCAACTTAACAATATCTGGATCCTTGTCTTGCTCCGTGATCATATCGAACCCTGTCACGTCTACCTTTTCTAAAGTTTCTTTCGGACCATTCGTCTGGCAACTTGCAAACTGCTTTGGTCTAAACTGACTAGAATTAATCACCCCTATCTGGAACGCATTGTCGCCCACTTCTGTAACTATTTCTTCCGCCTCTTCTGATACTAACTTCTTTCCGTCCGTTTGCGGCACTCTAGACAACAAATTAGCTAACACATTCTGTGGCCCTGGAATGTACTCTATAGTGCAGCTGTACCCTGCGATCCCTAGCGCCCACATCTGAATCTTCTTATTCTGCATGGGTGAGTCTAAGAGACACTTCAACGGTTTGTGATCTGTGCGAACAACGAATTGCGCTTTGTGCAAATAGTGGTCTAACTTCTGTAATGCATAATGGATTGCAAATGCTTCCTTTTCTATGGTAGACCACTTCTTCTGGCTCTGGTTCAACCTATGGGACAGAAAATAAATAGGTTTTTCTGTCTTGAGTCCTGTGCTGTCCTCACTTTCTTGCGTCAGACACGCCCCGATACATGCGTCACTAGCATCCGTTTACAATACATATGGACGTCTCGTGTCCGGATATACCAACAAAGGAACTACTGACAAACTTTGTTTGAGAAAATCAAACGCCTGTTGACACTGATCAGACCATTTGAATCTGGCAAATTTCTTTGTCATATTGATGATGGGTTCGGCTATCTCAGAAAAGTTGAGTATGAACCTGCGATAGTATGACATCATTCCAATGACACTGCGACACTCCCTTATACATGTTGTATTCGGCAATGTCCGAATTGCTGACACCTTTTCTGGGTCTGGTTTGACTCCTTCCTTCCCTATCACAAACCCTAAGTATTGTGTTTCTTCGGCAAAGAACTGACATTTCTTCAGTTTCAACTTGAGTTTATGTTGTCAGAGCCTACCGAACACATCTTTTATGTGCTTATAATGCTGTTCCTTTGTTTCTGAAAAGATGAGAATATCATCTCTATATGCCGAACAAAATGTTTCTAACCCCATCACCACTGTGTTCATCAACAGCGTGAACACACTGGGCCCTTGTCAAAGTCCAAACAGCATGACTGCGAACTCAAAAGTCCCTTGTGATAAGAAAAAGCCGTTTTCTCACTACTCTCTTGATCCGCCATCTCTACCTGCCAGTATCCCGATTTCATATCTAAACTTGTGAAATATTTTGCCTTCACCAGCAAGGACAAAATATCGTCTATGAGCGGTAGTGGATACGACGACTTCTTAGTAATCTCATTTAGTTTTCGAAAGTCAACGCACAACCTCTTTGAACCATCTTTTTTGGTCACTACTACTAAGCTGAAAGACCATGGCGACATTGATCTTCTAATGATCCCTGCCTCTAACATCTCATCTACTGCTTTGGCTACTATCTCTCTATCCTGCAAGGGAACGCGGTAAGGTTTCACCCTTATTGGAGCGTGGTCTCCAGTGTATATGCTCATTTTTTACAGTGTTGGTGCGCCATAAGTCCAGATCGCTACTCGCGCACAAATCGGAATTCTCCCATACCAGTTTAGTGACTGTGGACCTGATTGAGTCAGGCACATCGATTTCTGTCAGATCAATGGAAGCGACTTCTCGTTCTTCCGTTCTGTTAGACACTGACTCTACCTGACTTACGCTGTTTGTCCTGCCTACCACACACCCCCTTTTTAGCCTGAAAGTTTTGTTGGTGTGATTCACATGGCTTGACTTCGCGAACGAAGATTCTATAGGGCTTGCCCACGTCGTCTGCAGGCATTTTCGTGACTGCGGAGGCCAATCCGGGACAGGCAGGTTCGACCGCAGTGGCTGCAGGGGAAGGTCTGGTCAGGGTTCTGAGTTACGACAACTCTGTTTTTTCTCCTGAGCCGCTTGTCCTTGAGGTTAGCTCTGCGAGAGTCCTCAAATGAGCCGGCTGCCTTGTGAATGGTGGAGCGCCAGGTGTCACGGTCCGCAGCAAGCGAAGACCACTGGCGGTGGTCGATTTGGCAGGCACTAAGTGACTTCTTGAGACCGTCTTTGTATCTCTTCTTTGGTGCCCCTCTGTCTCGGTGTCCAGTGGCGAGCTCGCCGAACAGAGTGATCTTGGGTAGGCGATGATCCTCCATCCTGGAGACGTGCCCCGCCCAGCGAAGCTGTGTCCGCAGCAGCAAAGCCTCGATGCTCAAAGTTTCCGCCTGTTCAAGGACCTCGACGTTGGTGACATAGTCACTCCAGTGAATGCTGAGGATGGTACGCAGGCAGCGCTGGTGAAAGTGTTCGAGGAGTCGTAGTTGGCTGCGGTAGAGGGCCCAGGACTCGGAACCGTACAACAGGGTGGTGAGGATGACAGCTCTGTACACGCTGATCTTGGTGCCTTTTTTCAGCTGTTGATTGTGCCACACCCGCTTGAATAGTCGCCCGAAAGCACTGTTCGCTTTTGCCAGCCTGTTGTCCAGCTCCTTGTCCAGCTTGGCGTCAGACGTGATGATGCAGCCGAGGTAGGTAAACTGGTGTACAGACTTCAGTTCGGACTCGCCGATGGTGATGTGGGGAGGGCGATGCTCTTCCTTAGGTGCTGGCTGATGAAGGACCTATGTCTTTTTCAGACTGACATCAAGTCCAAAGAGCTGGGCGGCATCTGCGAAGCAGGACGTTATGCGCTGCAAGGCTCTCTCTGTGTGTGCAACGAGGGCAGCGTCATCAGCAAAGAGCAGCTCACGAATCAGTTGGTCTAGGGTTTTGGTGTGGGCCTGCAGTCGTCTGAGGTTGAACAGGCTGCCATCGAGACGATACCTGATGTACACTGCGTCGTCATCGTCGAGGTCCACTGTGGCCTGCTTCAACATCATGCTGAAGAAGATGGTGAAGAGGGTCGGTGCCAGCACGCAGCCTTGCTTCACGCCGTTGCGAATGGGGAATGGTTCTGAGAGGTCACTGTTTAGTCTAACCTGGCCTTGCTGGTCCTCGTGGAGCTGGACGATCATGTTGAGGAACTTTGGGGGACAGCCTAGTCGCTCGAGGATCTGCCACATACCTTGCCTGCTCACAGTGTCAAACGCTTTTGTTAGGTCGACAAACGTTACAGCAGGGTAATTCCACGATAATTAGAGCAGGCAGACTTCTCTCCTTTGTTCTTGTACAGGGTGATGATGACTGCGTCACGGAGATCCTTTGGTAGTGTTTCTTTTTCCCAGCAGCAGAGAAAGAGGTCGTGGAGCTTGTTGTGCAGTGCTGGGCCTCCATGTTTCCATATTTCTGGCGGGATTCAGTCAATGCCTGCTGCTTTGCCACTCTTGAGCTGGTGGATGGCTGTGAGGGTCTCTTCGGCGGTGGGCGGTTCGTCCAATTCAACCTTTAGTGGAAGGTGTGGGATTTGGAGGATGACTGTTTCTTGAACAGTGCGCTCAGCGCCGAAGAGGTCCTGAAAGTATTCCGACCAGCGGTTCAAGAGGGAGGTATTATCTGTGAGGAGTGCCTGTCCATCAGCGCTTCGTAGGGGACTTTGTACCAGGTGCCTAGGGCCATACACTGCTTTCAGTGCTTCGTAGAAGCCCCTGTAGTCACCGTTGTCAGCGCAGAGCTGGGTCCTCTGTGCGAGTCTGGACCACCACTCGTTCTGGAGTTCTCTAAGCTTGAGCTGGAGACTGCTGCAGATGAGGCGGAAGGCAGACTTCTTCACAGGGCAGGAAGGCTGGGCTAGGTGGGCCTGGTGGGCGGCTCTTTTTTTTTTTGCTAGAAGTTCCTGGATCTCTACGTCGTTTTCCTCAAACCAGTCTTTGTTCCTCTTTCTAGCAAAGCCCAAGACTTCCACAGAAGATTTTACAATAGCAGTTTTCAGTTGTTCCCAGAGTGTTTCAGGGGAGGAGTCTGCTGGATCAACTGTGTCTTTGAGCATGCGCTGTAAATCGGCATGAAGGGCAGCTTTCTTGTCGTCACGCTGAAGGCTGGCAACATCAAGCTTTCTCTTGGGGGGGGGGGGGGGGGCTTTCTTGGGTTTCAGCTTGAGGCGGAGCCTGAGTTTGCAGCGAACAAGGCGGTGGTCAGTGTGGCACTCTGCGCTGGGCATCACTCTGGTGAGGAGGACATCATTGCGGTCCCTCTGACGCACTAGGACATAGTCGATAAGGTGCCAGTGCTTGGAGCAAGGATGCATCCAGGTGGTCTTTCGACTGTCACAACTAACAAAAAAAAATGTCCTACCTTTGTTTCTCATTACCCCGCTCATCACAGATAGTCCTGGCTCTTCTGCAACAAACCCCCTATCTGTCGTGGAGACTTCTAAACATTCTTCTTTACTGAAGTACTGTGTACTCTTTATTTTAACCTGACAAATCTCCGCTGTATGTGGTTTCAATACTTTTGTCTTGTGTACTCTGACTAACGAAGATATGTGCATGTCTTGTTCGTAAGGTACATAGGCATTCCCGACCCTAACCTTTCTCAAATCAAAATAAATGCTTGCTCCGTTCTTATCGAGCCAATCGTTTCCCAAAATGCAATTTCTATTCATCTCTTTCACTACATAAAAACGATGTTTGAACGACTGCTTTTCAATTTTGAAGTCCAGTTCTATACTGCCCACAACTCCTAGCGCTTCCCCACTGACTGTAGCGATACACTTCTTTTCTCTAGCCTTGGCTTGTTCTGCAATTTTTCATACGACTTCTTGCTAATCAACGATACTTCCGCCCCCGTATCTATGAGACTTCTAAACTTTGAACTTCCTACCTTAAAGACTATGCATTTTGGGCTTCCCGCTAAGTTAATGCTAAAGGATCTAATGTTTCCCCCGTTCTGCTCACCGGCTTCTCGTGGTGCAGAACGTTCTAGTTTCCCTGTCACTCCTGTCCTATCCTAGCCCTGCATTCTCTTTGTCGGTGGCCGTAACCCCCGCATCGCCAACACCGCACGTGTTGATACCTTTGCTGTGACAAAGACGACTTTTGCTGACTGACTGCGTTGATCCGCTTAGCCTTGCAATCGCTTGCCTTGTGGCGTGGTGAACCACATCGAAAACACCCCCTATCCCTGGA
Source organism: Semisulcospira habei (assembly GCA_036245525.1). NCBI lineage: Eukaryota > Metazoa > Mollusca > Gastropoda > Semisulcospiridae > Semisulcospira > Semisulcospira habei. The sequence continues at coordinate 204,679,349 of BTPG01000003.1, read as the reverse complement.
ATGATCCACTTCCTCTGCAGACTGTTGCTGATCTCCATTGAAGGTGGGGATCAGATGTGTAACGGATTGCGCATTAACAAAGGATGACAACCTCTCTATCTGACTACCTAATGCGGCCAACACCGGGTTAAGTGGGTGTGGTCTTCCTACATATTCTTCTGCCATTTTCACTACAACTACAAAATATTGCTGGCCCTTACTCAAAACTGTAGCAATGACACAAAAAGGTCACTCACCTGTTTGTCCAGCGTTGGTGACGGTGGTTGTGGCCCGAGGTCGTTTCGTCTGCCGGCTCCTTCTCAGTCTCGTTTCACGATCTTCTATCTGCCTCTCGTTGCGTCTTCAGTTCTCGACGTCGTCAGTCGTACTTTTGACATAGCGTCGTTCTGCCATCCTCTGCGACAGTTCTGTCTTCCATCTCGTTCTGGAATCCGTGATTGTTCTGTCTTCCATCTCGTTCCGACATCCTGCGATGGTTCTGCGAAACCCGTTCTGACATCCTGGGATGGTTCTGCTAAACCCGTTCTGACATCCTGGTCACGGCACCGAAATTGGTTGTTACGTGTTGTTCTATGGACACGTAAAACAACTGAAGTCAGGTGATGAATTTCTCACGTGTTTATTTCTGTATGAAGAACATTATCTGGAGTTGGGCAAAACCAACCACAGACTACAATTCGGTTGCTCTCTCTAGTCGCTCTCCTTTCAGTTTAGTTTCTTCCATCTCTCTCCCCTACTTCACTCTCCTCTCGTTGCGTTCCCTCTCTGTCCCTCTCTCGTTGTGTGTGTCAGTATGTATATACCCTCGGCCTTATCAATCATCTTCCCACTTAGGGCCCGCCCCTCGTTTAGGGCTGGTCCCGTTACTTAAATGCCATTTATTTCCCATATCGTAATAGTTCCTGAGGGTCGATCCGTTATCTTGATTAGGGCGGCCCAGCATGCTGGTGGTCCCCTTAATTAGATACTATCCATTTCCCATATTGTAATAGTTCCTGAGGGCCGGCCCGTTATCTTGATTAGGGCGACCCAACGTGTCCGTAGTTACATACTCTCTTGGCTTGACTTCGCAAACGAAGATTCTATAGGGCTTGCCCGCGTCGTCTGCAGGCATTTTCGTGGCTGAGGAGGCCAATCAGGGACAGGCAGGTTCGACCGCAGTGGCTGCAGGGGAAGGTCTGGTCAGGGTTCTGAGTTACGACAACTCTGTTTTTTCTTCTGAGCCGCTTGTCCTTAAGGTTAGCTCTGCGAGAGTCCTCAAAGGAGACAGCTGCCTTGTGAATGGTGGAGCGTCAGGTGTCACGGTCCGCAGCAAGCGAAGACCACTGGCGGTGGTCGATTTGGCAGGCACTAAGTGACTTCTTGAGACCGTCTTTGTATCTCTTCTTTGGTGACCCTCTGTCTCGGTGTCCAGTGGCGAGCTCGCCGAACAGAGTGATCTTGGGTAGGCGATGATCCTCCATCCTGGAGACGTGCCCCACCCAGCGAAGCTGTGTCCACAGCAGCAAAGCCTCGATGCTCACAGTTTCCACCTGTTCAAGGACCTCGACGTTGGTGACATAGTCACTCCAGTGAATGCTGAGGATGGTACGCAGGCAGCGCTGGTGAAAGCGTTCGAGGAGTCGTAGTTGGCTGCGGTAGAGGGCCCAGGACTCGGAACCATACAGCAGGGTGGTGATTTCGACAGCTCTGTACACGCTGATCTTGGTGCCTTTTTTCAGCTGTTGATTGTGCCACACCCGCTTGAATAGTCGCCCGAAAGCACTGTTCGCTTTTGCCAGCCTGTTGTCCAGCTCCTTGTCCAGCTTGGCGTCTGACGTGATGATGCAGCCAAGGTAGGTAAACTGGTGTACAGACTTCAGTTCGGACTCGCCGATGGTGATGTGGGGAGGGCGATGCTCTTCCTTGGGTGCCGGCTGATGAAGGACCTCTGTCTTTTTCAGACTGACCTCAAGTCCAAAGAGCTGGGCGGCATCTGCAAAGCAGGACGTAATGCGCTGCAAGGCTCTCTCTGTGTGTGCAACGAGGGCAGCGTCATCAGCAAAGAGCAGCTCACGAATCAGTTGGTCTAGGGTTTTCGTGTGGGCCTGCAGTCGTCTGAGGTTGAACAGGCTGCCATCGAGACGATACCTGATGTACACTGCGTCATCATCGTCGAGGTCCACTGTGGCCTGCTTCAACAACATGCTGAAGAAGATGGTGAAGAGGGTCGGTGCCAGCACACAGCCTTGCTTCACACCGTTGCGAATGGGGAATGGTTCTGAGAGGTCACTGTTTAGTCTGACCTGGCCTTGCTGGTCCTCGTGGAGCTGGACGATCATGTTGAGGAACTTTGGGGGACAACCTAGTCGCTCCAGGATTTGCCACATACCTTGCCTGCTCACAGTGTCAAACGCTTTTGTTAGGTCGACAAACGTTACGTACAGCCCCTTTGTTCTGCTCGCGGCACTTCTCCTGAAGCTGTCTCAGCACAAAGACCATGTCGGTGGTACTCCTGTTGGCTCTGAAGCCACACTGGCCCTCTGGGAGGTGGTCTTCAGCGATGACAGGTACCAGCCGATTCAGGAGCAACCTTGCGAGAATTTTCCCGGTAATGGACAGCAGGGTAATTCCGCGATAATTAGAGCAAGCAGACTTCTCTCCTTTGTTCTTGTACAGGGTGATGATGACTGCATCACGGAGATCCTTTGGTAGTGTTTCTTTTTCCCAGCAGCAGAGAAAGAGGTCGTGGAGCTTGTTGTGCAGTGCTGGGCCTCCATGTTTCCAGATCTCTGGCGGGATTCCGTCAATGCCTGCTGCTTTGCCACTCTTGAGCTGGTGGATGGCTGTGAGGGTCTCTTCGGCGGTGGGCGGTTCGTCCAATTCAACCTTTAGTGGAAGGTGTGGGATTTGGAGGATGATTGTTTCTTGAACAGTGCGCTCAGCGCCGAAGAGGTCCTGAAAGTATTCCGACCAGCGGTTCAAGATGGAGGTATTATCTGTGAGGAGTGCCTGTCCATCAGCGCTTCGCAGGGGACTTTGTACCAGGTGCCTAGGGCCATACACTGCTTTCAGTGCTTCGTAGAAGCCCCTGTAGTCACCGTTGTCAGCGCAGAGCTGGGTCCTCTGTGCGAGTCTGGACCACCACTCGTTCTGGAGCTCTCTAAGCTTGAGCTGGAGACTGTTGCAGATGAGGCGGAAGGCAGACTTCTTCACAGGGCAGGAAGGCTGGGCTAGGTGGGCCTGGTGGGCGGCTCTTTTTTTGCTAGAAGTTCCTGGATCTCTACGATTTACAGCGCATGCTCACAGACACAGTTGATCCAGTAGACTCCTCCCCTGAAACACTCTGGGAACAACTGAAAACTGCTATTGTAAAATCCTCTGTGGAAGTCTTGCGCTTTGCTAGAAAGAGGAACAAAGACTGGTTTGACGAAAACGACATAGAGTTACATACAGACGCTACCCATATTGCACGTCGCCGGAAACGACATCCGGATGCCACATATGGAGGTATGCGTAGTGTAACACCCCCTCTATTCTGGGGCATGTGTTTCTGTCTACCCTTGGTCCATTCACCTGTATTTTCCTTTTTTAAACTCTGCCTACTGTCTGTGCTGCCTGTATCTCTTGATATTGGATGTGTGTTGCTAAATGGTCTTAGCTTTATTTAGGCCCCATGTCGTAGGTTTATTTAACGTATTGGACCAGCTGGCGACATATATTCTATATTCTGTTTAGATTTCTTTTCACAAGCAGTGCAGGCACGTCCTGAGAAAGTCTTGTTGCTGTCGGGACGTTAAGCAATGTACAATCAATCAATCTGATGTAAAACTGCAATAGGCGATAGTGACAAACGTAATTGACTTAGCATTTAAATTTGGCACAAGCTTTGTGTCATTTTTCCTGTCAAATGCATTTTTTCAACTGCTAATGGATAATCATTGTGTTAATCATGTAGGTGGTGCGAGAACTCCAGGTCGACTTCAATGATCAAACCTTTCTTGTGATTTCGGTCATGAGTCATAATACAGTTTGTTAAGTATGTTATATCACACTGTGACAAATCATGCAGCTTAAAGTTTTTCAAGGGTAATTATTCAGTCATCGCCCAGCCATACCAATTATTGGCGTCCTTGTACAGAATATAATTAGATGACCTTGAAGGGTCATGGTCATCAAGATATTTATTGTTAGCTTTGGCATAATTATTTGCGGCTATACTTATGCTGCCTCTCAAACCACGTTGCACCACGTCAACCATCACTGAATCAGAGAGCAGGTCTATCTGCATCTTACTGGATTTTAAAAAATGCATCCCATGTCATGCCAGGACTAGATATGTAGCTAGCTGTGTCAAGATTGTAGTTTAAGAAACCCTTTTCATGGTAACTTTCAAATACGTCTGCTAGCAAGCAAACGTCAGCTTTCAAGTACTGGTCATGGTAGTCACCAATTGTTTCACATTCTAATTTATCTCAAGCATCAAGATCATGTTGGTATTCAGAGTCAGAATTTACTTTGCCATTTAATGTAGAATAAAATTTATCTTTTGGAGGCAGAGACGGTGTCTTAAACACAACCCAGTCATTAACATACTCATAAGGGTAGACGCCTTTCTTGATTAACTCTCGCTCAAAGTATTTACTTGTTATTGGAAATGCTGACAGACCTTTTGCCAGACTAGCAAGTCCTGAGGCTAAATGCTGCATGGAATCATAAAACACAAGTTTGTTGTCTAATCTAAACGTTAAGTACTTCTCTGTTGTCTGGGCAATACAACTAATGTTTTTGTAAGACTCATCTATAGCCTGCATGATAATGTGTGAATCATACCCTTTGAGACTGTGGAAACAGATAGGTAGTTTGTATGTCTTGGGATTTATTTTTAATAGCAAGTTACAATTGTTATGTGCAGCACATCTGCAACGCCCAGTTTTGTGGTGGTGGTCACGAACTTTATCGACCCTCAGGAGTTGTTCACAAATCCAACATACCTCTGCTGTATTAAAATCCAGTTTATCTTCTTCTGACATCGCCATAGGCGTCTGACATTTTTCCAGATAATATACTATATTACTGTGTAGTTGTCTCATTTCTGTTAAAGCCCACGTGGCGTGGGTGGGTAGTCTCCTCAGTCACTGACTGAGTGGGCTAGTGAGGGGATGCCATCTTTGTCCATGATTAGGACTTGACATCAGCAGATATGTTGTTCAGTCTTGTTCCGAGGTCTGGCTTTTAAGGAGCTGTGCTAACCATGGTCTTACTAAAAATACTCATTAGTTTTTGGTCCTTTGGATCCCGAGTGTTTGCCCTGCTTGGAGACCCATGTCGGGGGAGAAGAGGATCCTGGTGGCTGAAACACTCCACTTTGGCCGTGACTTCTACCTAAACGGGAGGCTAGGAGTGCCAGCCTAGTCAATCGGCTCTTGTCACGTTGAGCCCTCTCCCACTGTTGACATGCAGATTGATATACGAAGCACTATGTTATAGCCTCTGCTGCTGATTAGGTGCTTTACGCCAGTATTCCCCTGCATTCAACAGTTGGATAGAAGGTGGTGGCTCAGACGGTTCAATCGGGCTTAACCCCCTGAGTATATTTTTTGGGCAAACTTCATCGTGCGTTGGCTGGAGACCCGCCGACAAATGCACTTTCCCTTGTTGAGGTCGGTGGCGGGCGGGGACCCCCGGGGTATGAATATCTCTACTACTATAATGTAGAAACTAAAATGAAAAATATCACCAAAGCGCACACAGCCGCCGACATTGTCCTTGATAGCGACTCCGACTGTGAGGAAGCGACACTTCAGGTCTCGGCCATCTGGCCTCGCTTTCTAATTTGTCCACAGCAAAGTTAAAGAGAAGCCTGTTTTCAAGCTGTACCCTTTTCTGGTGGGGGAAACCGTCAGGAGCCGTGTTGGCAGGTCTGAGGCCCAGCGCCTCAGGTCTGGTGACTTGCTGATAGAGTGCCGCACCTTGGGACTCTCCAACAGGCTACTGAGGCTCTCCTCTATCGGAGACACTCCAGTGGAGGTCACACCCCACAAAACAATGAATTCTTCAAGAGGAGTGATTAAAGATCAAGCATTGGCAGAACTATTGGAAGAGGAACCAAGGAACGCAGAAGGCGGACGCTACCGGTCCGGTGGTACCGCCTTCTGCTGCCCTTCAGCCTCAGCCCACATCAAAGCCTGTCAATCTGTCTACTATAAAGGCTTCTGGCTCTGGTCAGCCTTCTAAGGCCGCTAACTCTAGCGGCAGGAACGCTGCCCTCAACCAGAAGTCCAAGAAAGCTACAGGACCGTTGTGTGCACGGGCCCAGAAGGAGGACACTGATGTCCACCTTCAAAACAACGCTGCATTGGAGGAGCAGATGGAGGGAGTGGAAGTTGTCGTAGCTGGTGCTGCGGCAGGTCCACTCCCTCATTTCCGAAACACCAGAGGAGGCCCGGGAGCCGGCCCCCCTCTGTTCCTTCGACTCCTTCCAAAGCAAAGGAAAAGGGGGGAAGAAAAGCTTCTCCCCCACATATGACATAATCATGTACCTCTGCTTCAGTGGAAATGTCGTGGTTTTCACGCTAACTTTGAGGAATTACGTCTTTTAGTCAAGTCCTATAACCCCTCAGTAATATCTTTTCATGAGACTTACCTGAAGACTTCTGACCCTGTGTTTTTAATGGTTTTAACGCAGTCCATAAGGGCTCTGATTCGGAGAGGCGCTCGGGTGGAGTGCCTCACCTCATTAGTAGCCAAATTTTATGTAGCCCCGTTAGCATCGAGACCTGTCTTCAGATTGACGCAGCTCGGGTTACCTTAAAAAAAGACCATGACCATATAAAGTGTTTACCTGCCACCATTCCTGCAGGTCTGTAGTAATAATATTTTTTACTTAGTAGATCAGCTGCCCCCTCCCTTTATTCTCATGGGAGATTTTAATGGTCACGCTCAACTGTGGGGTAGTGACCACTATGATGGCAGAGGTCAGATGTTAGAAGATATTGTTTCTCAACTTAACCTATATGTCTTTAACGATGGCTCACCTACCTACTCTACCCCAGGTTCAGGATCTAGTTCTGTTCCAGCCCTCACTGTGTGTGATCCTTCTCTCATGCTGGACCTTAACTGGAAGGTTCACGACGACCTGTGTGGTAGTGACCACTTCCCAGTAGTCCTGTCATCGGTCAGCTGTGGGGAGGATCCACCGGTGGGGCGCTGGAATCTCAAGAAAGCTAACTGGCCTCTGTTCGCCTCCCTCTGTCGGTCTCGTATTACAGAGGAGGTGGTCATGTCATCTGAAGAACCTGTTTCTTGTTTTAGTTCTATTTTATTGGACGCAGCGGGTAAAACCATCCCCAAAACCTCCACAACAGTCCCTCGGTAGTCGAGAGTACCACGGATCAACGATGAGTACCACAGGGCCCCAAAAATGCGCAAATCTGCTCTGCGACGTACGTTTCGTAATCCGTCGCAAGGGAATATGTTAACCTTTAAAAGACACCGTTACATTTTTAAACATAAACGCCGTGCTTCCTGGAGTAGTTTCGTCTCATCTTTGAATTCTAGGACTCCATCGCAAAAAGTCTGGAAGGCTGTTCGAAGAATTAGGGGCAGGTGTGGCTCGGCTTCTGTCGGCCATCTTAGAGATGGTACTAGCTTGGTCACAGATTTAAAAAAACTGTGGCCAGTTTGCTTGCCTCCACCAATGCCCATAATTCTTCAACAGCGCATTATTCACCCTTCTTCCAGAGAGAGAAGGAGAAACGAGAGTCTCGTGTTTGTGATTTTAAATCAGATAACTCAGAAGACTATAATACCCCTTTTACATTAACAGACTTGCAGCAAGCCTTGCAGAAATGTAATGACTCAGCTGCTGGACTAGATACCATCCACTATCAACTCCTAACGCATCTGCCTGCGAGGTCACTCTTTGTACTTTCAAAGCCTTATTGATATCTGGATAACTGGCCATCTTGGCGCCAGGCTGTGGTTGTGCCGATCCCCAAGCCGGGTAAGGAGCCGTCCGACCCGGGCAACTACCGACCTATCTGTACTCAAACCAAGGAGAATCACAGCGCTGGACAGACAAACAGTTAGATCCCCTGCCCCCGCCTATCATGCACCCAATCGCCAGCCCACAGAGAAATACGCAGGTATAGAACAAGACGATCATTTCCATCCATCTGGTTTGTGAGTACCGGCCTATCGCTTTGACATAATGTTATGTAAAACTATGGAACGCCTAATCGACGCCCGCCTGGTGTGGCATCTTGGGTCACAGGGTCTCCTCACAGACCTCCAGTGCGGTTTCCGGAGCTTCCGCAGTACACCTGACCATTTCGTGCGCTTTGAGTCGTTTATTCGAGATGCATTAGTCAACAAGCAGCATGTCTATGCAATTTTCTTCGATCTTGAGAAGGCATATGACACTACCTGGAAGTATGGTATAATGTTTGACTTGTTGGACATGGGTTTTAAAGGGCACTTGCCCGTTTTTATACACAATTTTTTGTCTAACCGGTCCGTGTGAGCTCCACCCTCTCCGACTCCTTTGAACAGGAGATGGGTGTCCCGCAGGCAGCATTCTATCTCCTGCTTTACTTTTTAAAATTAATAACATTGTAAAGGCTGTCAAGGATGATTCTGAACGCTCTTTGTTTGTTGAATTACTTTGCTTTGTGCGCTGAAGGTCGATGATTTGCGTCCCTTGAGAGGCGCTTGCAACTGTGTATTGATCGCATCCAGGGGTGGGTGTCTCTCATCAGATTCAAGGTTTCGCCCTCCTAGACAGTCTGTGTGCATTTTACTAACCAGACGAAATTTTTTCCAGAACCTAGCCTGAGCATTGCCGGAGTGCCAATTAAGGTGGCCGAGGAGGCAAAGTTTCTGGGGGTTATCGTTGACAAAAGAATGACCTTCCGCAACCATATTAATTACCTTAGAACCTCATGTCAGAAGACTCTCGACGTTCTTCGTGTCGTTGGTCGTACTGACTGGGGTGCAGACCGCATTGTCTTACTTCGACCGTACGGGGCCCTTGTTCGGTCGAAACTGGATTTCGGCTCTGTGGTATATGTCTCGGCTTCCAAGTCTGTTTTACAGCGTCTGAACACAATTCACCAGCAAGGTCTGCGGATATGTCTGGGGGAATCCAGTTCCTAGTCTGTATGCAGAGACAAGGGAGCCTTCTCTCAAGCTCCGCCGCATCCGCTTCATGCTCAGCTACGTTCTGAAACTGAAGGCTCATCCTGCCTATGATTGTGTTTTTAAACCGCCGTTTGCAGAGATATACGATACCCATCCGGGAGCTGTCCGTCCACTTTCCTTCCGTGTCCGACCTCATCGGCTACAGGCTGCTGGAGTGGACCTGGACAAAGTTTCGGAATCTCTGCAACACATTACTCCACCCTGGCTATTACCAGTTCCTGACATCTTGCTGGACCTGACCGTCCACAAGAAGGACTCTACTTCACAAGCCATATACCACCAGAGCCTCAAAGAAAGCCTTTCAAGTTTTCTTGGCTATTGTCGTATTTATATGGATAGGTCAAAGTCTAAGGATAGGAGAGTGGCTGCAGCAACAGTGTCCACTCGCCATCCTAGACGCCCATTTAAGCACCGCCTCCCAGTCCATTCATCTGTATTTAGTGCAGAACTGCAGGCGGTTCTGCTGGCACTCAGGCATGTTTATTGGTCTAAGGAAGGAAACGTCCAGATTCTGTCTGATTCTCTTTCTGCCCTGCAGGCCCTTCAGTTCTCAGGAACAGACCACCCACTGCTGATGCAGATCAAAAGCACTACGTAGACTTTATGATGGAATATTATGACATGATTTTTATTTGTGGCGTGTAGACATCGAAGGCAACAAGATCGCAGATTCTGTTGCCAACGATGCCCGCAACAACCCTGTCTCTGACTGTCTGTAGTGATTTTAGACTTGTGATTAGAGCGTACATAGCCTGTGAGTGGCAGTCCGAGTGAGACAAAGAGGAAGCTGACAAGCTGCATAAAGCTTCTCCTAAGGTGTCGGACAGTCTACCTTACGGCTGCGGCAGCCGCACTTAGGAGACTGTCTTTGTTCGGCTCCACATCGGGCACACGTATGTTACGCACTCTTATTTACTAAAACAGGAGGAGCGTCTATGGTGTTATGCCTGCGACGAGCAGTATTCTGTTAAACACTTTTTGCTGTCTTGTGCCGATCTAATCGACACAAGATATATACACTTCACAGCAGATTCCTTGAAGGTTTTGTTCCGGGATGTATCAACAGAACAAGAGCTTTAATTTTCTGAATGAGTGTAATATTTTAAATCAGATTTGAGCATTTATAGACGATGTTAATTCTATTTTTGGACCTTTTTGAGAGTCTGTAGAGGTTTCCTTTAAAGACCTGTGGCATTTAAACATGAGATATTTTTAAAGATATATTTACATCTTGTCTTAATACCTTTCTTTAGTCTGGCTGGCCAGACTTTTACCCATCCCGCCATGAGATGGCCTTAGTTGCCTGCTCGGCGTTAAACCCAAATAACTAACTCATTTCCGTTAAAAACACACCTGCTGCATTTTTGCCTCTGTAGATAACAGGTTCTGTATTTTCACTGTCTGACCTAACAAGAATGTATCCGAAGGAGTACACCACTTGGTCACTTAATTTTACACTTTTGGGTAATGATTCTGGAACAGGATCCTCGTGTGGTACAACCAGAGATTCAAAATCAGCATTCACTACAAACGGTAGCTTTTGCTGATTAACATAGATCTTGAAATATACCTGACTACCAAGATCTGGATACCTAAGTATTGTTTGAATGTCATCAGCTGACCTGCAGTGTTGAACATGTTTGTGCGCTACTTTAATTAATAAAAACCTTCATGTAAACATTTTTACAAATTTCCTGTTTTCCGTTGTGATTTCATACATGATCGTGAATTAGCCTTGACATACTCCTGATAATTGTGTAGTGAAAGCTTTTCACCATTGCCGGAGCTTATTAGTAACATGTCAACATGTTTATCTTCTGGCTGTCCATAGGTTGGGGCAAGTGGTGATACTCCAATTGGTTGCAACTTATTATCAGATTCAGTGTTGCATACATATACATTCACAGAAATACCAGGATTTAGTTCTTCAAAAGAGTCTATATCTTCAACCTTAACAGGAAAATCAATACCATTGAAGTTGAGTTAATTTTCAAAGTTGATGTAGTTTGATACACGCTCAAGTTTTGATTTTACAAAGTAAAGTTTGGCAAGCACACACCACATAAAACAGAGATTGTCATTGTTCTGAATATTAATGACAGTCTTTTTGTTTGCAACCGCATTTGGTAGTGGCAGCCATGATTTGTCTAAAATAGGATGATATCTTGACTGCCATAGTTGTAGTTTATGTGCATACCCTTCATGCCAACCAGACCCCTTCATTTCTGTTTTGTCAATTGCTGATAATAAGTCAGGCAACATTTTGTTTCTAAACACGTTCTCCAGTTCCCTTCTTGCGTTAACTGTATGTTGTCTCGTTGAGATAAACGATACTATCACTTCACCGTCTACCTTTTAAAAATTTTTATTTTAGCAACAACCTGAATCTTTACACTACCATCAAAAAGATTATCTCTTATTACAGTAAATGATTTCTCTATTGATTCATAAACATTTGTAAGTGTTTGATATAGGCAGGTTTGTTGTGTGAAATACGTTTTGCAAAGTTTTGTAAGCTTTGCGAACTGTTGGCCATTTTTTTTATAGACCTAAAAAATAATAAATAGAAAAATATTACTGTATGTGTAATACCACTTTATTGACTGCAACACCTACAATAAACAGATTTAGTTTACATTGTTGACTGAATATGTGTTCACACACTGTCTGAAACCAGTTATCATCAACTTTAAAGGTATGTGTCTTACAATCAACAGTCATGTACTCTACAAAATTAATGTTAGCTTCTCAAATAACTCCAAAGTCATATCATATGTTATATATGTCACTGCTTGCGCTGCTATTGGTGTTATTTCAGGCTGCCTGAATTGTGTTATTAACTGATCAAAGTGCTGGATGTATTGGAAGCAGTCTGTAACATCAATCTCTTTGTCCATCATTTTTTAATTGACCCACAAAATAATAAACAGAAAAATATTACTGTATGTGTAATAAAGACTTTTCTTTTCTGTCGGGCATTTAACACTTAGCTCATCTTTAGCTAACTGTTGACTGCCTTTTATCCTGTTCCTAGAGGAAGTGAATGTAAGGTGTTGGGAAGAGATGGGGTGGTTTAAAGTAGTGTATAATCGTGCGTGTGTCTGAGAGAGAGGGTGTGTGTTGTGCATGCGCAGTGAGTCTAGTGTTTTCCTGGAGAACAGCGCTATACAAGAACTATGTATTATTATTATTATTATTATTATTATTAGTAGTAGTAGTAGTAGTAGTAGTAGTAGTAGTATTGTTATTATTATTATTATTATTATTATTATTATTATTATTATTATTATTATTATTATTATTATTATTATTATTATTATTATTATCATTCTATAACTGTAACGCGTTCATAATGATGTTTTAGTTCATATAAGAATCCGACTATTACACAACACGAGATATTAAACAGGTCAAACCAGTTAGCATCATCAACTTCAAAACGTCAATGATTTAACATCAACAGTTATGCTCTGTACAATTGGTATTCGCTCATCTATAATATCTAACGTTTTACTACCTGTCATGTGTATTGTTGCTGGTTCTGAAAGTTGCATATCAGGCCTTTGGGAGCGTGAATATATATATGGTAAATATTCTCAACGTCTCTAAATCAGTCTTTAACATCAACCGCTTGCACTTGTCTGTCTGTCATTTTTATGACCAAAACAAAAAGAAAAATTAATTTATCAATCCATACCCAATGGACTGATTGGTCTTTAAGATAAGCTTTAGATGCTTAGTTGATTTCAGTTTGTTTTTTACAATGTCTTGTTCATGTTTGTTGGGTATAACATCGTTTTCCCTAAGACAATCTTCAAAGCTATTACATTCCTTACAGTAAAACAAACAGATAAACTTTGGTTGCTCTCGAGTATTTTTTAGTACAGCATTATATTTTTGAGTGATAATCCTAAAGTGTTTTTTTTTTCTTTTTGACAATGTCTTTCACTGCAGAGCAATCATCAATTATAAACAAAGTTGGCTGCCCTTATAATTGTTTGTAAAAAGACTCAGGGTAGTCATTCAGCTTTTTTCTCAGGATCGACGAAGTAAATGTTGTGATCAGTCCAAATAAATAAAGGGTTGTGATAAGCTTTGTTGTGTTTGATCTTTGGGCAAAATATCACAAATTTTCAAAATGGTGGATGTCTTGTTTGTAAGAGATCAAGAACAAATTCAGTTTTTCCACAGCCTGTGGCACCAAAAAACAAACCACAGTGAAAATCGAGTGTCAGCAAATCATTTTAAAACACCGGCCTCCGTAGCGCCGTGGTTAGCACGTTGGACTGGCTGGTGGGAGATCCGGGTTGGAATCCCAGCTGAGTCCAGCGGGACTTTTCCTACCTGGGTCGGCTGTGCTATGGACCCAATGGAAAGGCTGACGCCATGCAGCCGAGACTCGCCCACTTCACGGGTGCGACTTTGGGGGTGTTACCCAGGTTATGACACATCGCAAGGTGTGGATGATTACACGTCTGGCACCGCAGGTGTCCGCAAGTCCCGGGCCTGGTTAATACCAGGATATTTATGACAGGAAGCGTGGAATGCGGCCCTGTCACGCAGTCCCTAACCACATGGACCACCATGGCATCATCATATCATCCTCATCATCATGCAAAATGAAAAAAAACGCTATTCCATGTGCCTGACCCCTCAAGTCTTCGTCTCATTGTGACCTCAGCCCAGTCCTCTAGGAGCCCTAGGTGCGCGGTTGTCTTCGGCCAGACCCTGCTGCTGTGTGTGGAAGGATGTAGTGGTTGACTCGCCACCTCTGGGGGGGGGGGGGGGGGGCTCTCACTCGTCGACTCTGTGACTAGCACAAAATGTCGTAAGTAGGAACACCACCGAAGTGACTCGGCAATAGTGTGGAGTTTCCTCCGGAGGGAGTCCCCTACTGCCTGACATATATATATAGCAGCGGGGCCGGGAGTCTGACTGGAACAACTGGCGGGCCTGGGTGAGCACACTGGGGTTGATGGGGGTGAGCGGCGTGGGAGGAAGACCTCTGAGGTCGACAAAGGAAAACTTGGAAGCAGCAACAACAACAACAACAACAACAAAACATTTTAAAACAGAATATAAATTAAATACACGGCACCACTTAGTCTGCTCTTCTTAGATATTTAGTTGCGCATAATAAATCAAATACAGGTAAATATTAATTGCTCCATCTGATTCACTCTTTTTTGAATATCGTATCTGGATTGTAATTCTATCACTGTGTGACGTGTTGAGTCGTAGTCGTAGTATGATATCACACCAGACGCAAGCACGTAAGGTTCTTTTTAAATAAACTTCATTCAGCTGCAACCCATCACACGTGCCTTAAGGTTGTAGACAATACTGGAGTAACAGTTCCAAGAATACTTTATTTCAGCGATGCGATCTTCACACAATGCATTCCCAAATGCACCGACACTGATACAATGTCTCTTCTGCAAATGTCAACACTGGCGACACAAAGTTTCTCATACAATGTACACCACCGTTACGCTGCGCCTCTCATAATGTACACCCTATACGGGCCACGTACCTACGATAAACTGTGTGTCCCTACAACTGACAATGCATGACAATGTACACACATGCTTCCTAGCACCATCTTTTATAGTAAAACGACTTTCCAGAATAATCTAAAGAATTCACACAATGCAACCAATCAGAATGGAACACGTAACAGAAACTCATAAATATTAATTTAAAAAAGACCTTTCTAGAATAACTACAATAGTCTAAAAAAAATTGACTGCTAATTTCAGCCCCAAATCCTAGTGTGTAATGATGTCTCACAAAAGTATGGCAGACAATTCATGACCTTGCCTACAATTTGTGGAAGCTTCACAATTTAAAAAAAAAAAAAAAAAAAAAAAAAAAAAAAAAAAAAAAAAAAAAAAACCCCAAACAACACTGACTGGCTGCCAACTCCACGCGCACAGAAAAAACTATGACTATTTGAGCGTCTATAATACTGTGTAGTGAAATGTTGCTTACACCTTTGACGTCACATGTAAGGTCTCTTGACAGAGCGCGACTTCGCTCGAACGTTCTAATCTATACTCAGCGAATCTACGCAAACAAAATCGACCACTCTTCTCCGTGTGACTTTGCTAGAAGCTTCCGGACTAAACTTAGTGTATCATAACAAAGTTAAATTCGCTATCATGCACGAACGATAGAGAATCTCACTGAAAAGGTACGTGATACCTAACCATGATAGCTCAAATAAATATCGGATGGTTTCCTATGATTAACACATGCATGCTCTCACAGAACAACACAACCACAATCGTAACACACTGCAATTCTCGACAGTACAGCCTGATCCATGTAGGTAGTCGTCGTCTGTACTACGCAAGTCTAGCCAAAGTGCATACTTGTTTGTCAGGAATTGGTCGATTTACGTCATACAAATGTAGATCTTTGCATGCCATGTTTGCAGGTTTTTCTCTAAGTCTTCCACCTGACCATCTTATGATCTCGTCATAGTGTTGATTTGGTAGCATGCCTGAAGCATACACTTGATTAGGATGCCCTTCAATAGTACAGGATAAGCGTGTAATCTTTGGATTGTTAATTTTTGTTCACTCCTTTTTATATGGACTTCCCGGTTCAACGAAAGAGATAGATAATATGAGACCCGTAAGACAATGAATTCAATAGAGCTGCATCCGTCATTAATTTACGCCATTTTTAATATCAAAATTTTAACCCCCCCCCCCCATTACACCCCCGTTATTTCCGAATCAACCCTTTGATTTTAAAAAGTGACGAGCATGACTGATGCGGCCTTATTGATCTGATTATCTTACGGGTCTCATATTATCTATCTCTCACCAAGGCCAAGGTCATCAAGGTCAAGGTCATGGGGTCAAGGTCATCAAGACCAAGGTCACCAAGGTCATGGGTCAAGGTCACAAAGGTCACAAAGGTCAAGGTCACCAAGGTCATGGATCAAGGTCACCAAGGTCAAGGTCACCAAGATCAAGGTCACCAAGGTCATGGGTCAAGGTCACCAAGGTCAAGGTCACCGAGACCAAGGTCACCGAGGTCAAGGTCATGGGTCAAGGTCATGGGTCAATGCATAAAGGTCACCAAGGTCATGGGTCAAGGTCATGGGTCAAGGTCATGGGTCAAGGTCATGGGTCAAGGTCATGGGTCAAGGTCATGGATCAGGGTCAAGGTCATCAGGGTCAAGGTCACTAGGGGCAAGGTCATGGGTCAAGGTCAACAAGGCATGGGTCAAGGTCAAGGTCACCAAGGTCATGGGTCAAGTCATCGAGGTCTGGAACCAAATAATGGTAAAAGTCCGACACCTCATGTCTAAGCTTGACTGGTTCTGAAAGACCTCCACCTCAATTCAGGTATGTTATGAATAGACTTGTTCTGAAAAAGAAAAAAAAGTCAAAGGGCCTACAATTATTCACATTTTTCATTTCTGACTAGCTTGCCTTTTGAAACTGAGATCAAAATCTTTTCAATCAGATCGGTATGCACCACACCTGACATGATATTCATAAAAAAAAAATTTATCTGACATAATATGCAAGAAGGAATTTTTAATTTTTTCAATTATGCGTACACCTTCAAACAAATTCAAATTTTAATAAAGCAAGGGAAGTAACTTTTGTGTCTTGCTGAAATTTTTACAAAATTACTTCCCTTGTATTAACTTTACTCAAGCAAAGGAAAAAGTAATCTGAAATAAGGGGTGATTCCTTCCATTTTCTGGTGCTCAAGTCATGGTAAAATTAACAAGTTACTGTCTATGTTACATCTGATGTTTTATTTGGCTCTCACTTGATCAGGGTGTGTGATTTATAATTTACTGCAAAGCCAATAATCGCCAATACTGTGTCAGGTATGTTTGCTTAAAAGGACAGGGTTATTGTACATGACACCACAATTGAAATCTGTGAAACATGATATTAATAAGCCCACTGTGACCGACATCGGCACGAGAACCTTTGCTTACTGATGGGTAGGTCCAAATTTAAATCACATACTTCAGTGCACGCATTTGCGTTTTGTGTTTGTTTGCTTTTTTTTGGAGGGGGGTGGGGGTGTATAACTATTGTCTCTGTCAACACCTAATCATTAACCTGATCAAGTGATGCCAAGTGAAACTTAATACTTATTAACAAGTTGCAACTAACTTTTAGGAACCTGCAGAGGTAACCTTTAAGTGTGTTGTCATAAGAACTTATTAATTACTTACCCTAAGTTCTTACAAGTACTTACCCTAAGTTCTTACAAGTACTTACCCTAAGTTCTTACAACAACTTGACTCAAGTCCCAAGACACTGAGACAGTTTTATCAAGATACAAGGACAATAAAAAAACTTTTTTTTCTCAGTAATACTCTGGCGGTGGTGCTGATGGGGTTAAATAATCAGGCACAAGTGGTGTAAGTGGCATGGCATTTTTCTGTGAAGTGTATGACATTAATAAACGATTACCAAATCTGATTTTTATTTGTTTAAAAGATTGTGTAGTTTTTCTGTGGTTTCCTGAACACCGATCTTTTTTCCTTCCGCTAAAAAACTAGCCTTCAGTTCTTCAATATTCACGGGAGATTGACTACGCATTTTATTTTGGATTTCAGACTTTTGTTTTTTGTAATTATTTAAATCATCCTGGACCCGCTTAAATTCTTCATCATCAATACAATTATCATTTAATGCCTTACTGATAATAAGTTTCATACTGCTCAGCTTTGCACCAGCCAGCGTACTCAATGCTTCATGTTTCTGTAATTTTGTGTGAAACCTTTTGTTTAAGGCTTCCAAACCAAAACAAGCCAGGCATGTAGCAACCACCCTCAATTGCTATTCCAGGCAAACTTCCAATTCCCGTGGCAAACAGAACAATACCCCCCACAGAACATCCAGCTGAAACTGCACCAATAGCCATAGAAGTGTTTTGAACAGAATTAAAAACGGTCTTATACCGTCTTTTGCACCGTGAGTATTTCGCCTCCTCACTCTCCAAATATTTCAAAGCTTCTGTAATATTGTTTAATCTGAATGCGTCTGCTGGTAATGTTTTATCTGAAGCAATTGGCACAGCTGTCACCTGTGTATCAGGCGCAAGTGTTGTTTTAGCCGTCACATTTGTTTCAGTCGGCTCAAGCGTTGGTAGTTGCGGATAGAAGTTTACCATTTTTTTTATTCACAAATATTTTTTTTATTTAATCAGCAATTACATTTTGCAACTCTTCAAAAGTATACAATTTGTTAGCATAATAAAATGCAACAAGATCAATGTGTTCAAGGTTTATGTAAGTTAGACGAACAAAAGTTGTTTTGTCAACCACCACCTTGACAGCGGGAATACTGCTTGAAACATTAATAACATCATTATTTTTTGTAATGGCAATAAAGACCTTTGATGATTCTGTTACTGTTTCATTCCATGTAAGTTTAATTCCTTGTGCTATATTTGCCTCTTTTGCAGAAGCAACAGATTTCATGATAATTTCAAATACTATTGTCACTTCTCTAGCCACGACTAAGCTTGCTGGCATAAACACAACAGAAGTATCTGATCTACCCTTTCTAGTTGTAAGAAGATATCTCCGTTTCTCATAATTTTCAACTTTCAGTTTTTCTCTGCTATTGTTGTCTGGGGCAAAGCTTGGAACAAGACTTACAATAAGCGGCCCCGAGTTAACAACTTTCCTAAACACTAAGGCGCCTTCATCATCAGTGTATACATAAGGACTAATAAATTCAATCTTTATGTCCCAGTCAATTGTTGGAGGTGGTGCAGGCACAGGTGAAACAACCCACTTACTACCCATATGTATTAAGTTGTAAGGCGCATTATTTACAGGTGGAGTAGGTACAGTAACATCACGAAGCTGACCAAGTTTAGGAATCTGTTTTTCACCGTCTTTCATGTCGACAATTACTTTCCTCTGTACATGCCATTTGAATCAAGTTCAAAACCATATATTTCTCCAACATCCCCCTCCTTCTCAAAATCCTGTACGTCTGCCAAATCTTTCAACTCTGTTACTGGACATGCAACTGGTATGATTGTTCGCTTTGGACCAAGACCACTCATTTTTATAAACAAAAATAAAATTATTTAACTTCTAACACTACACTAAAATCATGCATAAGAACTGGTTTGTCATCCTGATTAGTTACAGATATACTCAGTGACTCAAAGAAACTAGAACCTAATTTCTTAAACTGCAAATTAGGAAATCTAACAACTACACTTTCACAATACGGAGCAGTTCCAGTAGGTAAGCATCTCAACAAAGTTGAAGGCTTTCCATTGTGAACATTCTCAGATGTGTTTAGTTCTTTCAAATAAACATTTAGCACTGTGTGTACTGACAAATTGACAGGACGTTTTCCAGTTATTTTAAGTTTTTTGGTCTTCATTGTTATAATACCGGTCATAGCTTCACCTAAATCATCTGATCTCCACCAATCTTCGTCAATATAAAATCCAAGTAAATATGCAAATCTATCTGAGATATTTAACCAATTTTGTGTCGGAAATTCTAATGTAACAAGTAGGTTAGCTGGATTTAAAGTTGCTTTAATTTTAAATTTACTTTGAAACCATTCAGCTATAGTACAAAAGTCATAATACCCGGGTGGTAAAGCTTCAGTCTTACCATCTAAATTTACTTTATTATATATATCATCTTCTACATTAAACCATTTTACTGTGTAGAACATTTCATGGATAGCTACAGCCTTACTACCATCCCGATTATCAATCCCATTAGTTAACCACACTGGTTTGCTTGTGTCAAGATTTGTTAAGGTAATAAACATTTTTATTATCTCATATAAAAAAGGATGGAATTTAAATCACCAACCATCACCACTACAAACGCATTTCAATTCAATGTGAATGCCAAATATAATGTTGCACCTACTTATGAACAGAAAATAATTCAACTAAATCAACTCGACATAGCTGTGTCTGAACAAGATCTATTTCAAGTCAAAGTACCAAATCCGTTTGATCATTACCTAAACCCTCCAATAACAGACGACTCAACTGCAAGAAAGTGGTCTTCAAGTCCACTACAGATGTTTCAAAACCAACTCAACTTTGCAATACTATGCTCAACTACAGGCTGTGGTGTTTCATTCACAGACCACTTGAATCACTCAAACAAACTGATTAGGTCTGTCTACCGTTTCCATGTTTATTACCAGCTTAGACGTATACTGTCAGAACTGCATACACCATTACCAACTGAATCCAGTTTCAACAGGTTTAACAACCCCATGGATATGAAAGCATTTGAACGCATATGTAATGAATTTAGCATAAGCCCCCGGTATGACTTTACACAAAAACTTGATGATCACAATGGTATGGGTACATTGTATTATGCTATGAGTCACAGACAATACCCTCAAGATTATTACCCTGGTTACACTTCATTCTCATCAAAATCACAAGTCTGGTTAGGATCAATAGAGCAGAAGCAGACTAACGCATGGACCACATTTGTCTTGGACAGGAGTGACGGGTTTACTCAAGCGGGAGTCGAGCGCGTAAATGAGTCAATCAGAACATATGTCTGGTGTTTACTAGGAGCACAATCACTAACAAAATCAAACATTTTGAATGGAAGTGGTAAATTTGAATCACAAAAACAGTTTCTTGCAAATCTTGAAGATTCAATCAACTCAACAGTTGATCTCCCATCTAGCATACAGCGTTACCAAGATGTACTCAGATATGCCAGATCGAAAGTTGACTTTGTAGTCGGCTTCGGGTTATACATGTTACCATCTGACCTTCAACTCCAAATGGGTACAATAACAAATTATAATAATGAAATCATTGTTGCAGGTGTTGGTCAAAAACTCGGTCTTAATCAATCTGTAAACTTGGGGGGCCACAACCACACATGTTCAGTCATTAAAATCATTACAGATGGTAACACCTCCAGCCCCGGCCACGGCACCAGTAACATCATCACCTGTACAGACAGTAACAGCTCCAGCTTTGACACCGGTATCCATAACGATAACACCATCACCAACCCCTGACACTCATGAGTCAGAGAGAACTGCATTGGTAATAGGCCTCACTGGATTAGGAGTATTACTTCTTTATCTGTTTCATTAAATAACCCACCATCAACCCTCCTACTGTCACCAAAAAGACCCACACATGCTCTGCCATAAACCCTACTGCCTTCGCTGCAGTACTAATCAACCAACTGACAACAGAGCCTATAATGCCAGGCAAAGCATCCACTGCTTTCAGAGCCAATTTTTTAAGCAGGTCTGATATGTGAGACAACTGTTTTTTTACCCACGTCTGTAAATCTTTTGGGTCTGTTGGAGTCGGGGGGCCCGGGGTTGGTGGTGCTGGTGCTGGGGCTGGACCACCACCACCACTGCCGGAGACAGCCAACACAACAGTACTGATAATAAATCCAAGAGCTGTAATTAAACTAGCAATAGTGATACCCTGTTCTCTGAAAAGTGTTTTAAGTCTCTCAGCCAGAGTTGTGTCTTCGTGAAGTATTTTCTGAATAGTTTCTCTAATTCTGTTGACCTGTGATTTTAGTTTTTGTCTTCCAATACTAATCACTTCTAATCGTCCAGATCTTTCTATCTGCAAATCATTTAATCTGTGTTGTATTCTTTCTTTCATTTCTGTGTCAAGATTCCCATTGTCTGCGGTAGCCAGTTTCTCTTTTTCACGTTCTATGTGTTTATCAAGCTCACCTAGTTTGGCAACATTGTTTACCATCTCACCTCTTATCGTCCGCAGTGATTTATCCAACCCTATAATCTCCCTCATTGACAAAGGTGGATCATCTATTGTTTTCAAAGCGTCATTTATTTGTCCTTCAGTAAATGAGGTTTCTTGTATCACTGTGTTTGCTATTTCTGGTAGGCTTGTTACTGGTGCCATTTCAATTTGTTGCCCTGTTGGTAACTTTGTTTGTGTGTCGTGAAGAACACTAGCCAGTCTTGGCGTGACAGGAGACCCACCAATACCAAGATACCTTGCCAACCCAGAGTTACCACCGACTTCACCTTTAATTGTACTTAAAGCTCTAAACTTAGAAGGATTATTTTTATGTGTTAGATTTATTTTCCCTCTGTCTGTATTTACAAATAAGTGTCCTTTTTCGTATTCAAACTGGTTAGGATCTATTACATCTGGGTGGACACCAACACTGTCATAAAATGAGTTTACTTTATCTTTTAACAGTTCGTGATACAAAGGAGAAGTAGTTACCATTCCAGTCATATCTGTGATACTGGTATCTGAGACATTCATGTCATCCATTTCACAATCTTCATGATTAAATCCTCCTGCTGCCATTGTTTTATTAATTTATTATTTTTTATTGTGCATAATAAAAATGACACAGTCTTACGGATCAAAGTTAGACCCATACAGAAAACTACGTGAGCCTCTGGGTGTTAAGGGCATAAGACAATCAATCGTCATCACAAACAATCCAAGTACCATAGACCAGAACCAAACACTTACAGTCAAGTTTCCAAACCTAGGTCCCAGTGACGTTATTGTTCCTGGCACTGCACGCCTAGCATTTAATATTGAACTTTCATCAGATGCAGACATAAACAGAACTCTAGTTGACAATCTTGGCAGAGCAATTGTTAAAACTATTAAAGTAAAACTTGAAGGACAGGAAGTGTTTAGTCTTGACGACTCAGATGTGTTCTACTGTTACAAAGACCTTTGGCTCACAAGAGAAGAACGAGAGGACCGTATTTATCAAGGCATACAGCCAGATAATGTTTGTAAACTTCGAATCAATGCTGGAGATAAATCAACGTCAGCAGCCCAGGACGTTATATTAGCAGAAACATATGGAACTAGATTTTACATTCCACTCGAGTTTGAAATCCTAACAGCTCATTTGCCTTATTATCAAGGGGCACTGAATGACCGTCTGAGTTTTGAACTAACCTTCAATGACTACTCCAAAGTTATAAAATCATCTGCCACAGATGCAACATATAAGATCTCTAACATTTCTTTGGAATATGAAATTGTCACACACACTGAACTAGCCAGACTCATTCAAAATCAGTACCAGTCAAGACTTCCAATTTATTATGACAGGGTGATTAGACATAGTTTAATGCAAAAAGACAAGAGTGACCCAATTTGGAACATAAACTTGAACACACCAGCTAGGTCACTGAAAGGTATTCTTATGTTGTTTGTTGAACCAGCAGATCCATATAAACGGGATTCAGAAAAATTCTACAATCCTAAGATTACACATTTGTCCTGCACAATTGAAGGCCGCCCTAATCAAGTGTACGCTTCAGGAATGTTACCATACCAGCACTATGATGAGATCACAAAGTATTTTGCGGGTGGAAGGATTAGAGATAAACCCGCAAACATTGCGTGCAAAGATCTACATCTGTATGATGTTAGGATCGGACAATACCTTACAAACAAGTATGCACTGTGGCTAGACCTTCGTAGTACAGATGATGATTATCTTCATGGGTCAGGACGAACTGTCGAGAATGGTAGTGATGGAATAACAATTCAGATACAAAAGAAGGTTGAAACTGCTGCAGCCATAAACATATATTTGTATCTAATTTATGACGCACAACTCAATATTGCAGAAAGCAGACTGAGTGGACACATATATTAAAATTATATTGTGTATTAAAATGAACCGGGGCTTAATGACACTCGATCCACACTGTGGCTTATTTGTTGGTGCCACAGGGTGTGGGAAAACTGAATATGTACTTGACTTATTACAAACAAGATACATACACCACTTTGAAAACATTGTAATATTTTGTCCTACAATCAAACACAACAAAGCTTATCACAACCGTTTATTCATTTAGACTGACAGCAACATATACTTAGTCGACCCTGAGAAAAAACTGAATGACTACCTACAATATTTTTACAAGCAATTTGAAGGACAGCCAACGTTGTTTATTGTTGATGACTGTTCTGCAGAGAAAGACATTGTCAAGAAGAGAAACACATTAGCAGAACTTGTCTTCAGTGGCAGACACGCAAATGTCAGTGTATGGATTCTCACTCAGAAATATAATGCTGTACTGAAAGATTTTCGTGAACAGTTAAAGTTTATCTGTTTGTTTTACTGTAAGGATCGTGACAGCTTTGAAGACTGTCTCAGAGAAAACGATGTCATACCAAATAAACATGAACGTGATGATGTAAAACATAAACTGAAATCAACTAAGCATCTAAAGCTCATTTTAAAGACAGATCAGCCCACAGGGTATGGGTTAGTAAATTAATTTTTGTTTTTTTAAAAAATAACAATATAAATGAACCCTGATGAAATCCTTCTATTGAATGATATCAATGCTGTTGAGAACAAAGACTTAGACTCGAAAAAACAGCGTCTTTTGTCTGTGATTGTCTCAGGCAAATCAAAGACTTATCTAGGAAGACAATACATGACAGAGGATATTGAATCTCTTACGGCTGACGAGCTAATCAAGCTTCATTCAAAATATGAAAACCACATCGCTTCACTAATGACTCGTGATTTGAGTCGATCTCTAGTATGTCTATACACAAAAGCAGTGAGTCACTTTCTACCTGTGGATAGTGACAGTCTTTCACACGACCTTGAAAGCAATCCTATTGTTTCAAGTTCAATTGGTAAATTAGCATGTGTCATGTTTTACAAGTTTGGAAATTACCTTGCACCTGTCGTAACATTGCTTGTTACCGGGAGTCATATTGATTTTTTGAAAATAAATTTTACTGCAGAAGAAAATGGACGAAACCCAGACGACTCCACAACCGAACCCCAGTCCAGTTTTGACACAGGTTCAAACTGTGACGAAGACTAAAAGTCCAGGCAGGTTTGAGGCTGGAAAAAGATTAGCTGAATATAATAGGCAAAAAAAATTACAGCTTAAGGCACAAACAGAAAAGACTCATGTGACTGACCAGGCGTCAACACCTTCAGGACAGTCAGGACCACTGTCAATACCGTCAGGACTGACACACCCTCATCAAAGTGAGAGACAAACAACTAAGTCTGACCCTGACCCCGACCCTCAAACAACAAAATATATAATTGTCGGATTTGTTGTCGGATTTGGTTACGTAGGGTATCAATTATACAAAAAATACAAACCACAGACTCGTACAGTGACCAAAAAATCAGACACTCCAAAAACAAAACCAGAAGTCGCCACATTACCAGTAACATCCAAAGCCGTTGACCCATTTTATATGCAGTAAATAAAAATATTATTTTAATTTTTCTTGTATTAGAAAATGAACGACTCAAAGAATTTAATGAACCTTGTGTATCACTCTGCCGTAATCAGTGGATTAGCAGTAGCTTATTCTATGCTGGGGAAAAGTCTACTCAAAATGAAATCAGCAGACCTCAGTAGATTAGATTTCGAAGACAGTGCTAAGCTAATTGTAGTTGTCACAGCGTCAATTGCTACGAAAGATTTTCTTGTCAAGCAAGGAATTATTCCCGAAAATGTTTCTATGTAAATAAAAATAATATGGTGACGATAGCTATTATGATTGGTGGGGCAGTTGTTAACGCATTGGCATTCAGTGGTTCAAACTATCTCTTTTCAAAAATGGGTAGAGAGGAATCAGCGGAAGAAATGAAACGTCACAATGAAGCATCTGAGAAACTTGCACAAGCGCAGCAGGATTATGAAAAGAATAGAATTGAGAAACTTGATTTCATCAATGAAAAACTCAGGCTAGAAGGTCACGCACAACATACGTTTTCAAATACAGACGAAGCAATCAGGGAATATTTTCTTGTCACAGGTGAAGACATGTCTATACCAAAACCAAAACTAAGTGACTATTACAAACCAAGCACACAACAAAGAAACGGGGAGATAATCTTTGTTCTAGTGGGAATGACATTTGTTTATTTTACAGGAGTTTTCATTGCTAGAAAAAATGGCAGCCGAAAATAAACTATCAAAAATATATTACTCGCCATCAGGCTATTGGAAAGGGCAAACAGCTATTCAGAAATTACATGCCGCTGTGGGCGGAGATATATCACTCAATCAAGTCAAACAATGGTTACAGAGACAAGCAATTTGGCAGATATATCTCCCTGCTCCAAGAAAAATAACAAGACCCCATTTTGAGAACACTACCCCAAATGACACACACCAAATGGACCTGCTGTTCCTACCACATGACACAATAAGAAAGAAACGATACAAGTACGCACTGACTGTTGTAGACATTGCTTCAAGATATAAAGACGCTGAACCCATATCTGACAAAACAGCTACCACAGTTGCTACAGCATTAACAAAAATATATAGTCGAGGCCCTTTAAGATACCCCAGACTTGTACAAGTTGATGACGGATCAGAATTCAAAGGTGCTGTTAATCAGTTATTTGCAAAGCATGGTGTACTGGTCAGACGAGGCATTCCAGGCGTGCACAGATCACAGGCAATTGTAGAAAACTTTAACAAACAGTTGTCAGAAAGACTTTTCAGCTATCAATATTCTAAGGAACTCATGCATGACACCCGTAACACGGAGTGGGTAAAGAGATTACCACATGTGATAAAAGCAATGAACAATGAAGGACACCCTAAGCCCGCTGATGCTATTAAATTGAAAACAATTACAGAACCAAAAACAGGACCAACCCCAACCCCAACCCCGGCACCAGACACAAGTTTATTTATTTATTAAACAGGTGAGATATTTATATCAACCAGGGGAGGCTGAGAACGACGACAGACGCAGGGCAACAGACCCCATCTGGTCAACGTCTGTACACAATATAAAAAAAATAATTCCTGGTCCTGACGGTCCTGGCGCAACAATATATTACCTGTTCGACCCTGCACCCCAGAGGGCATTTGTCAGAGAAGAATTACAGATTATTCCCCAAGACACCGTTACTCATTTCAGTAACTAAGTCGTCAATTAATTCATCAACCAGTTCATCACAAATGTCTTCAGATAACTTGAGTCTGTAATGTCCAGGTGCATAAGCTTTTTCCTTAGTGTGAAACACTCTTTTCGTGTCTCCAACTGCAAGTGACTTTTTGTGTGTTTGAATCATTTCAAGATTATGTTTGTTTGATCTCAGTGACTTGTTTGGATAATCAGGCATCAATGCACCATCTAACACTTGCTTGTAATGTTCATGACGTATGTCTTTATTTTTTATTGCTGTTTTTTTTATTCCTTTGGCTTTCGACTGACTTCCCTTCTGGTGCAGTATAGAATACATTTTTGATCTCAGTCCAACATACTCAACTATTGGCACACCATTTAGTTCATCCTTAAACTTACCAGGTACTTTCTTGTTTTGTGTGCTAAACAATGGATGGTCTTTAGGATAATCAGACGTGTCATACATGTGTAACTCTGTTTTCATGTCTTCATAAAAGTCTTCAGTACACACATCAATGATCATAGAGTCAGTGTCAGTGTATAACAATCTGCACTCAGGATACTTCGGTTTAAAGTAATCATAATAAAATTCAAGCATCACCAGTTTTGACAACTCCAGAATTGCCATACCAATGAATACTGGCTTGTCCAGTTTGACAATCTTTTTTTTGAGTGACACTGCATACAATGATGAATGAAACTCTTTGTACCCTGTGTACTGTGGCTTGCCTGTAAGTTTAATTGCACCCAATTCAGTTGTGACCAGTCTCACATCTTTTCTGTGATGAGGATTTTCCATTGTCTTGCCAAAACAGGCATTGTTCATAAGCTTAAAGAAGTCTTTGTCAAATGCAGTTTTGCCGTCTCTGGCACGAAGGGTTGTGTTCTTCATTATGTAATCTTTCATGAAAGCACTCTGATCAAATTGAATTCCTCTGTGAACTTTCTTTAGTACTAACCCATGTCTGATGTAAAACTGCAACAAGCGGTAGTGACAAACGTAATTGAATTTGTCATTTAGATTCGGCACAAGTTTAGTGTCTTCTTTTTTCCCCGTCATACTCATTTTCTCAACTGCTAATGGATAATCATTGTGATAATCATGTAGGTGGTGTGGGTACTCTAGGTCTACTTCAAAGATCCAACCCTTCGCGTCGTTTCGGTCAAGATTCATAATATTGTTTGTTAACCCTGTTACATCATACTGTGACAAATCATGCAGACAAAAGTTTTTCAAGGGAAATAACTCACACATTGCGAACCCATAAAGGTTATTAGCGTCAAGGTACGTAATGAATGACCTTGACCTTGAGGGGTCAAAACCCTGGTCAAGGTCATCAAGATATTTGTTGCTGGCTCTGGCGTAATTGTTCGCTGCAATACTAATACCACCTCTCAATCCACGTTCCACCATTTCACCCATCGTACGATCAGACAACAGGTCTATAGATATCTTACTGGATTTCAAAAATGCATCCCATGTCATGCCAGGACTAGTAATGTAACAAGCAGGGTCAAGTTTGTAGTGTAACAACCCCTTTTCACGGTAACTTTCAAATACGTCTGCTAGCAAACAAACGTCTGCTTTCAAGTACTGGTCATGATAGTCACCAATTGTCTGACATCCTAACTTCCCCCATGCATCAAGTGCGTGTTGGTATTCAGAGTCAGAAATACCCTTTCCAGTTAGTGTAGAATAAAATTTCTCTTTTGGTGGCAGTCTTGTTTCTTCAAACACAACCCAGTGATCAATGTACTCGTACGGATAAACACCTTTCTTGATTAAGTCTGGCTCAAAATATTTACTCGTTATTGGATACTCAGTCAGTCCTTCTGCCAGACTAGCAAGACCTAAAGACAAATGTTGCATGGAGTCATAAAATGCTAATTTATCTAACCTAAAAGTTAAGTATTTCTCAGTTGTCTGGGCAATACAACTTATGTTTTTGTACGACTCATCTACAGCCTGCATGATAATGTGTGAATCATATCCTTTGAGATTGTGGAAAAAGATTGGTAACTTGTATGTCTTGGGATCTGTTTTTAATAATAAGTTACAATTGTTATGTGCAGCGCCTCTGTAACGTCCAGTTATGTGATCGTGGTCATGAACTTTATCACCCTGGAGGGGTTGTTCACAAATCCAACACGTCTCAGCTGTATCAAATTTCAGTTTGTCTTCTTCTGTCATCACCAAAGGCATCTGACTTGTTGTGAGATACTGTACTACCTGACTATACAGATGTCTCATTTCTGTTAAAAACAGACATGCTGCATTTTCACCCCTGTAGATAACAGGCTCTGAATGAAGACCTAACAAGAATGTATCCAAAAGAACACACCACTTGGTCACTCAACTTTATAGTCTTTGGTAATGACTCTGGAACAGGACCCTCATACGGAACTACCAGTGATTCAAAATCAGCATACACTACAAACGGCAGCTTTTGTTGATTCCCATAGTTCTTAAAATAAACCTTGCTGCCAGGATCTGGATACTTAAGTACAGTTTGTATGTCATCAGCTGATCTGCAGTGTAAAACATGTTTGTGCGCTAGTAAAATAGAGGAGAATCTTTGTAAACATTTTTTACAAACTTCCTGTTTCCCATTGTGTTTTGTCGTATGTCCGTGAATTAGACGTGACATATTTCTGATAATTGTGTAGTGAAAGTTATTGTTATCACCGGCAGGACCGATTAGCAACATGTCAACATGTTTATCTTCTGACTGACCATATGTTGGTGCAATTGGGGACACTCTAATTGGCTGTAACTTGTTCTCAGATTCATTATCCCACACATACACATTCACAGATATACCAGGATTTAATTTTTCAAACAAGTCTATGTCCTCTATTTTAACAGGGAACTCAATGCCACTAAAGTTGAGTTCATTTACAAATTTGATGTAGTTAGATACACGTTCAGGTTTTGATTTTACAAAGTGTAGTTTAGCAAGCACACACCACATGAAACAATAGTTGTCATTGTTCTGTATGTTGACGACAGCCTTTTTGTTTGCAACCTCTGTTGGCAGTGGCAACCATGATTTGCCTAATATAGGATGATACCTTGACTGTTTTAATTGTAGTTCATGTACATGTCCTTCGTGCCAACCAGACCCCTTCATTTTTGCACTGTCAATCGCCTGGAGGAAGTCTGGTAATAGTCTGTCTCTAAACACGTTCTCCAATTCTCTTCTTGTGTTAACAGTGTGTTGTCTTGTTGATATATACGATACAACTACCTCACCGCCCAATCTAGTGAATTCGATTTTTGCAACAATCTGAATCTTAACACTGCCTGTGATAAGATTTTGCTGTATGACAGAAAAAGAGTTTTCTATTGATTCATAAACATTATTAGTATTGGTTATGGGTAAGTTTGTTGTGTGAAACATGTTTCTTAAACTAGATGAGCCAGGGTTTTGAACATTGTCCGTCATTTTTATTTGTCTGACAAAATAGTAAATGAAAAAAATATTACTGCTGGCTCACCTTGTGTAATACCACTTTATTAACTGTAACACTGTCAATATAAACATTTAGTTTGCGTAGTTGTTTAAATATGCTATAACAAACTTCCCCTAACCAACCATAGTTGGTATCATCAACTTTAAAAGTAGGTGTCTTTAAATTAACTGTCATGCGCTCCACATCTGGATGCTCATCAACATAATCCAAAGTCACACTATATGTAGCATATATTTCTGATGGTGCTGAAAGGCTTATGTAAGTCTGTTTGGGTGATATTAAGTCAGTAAAATGCATAACATCTTTGAAACAGTGTGAGATATCAAGCACTTGTATGATTTGTCCATCTGTCATTTTTATTGGACAAACAAATGTATAAATTGTTATCAAGCAGAATCATGTTTCTAGAAAATTACACTGAACAGTAACCTTTTACGTTTGCATCACTCCAGCAATATTGCCAAATAGTTTTTGAGTTTACCCCAGACAAGACTTACCTGTCCCATATTATCTCTCTCAGTGGGCTTATTAATATCATGTTTCACAGATTTCAATTGTGGTGTCATGTACAATAACCCTGTCCTTTTAAGCAAACATACCTGACACAGTATTGGCGATTATTGGCTTTGCAGTAAATTATAAATCACACACCCTGATCAAGTGAGAGCCAAATAAAACATCAGATGTAACATAGACAGTAACTTGTTAATTTTACCATGACTTGAGCACCAGAAAATGGAAGGAATCACCCCTTATTTCAGATTACTTTTTCCTTTGCTTGAGTAAAGTTAATACAAGGGAAGTAATTTTGTAAAAATTTCAGCAAGACACAAAAGTTACTTCCCTTGCTTTATTAAAATTTGAATTTGTTTGAAGGTGTACGCATAATTGAAAAAATTAAAAATTCCTTCTTGCATATTATGTCAGATAAAAAAATTTTTTATGAATATCATGTCAGGTGTGGTGCATACCGATCTGATTGAAAAGATTTCGATCTCAGTTTCAAATGAAATGAAATGAAACTTTATTTGTGAACGGAAGAAGCAGTTAGCACATGTGCCATTTTTCACGCTTGCCGTTTCTAAACTACAAAGGTATAAATCTGCTAAAGGTACAAAGCTACTAAGATACAAAAGTACAAAGCTACTAACATGAAAGTGCACATAATATAACAAGTCGTTCAAAAAGAGATGGATAAGGCAAAATGGAGGGCACCAATTATGATTACTAACAATGTGAACGAAGGAAAAAAAAAAAAAAAAAAAAGATAGTCTTTAAAATTCCTTTTTTCACTGAAATCAAACACGCGCGCACGCTCGCGCCGCATGCTCACACACACACACACACACACACACACACACACACACACACACACACACACACACACACACACACACGCACGCACGCGCGCGCACACACACCCATATACACGCACGTGCGCGCGGAGGTTAATATCAAGGCTTTAGGCGATGGAGATACCCGAACCAGTGAATGAGCTGTTAGATAGCAGGTGCTTGAAGAGGCTTTCCTTGAAAGAGGGGAGTGAACCAGTGTGTGTTATGTGCGCTGGCAGTTTATTCCAAAACGAGGCGCCCGAGAAAGCAAGGGTAGTTTTAAATAAATCTATCCTCGGGCGTGGTGTGACGAAGTTTCGCCTTGATGTTGAATAGCCTGAAGCTACCTTGGTGAAGAGATTACATAAGTATTCTGGGTGGATTTCATTCCAGATTTTATACATGACTACCCCTTTGTTAAAGAGATGGTGCTTGTCAAGAGGAAGCATTTTTAGTTTTTCAAATTTTTGGTCAGTAGAAAGAGCTGGATCAGGCAGGATCTGCTTCACTGCCCTGCGATGCAAGGAGTTAAGCCTCTTCATGTGTATGTCACCACTGCCGTCCCATGTCGTGGAGGCATAATCGATGTGGGATTTGACATGGGCATTGTAAAATAGTTTGCAAGTGTCGACATCAATAAAATATTTTAGCTTAGACAGCATAAACATATTTCTAGACACAGTTTTACAGACACCATTGATGTGAGATTGCCATTTCATCTGGTTATCAACAATAACTCCAAGTAGGCGATGTTCAGTTACTTGTGTAATGGTGTGGTCTTGGATTTCCAGGCTAAGCAAAAGTGGCTTGAGCTGATGCTTCTGACGGGTTGCTATCGTCATACATTCGGTTTTGGTGGGATTAAGGATCATTGCATTATTTTCACACCATTTGGAAATTTCACTCAGTCCCTGTTGCAAACGATCATTTAAAGACTCGATACACTTATCGGGGGTGTGGATTGTTGCGTCATCGGCAAACAAGTCACATTCAATTCTGTCATTCGTAAAATGTAGTGGCAGGTCATTGATAAATATGCAAAAGAGAAGAGGTCCCAGGACAGAGCCCTGGGGCACTCCTCTTGTTACTAAACCACTTGAAGAGTAAGATCCATTGGCTATCACGCGCTGCTGTCTGTCTGTAAGATAGGAAGCGAAAAACGAGGTTGTTTTAAAGGAATGAATAGATGCCTGAGAACTGCCGTCTGATGTATGAAAACAGTTACTTGAAAATGAACCATCCAGATATATGCTGAGCTTGGAAAGGAGAATTTCATGATCTACCATGTCGAAAGCTTTCCGAAGGTCTATGAAAACAGCACCTGTGAATTCGCCTTTGTTCATTGAACTTAGCCACGTGTCAGTAAGTCGCGATAAGGCTGTATGACAACTATGCTTCGGGCGAAAACCTGACTGGAGGGGGTGGATTAATTTGTGTTTTCCCAGGTATTCTAACAGATGCTTATGAATGTGTCGTTCAAGGGGTTTACTTAAGACAGACAAAAGTGAAATGGGGCGATAATTGTTAACATCAGACAGATCTTTTGTTTTAGGTAGGGGAATAACTTTAGCTTTTTTTAGTTCTTTTGGGAAAACATTTTTCTGTATGCATAAATTGTAGACATAAGTTATTGTTTCTACAACATAGGGAAGTGATAGTTTCAGTATTTTGGGGCTTATTTCATCTGGCCCGGAAGATTTTTTATTCTTCATGGAACTTATTGTCTTACCAACCTCGTGAACTGCCAGGGGTGGAATAGCAAAAGGATGAAATCTCGCAGTTCGCGTTCTACAGAAATCAATCAGGGTGTCAGGACAGGTATAAGGCCGAGAATTTGTTTTAGAGGGGACCAGGGACTCGGCAATTGAAAGGAAATGATCGTTAAAATTATCGGCAGTCAGAGTAGTCGGGATTACAGCGGATTTCCTACTCTTGACTCCAGTCACTACTGCCATAGCGCGCCAGAGCATGGACATATCTTTGTCTTGTTTAATCAAACGATCAATAAAAGATTTTTTAGCCTGCCGCACTAAACATTTGACACGATTGCGCTCACGTTTAAATTCAGCAAAAAACTTCTGTTTTCTCAGATCATCTCTCACCCTCATGGCCTGAATAATGTCTTGAGTCAGCCACGGCGGGAGTGAAGCGTGTTTGACTCGCCTCCGCCGCACAGGCGCGTGTTTATTTAAAATAGTAAGAAAAATGCTATACCAGACAGACAGAGCGTGGTCAGGGTCAGTTTCACTAAGCACTTCCTCAAAAGGTGCGTTATTAAGGTCAGATAAAAAGTCGC